>JAMPIV010003277.1:0-190047 GCA_024509875.1 Oreohelix idahoensis | reverse complement strand
CTTCGGGTAGGGCAATGGGTGAACCCTGCTTCAAGCAGATGGACACCGATCCGAATCTTGTTATTTCCAGTTGCGTATGGCAGCCGTAAATGAATGCTGCAGAATGTAAACAATTCCCCGTTGAAAGAGATTGTTTAGCCTTGTTCATGGCATAAGGGAAATACATGAATATCTTTTACGGAGTAACATTACGCCCTACCCCCGTGCAAACAGACCACGCTCTTAGCTTTTTCTTGGAGCGAATAAGGAATTCAACGCAGGTATATGCGCTGGGCCTTGCCTATTTAAGGCGGTAACTCTTTCAAAGTGGGGAATACATTCCGGGAAAACAGGATATGGGAGCAGATTTTATGAGTTAAGTAATTGGGAGCACGGAAGTGGAGGTGGAAAACGCGTAAAAACTAACAATCACCTGCAAGTTACTGATTCAAGCGTGCTCCAATGTCTTAAATTGAAACACAACATGGAAAAATAAAATGGTGTAATTGTCTTAAAGAGGGGACGAGAACGGTGACGTATGAAAAATCGAGCTCTAGCTTTTATTCCCTCTGCCCCCCCCCTTTTTTTCTCGGCTTACAATAACTAAAACAACTCGAGTGGAACATTCCAAAGCTTGCTGGTTGGCAGGGAGGCGGGGCTCCGGCGATCAGGTTACGATGTCAGAGCCGAGGTCTGAAACCTCTGATTAACAAAAAACACCTGATAATTAGAAATGGACGAATAGAATTCGCTGGAAGGTGCGTTTTGCCAGACATGGGGACATCGGGCCGATTCAGTATATATATGTGCAGTCTTCTAAAAATCAATATCAGTCTGCCCTGGAATTTGTGATATCTGCTAGCGCGAAATCTTGGAGTTTTATATAGCTGATAATTCCTTACGATTCGTGGAGAGTGTCATTTGTCCTTGCGTGGCGGTATTATAATATATATTTATTAGAATTTTTTGAAGTGTCTTAAACGTGTTAACGTTTTTCACTGGAATTTCTGTGAGTTTTAAAATAAGCATATTAAATAGTTTCCAGCTGTAATAAGTGAAAATTAATTTCTTGCTATTCCCCCAGTAAGTAGACGCTTTAAAATTTAATTAATATACGCTAGGCGACTGATAATTAGAGATAAAATACTTTTTTAATCATCATGCGTAATTTTGTGAATTACTAGAGTTTATATCTCGTGTTAAAAGCGCGATAATATTAGCTAGACTCTTTGTGGGTTTTAAAATATAATTTAATTAATATCAAGAGGTCTTACCTGACGAGTGTAGAATATAATAATGATATCATTGTTAAAATTTTGTTTTTTTCTACATCTAGGCGATCAACCCTGCGATCTAGCGGTCCGAATAGCTCCAGAAACATTCTTAAAATATTACTGGGTCTTCGATTTGGACCTCTGCGGTTCTCTTGTTTTTCCTTACAGAGAGAGAGTCCCACATATAAACATTTAAAGAATAAAAACATCAGAACTGGACAAGGAAATTACCCAGATTGTTCACAGCAAATCTGATCCTCTGTGGTGGCCAAATATATATATATATAATATATCATATTATATATATATTATATATATATATATATATATATAATATATTAATATATATATATATATATATATATATAATATATATATATATATATATGATATAATATATATAAAACATTTGTTTACAGAATAGTTGACTATCGTAGTTTCTTTTCTTTTTCTTCAAGTGGATTTATCCAGAAAAAGGAATACTTGGGTCCATAACCGGCACCCAACCCCAGAGTGAGAGATAAAAAAAACAGATAGGAGATCCTTTGCTTATCCTTATTGGTTTTTCTAACAGTGTACCCACCAGACATTTTCCTTAAATATCGGACTTCTGTGTGCTGGCCCTGGTGAAATAATTTTGATCGCAATATATATATTACTGCACTACCTGACGTGAACTTTTGATACATAAAATTAGCACTATTTAAGCGGGGACGTTTTTCCCCATTAGGAAAAAAAAATTAATCTTTCTTGGAGGATCTGGGGTCCCTTGGATTAGCACCCACCCTAAAAATATGTCAAAGATACACAAATATGTTCAAGAGTAGTAGGTAAGTGTGAGAGCGTGTGGCCTTCAGACTAGACTGACAGATTGTAAGAAAGAGAAATGAATATTTCATATTTTAATATAATCATTTTATCACTTCTGTCTTTTTCGGGTTTTCGCAAATATTGTTATATCACTTCTTTTCTTATTTGTTGTCAGGATATATTAACTAGAGACTTGGTTCTTTTACTTTATCGTCTATCCCATATATATATATTATTATTAACTGTATCTTTTGGGTAATTACCTCTGTCGGGATCTACTTAGGATTCCATTTATAATAGGTAGGGCCTCCTGTTGGGTTAATAAATTTTCTTGCATCATTTTTTATGTCTGTAAACTATACGTTTCTGATAGATAATATTGATGTTGTGATTTTTTTAATGATAATAAACATAATAAACCTTAAGTCATCGTGTTGGTTGGTCAAAACCCCCGCCCATTATATGTTAACCGTAGTTTGTTTTTCACGTCTGTACATATTAATGTTACAGAATTGTGTAATATGTAAGTGAAGTGTAACTGATATATATGTACCAGAGAGAAAGTGCGCCTAGTTAAATATTGTCGTGAGATAGGCTGGATTAAGAATAATTACTAAATCCAGAGACTGTCTTTTTCTCTTACACTCTTCTTTGTGAAAAGTAAAGCTATTTCTTACCCCTTATTTCTCACATAGTTTACCATTATCACCTCTGCTCAGACGGGACCTTAAACATCTTCAACCTATCTCATATAAATCTACGACATTTGAGGTGTCCCTAGTTTCTTCGAATCTCAGGAAAGTATTATGACGACAATGTCTATTAAACTTTTTCGGGCCATAAATCGAGGATTCCTCAGCAAGAGAGAGGTTGGTAAGAAACGAAGATGGCTGTATACCGCTCCACCTATGTCCCAGTCTTGACATATGGATGTGAGTCATGGGCAATGACTACAACCCACAAAAAACCAGATCCAAACCTCAGAAATGAGGTATCTGAGGAAGGTGGTTGAAGTAACAAGAAGAGACATGGTCCGCAACCAGACGATACGTCAAGGCCTAAAATCCAACTCAGTCCCAAATCTAAGAGGGTTTGGCCATGTCTTCAGAATGGGAGAAGATCGGCTACCACGACAAGCATGGGAAACAAAGAGCCAGAGTCCGCAGGGAGGACAACATTAGACAATCTTTGAAGGACCGGGAATGGAACCAGGCCAGGAGAGGAAGACAACCGATAGGATAGTCTGGCGCTTTCTCTTCCAAACCTCTTCCAAACCTCTATACCTTAGTATTTGTAGAAGAACGACAAAGGATGATGTAGGGTCTTTTATACATCTGGAAAGTACATCTGCCACCACATTTAGACTTCCCTTTATGGCTTTAATAGTGTAGTCATACGGTTGTAGAGCGAGCGAGGCTATAGCTGCTTTTTGATTAGTGAATCTTGTTTAACCTAATCATTTGTTTTATTTCTTCCTGTACCTGAGATTTCAAATGAATCGGTATAGGGTAAGGTTTGAGTTTCAGAGGTCTGAAATCTGTTAGCACGATATCATGTTGAATGATATCTGTATGCCCAGGAACATCAGTGAGCACATCAGAGAAAGATTGTAATAGTACATAAATCTGCTCTTTCTGATTAGACGATAGAGTAAGAGCAATAGAAATATCTTTCCAGCTTTCAGTAGCCAAAAGATGTATATCAGGTAACGACAATATAGGTTCACCACCATCAGAAAAACCATAACTCTCCTCCTGAATAGCTGCTAAGAAGGAGCGACGATCAGCAGATTCGTCGATAGCTTCAAAGATAGGTTTCAGATGTGGGGGTCGAGTATGAGATTGTTGTAACATATTAATATGAAACATTTTATCTTTTCCTTTAACAGATAAAACATAGTCAACATCTGACAATTTATCCACAATTGTGTAAGGACCCTTCCATGAAACAAGTAATTTATTGTCCTTGTTTGGCAGTAATACGTAGGCTTCATCACCTGGCCATAATTGGCGCAGTTTCTTGTTTTGATTGATAAACAATCGAGCCTTTAATTTTGCTTTTTCTGACGACTCCATTGCTATTTGGCATGCGTCAATAATCTTTTGTCTTAAATTTACAACATATTGATAAGATGTAGCCGTGTAACATCCTCATCCATGTTAGTTCCAATAAGTAATTGTTTCAAGATCGACATAGGACATCTAGGCTTTGCACCAAATACCAATTCAAATGGCGAAAATCCCGTATTTTCGTTGGGAATTTCTCTACAAGCAAAGAGAATAGCAGGCAATATTCGATCCCAATCTTGTGGATACTTAGTCGTAACCTTGCCCAACATTTGTTTTAAACTCCTATTAAGTCTTTCAATTTTTCCATTTGCTTGAGCGTGATAGATAGCACTAAGCGATCTCTCAATACCAAACATCTTCATCCCCTCTTTCATAGTGTCAGAGGCGAACTGGGATCCCCGGTCAGATAGTATGTTTTCGGAAAACCCAATCTGCTGAATATTAAAAATAGCGCATCCGCAACGTCCACGGTCGATATGGATTTAAGCAATATCGCCTCCGGCCATCGGGTACACATATCAATGCAAGTAAGCACAAATTTGTGACCCCTAGCTGATGTGACTTTTAAGGGACCAATAAGGTCGATAGCCATCTTTGCGAATGGACGCAAAGAAATATCAGATGCCTGGATAGGTGCATTATGTCCAGGTCTTTTTGTTGTGACACTTTGGCACACTGAGCATGTGCGACAAATAGTATTTACATCTTTAGTCACACCAGGCCAAACAAAAATGTGACAAAACCCTCTGTTTTGTCCTTGCAATACCTAAATGACCTGCACAATTTATGTCATGGGCATGTCGTAAGACAAATGGTCTAAAGCAAGTAGGTACCATAATCTGTTTTTTCACAGATGTAGCATCTTGAAAATTTCTAATTAAAATATCATTTTTTAATGTGTACCAATGTTTAGCACCATCATCAAACATCATATCATTTGATTTTGCCATACGAAAAAATGTCCTTAAAGAATCATCTTCTTTTTGCCTTTGTATGAATGATTCTTTATCAATCACAGAATTATAAGATAATAGTCTTAGATTTTGTACTTTCCAATGCAATATCAATCAATTCCACCTGTAAATTATCATCATCTCCCAGCTGATCAATATTTTCCTTGTCATTATCATTATCTCTATCATTATCATGATCTTCATCATTCATCAAATCCTCAGAGTCATCCCCATCATTAATTACCTCATCCAACACAATATCACTGTGGTTGTGATTATTCCTTTCAGCACGAGCTTATGCTCTGGTTGTAACAGCATTTGCAGTTATTAAGTGCTGTTTTTTTTATATGAAAAGGAAAAATCTTAAATTAAAAGGATAATTGCACATCAAGACAATGGTCTCGAAAGTAACATCCGTTGTCACGCTCGACAACCATGCGTGCATCCCTATGTGAATAAAAATAAATAAGTGCTTCCCCAACATTGAACCTGTAGCTAGGCAAAAGACGTACACATTTTACGTCAGCAGTGAATTGAAAAAATTCACCCAGTGCCTGCCATGTAGTGCCTGGTGGCAGATTTCGCACTAGAACGGTGTGTGAGTATGCACCTTTAGTCACAAGAGAATCATAGACATTACTCCTTCTCCTGGATGTAATATCCTTATTGTAAGGTGCATCATGCTCGCTGGACTGAGCATGACACCTCTTTCTATTTATTTTGAAGCATGTCTGAGAAGACAGCTTACTATGCATAGTGAAGCATTTTTCTCTAGATGCACTGGCAATAATTCGATTATGTACATTTTTTTCATTTCTATCATTATCCTTAAGTGTAACCCTCTGAGTCTTAGCAGTAAATTTTGTGTCTTCTTTGACAACTTCTTCTACACTCTTAAGATGAGATGCAATGTGAGCATGTCTCCACGACTCACTCCCAGAAGAGGCAGTATTGTTTCGACCAGAAACACTGGTATCAGAGTGATAGGGAAGTTGCATCTGCCTCGACAAGAAATTTTTACTTTTTCAGGTCGTGCTGACCGGTTTTTAATCACCCTTAGTGCCACTGGCATGTTGTACACTAGTTTTGTCATAACTAATGTTGGATAATACATTTTTGTGTAGCACCACATAAGCAAACCATCAACCCTTTTTCTTAATTTGGTAATTTCTAAATTTTTGAGGGAAATCTCTTTACTTTGCCTCTTATTTACCTCTGAAAAGTTCACATTTGTAATCTTCTCCTACGTGAGTAATATCTCAAGGTTAGCCCCCTTATTTACTTCAATTTTTCTTGTTGACTATGAAGGACTATGAGTGCTTTATTTGCACGCTAAAGTGCTGCCACCTACTTTTCCAACATATCCCTAGAACCTTTCATATTCTGGTTGATCACTTCATGTATATTAATCTTTTCTCTCAAAAGAGAAACCTCTGATGTCAGTTTATGAATCTGAGCCACATGTGTATGACATTCTATCTACAAAGTAGTATTGGGTGTATCAAGTTCACCTCCACCGACACTCTTTTCTTCGTCAAACAAATTCATTAATGATCTCACCTCATCCTCCAACTCCCTTCTTTCCATCTCAAGTTTATCTAGTCTTAATTTTTTCTCATGAGGAAGAGCTAATTATTCCATTCTCTTCATTTGAGCTAATTCTTCTGCTTTTTTTTTCTGCTAATTTTATTTCTTCAACTCTTCTTTTTTCAGCTAATGTTTCTTCCACCATATTCTCAATTCATTCTGGATCACATATTCTCCATTCTTCCAACGCACTGGATGCATAGGCTACTAAAGCCTCACCCTTCAAACCAAACATTTTTCCCTGCTCCATAAAATACTCCAGGGCAGCCATGATGCACAATTATTGTGCTTTTCAATACCTAAACAATAATGCAGATATATTATCAATATGTGAGTAATATATTCAATACTTATTTCACCACTTCAAATTCACCCAACTGCATCTAATAGTAGATAGTAATATAGATGTTATATATATATATATATGGAGCAATAAAAGACAATAGCACAAACAGGATGACTGTGGTTTTTGTCGATTATGGACTTTGCCCATGTAATTCAGTCTATTTACTAGTCCCTGTTCTGCTAACAGCTCAAGTTGCTGGTGTGACCGCCTGCCTGTGGTCACTTCTATCATGTGGCCGGCTGTGTCATTGTATCATGAATCATATTGTATGGCAATTTCTGCCCAGGTTCTTTTACCTCTTTAGTTAGCAATGACATGCTGCATAATTATAACAGTCGCACACACACAGCACGTGATGTGATAACGCCATAGTAATTGAAATACTGTTTATTTACATATGAGAGGATCATTGCTGTCTGCTCTGACCTCCACAATCGTGGTCCATCATATAATAATGTAATAAGTAAGTTCTTCCTTAATATTTATTCCTTTCCTCACTCTCTCTCTCTCTCGTTATATCTACACCTTATGACCGTCAACCATCAATGATCATTCAGGTGCTATGGTCTCTACTTCTGTTCTTTCTTCCTAACAGTTTCCTACTTTCTTGTTACATATCATCTCAGTGTTCAGGTTATCTATTGATGGAACCGGACCTCGCCGGGGTTGTTACTTTCCCTTTCATCACTGAAGAATATGACTACTGTCTATATGTATTATAATTCACTCTACGTACCTTTTCCCTTTCTGAATAAAATCTAACTCACACCGTTTCTCCTTCTAGACAAGAATTCTCACTATTCAATATTTCTGGTTAATCATTACCAAAACTACTTCTTGTCCAAGAAATATTCATCACCTAAACTATTTGAGTACTGCCTTCAACATGGCTACTAGCGTACGTGCCATCTGCACTCTAACTGCTGATGAGAAAAAACGTGCTTCACTGGATTTCTGTTCACCTTTTCTCATGCGCACTATTGTTTGCGCATCCCCTTTTTGTACTCTATCTGAACCTTCCTATTTACAAGTATAATTCTCCTTATTCATTCCCTTTGATTGTTAGTCGTTCCCTTGCTGCCACACTGGCCACAATAGCATTATTCAAATGTTGGAATAGTCCGTTGAAATAATAAAAAGTCTCTCCCTCCTGCTTTTGTGAGATTCCAGGCTCACAGGAAACAGGAATTATGTTTGGCCAGTCTTCCCATATTGGTCTCAAAAACTGTGTTCCTCAATGAGAACAACAAATATCGACGTTAGAGATATTTGAAAATTTACTACTCACAAGTTTAGAAATTGCCGCAAGTGGCTCACCGAGATCTGTGATGTGGCAAAGAAAGAATGGGATTACTGCTTCCTCAAGTATGTCGTATAAGGCTAATGTGAGGTTGTGAAAATGTGAAACAAATTGCCACAGATACACTGCTGCAAGAGTATGTGAATGTTTTGTGCAGGATTCAAGTAAGGTGATCAGCTGTAGTGGTGGTCCTATACTCCATAAGGTGATCAACTGTAGTGATGGTTCTATGCTCCATAAGGTGATCAGCTGTAGTGATGGTTCTATGCTCCATAAGGTGATCAGTTGTAGTGGTGGTTCTATACTCCATAAGGTGATCAGTTGTAGTGGTGGTTCTATGCTCCATAAGGTGATCAGCTGTAGTGATGGTTCTATGCTCCATAAGGTGATCAGCTGTAGTAGTGGTTCTATGCTCCATAAGGTGATCAGCTGTAGGTGGTGGTTCTATAATGTCCAGTGATCAGCTGGAGTGGTGGTTCTATGCTCCATAAGGTGATCAGCTGTAGTAGTGGTTCTATGCTCCATAAGGTGATCAGCTGTAGTTGTGGTTCTATGCTCCATAAGGTGATCAGCTGGGGTGATGGTTCTATGCTCCATAAGGTGATCAGCTGTAGTGGTGGTTCTATGCTCCATAAGGTGATCAGCTGTAGTCATGGTTCTATGCTCCATAAGGTGATCAGCTGTAGTCATGGTTCTATGCTCCATAAGGTGATCAGCTGTAGTAGTGGTTCTATGCTCCATAAGGTGATCAGCTGTAGTAGTGGTTCTATGCTCCATAAGGTGATCAGCTTAGGTGGTGGTTCTATGCTCCATAAGGTGATCAGCTGGGGTGATGGTTCTATGCTCCATAAGGTGATCAGCTGTAGTAGTGGTTCTATGCTCCATAAGGTGATCAGCTGTAGTAGTGGTTCTATGCTCCATAAGGTGATCAGCTGGGGTGATGGTTCTATGCTCCATAAGGTGATCAGCTGTAGTGGTGGTTCTATGCTCCATAAGGTGATCAGTTGTAGTGGTGGTTCTATGCTCCATAAGGTGATCAGCTGTAGTGGTGGTTCTATGCTCCATAAGGTGATCAGCTGTAGTCATGGTTCTATGCTCCATAAGGTGATCAGTTGTAGTGGTGGTTCTATGCTCCATAAGGTGATCAGTTGTAGTGGTGGTTCTATGCTCCATAAGGAGATCAGTTGTAGTGGTGGTTCTATGCTCCATAAGGTGATCAGTTGTAGTGGTGGTTCTATGCTCCATAAGGTGATCAGCTGGGGTGGTGGTTCTATGCTCCATAAGGTGATCAGTTGTAGTGGTGGTTCTATGCTCCATAAGGTGATCAGCTGTAGTGGTGGTTCTATGCTCCATAAGGTGATCAGCTGGGGTGGTGGTTCTATGCTCCATAAGGTGATCAGCTGTAGTGGTGGTTCTATGCTCCATAAGGTGATCAGCTGTAGTCGTGGTTCTATGCTCCATAAGGTGATCAGCTGTAGTGGTGGTTCTATGCTCCATAAGGTGATCAGCTTAGGTGGTGGTTCTATGCTCCATAAGGTGATCAGCTGTAGTGGTGGTTCTATGCTCCATAAGGTGATCAGTTGTAGTGGTGGTTCTATGCTCCATAAGGTGATCAGCTGTAGTGGTGGTTCTATGCTCCATAAGGTGATCAGTTGTAGTCATGGTTCTATGCTCCATAAGGTGATCAGTTGTAGTCATGGTTCTATGCTCCATAAGGTGATCAGTTGTAGTGGTGGTTCTATGCTCCATAAGGTGGTCAGCTGTAGTGGTAGTTCTATGCTCTATAAGGTGATCAGTTGTAGTGGTGGTTCTATGCTCCATAAGGTGATCAGTTGTAGTGGTGGTTCTATGCTCCATAAGGTGATCAGTTGTAGTGGTGGTTCTATGCTCCATAAGGTGATCAGCTGTAGTGGTGGTTCTATGCTCCATAAGGTGATCAGTTGTAGTGGTGGTTCTATGCTCCATGTGGTTCTATGCTCCATAAGGTGATCAGTTGTAGTGGTGGTTCTATGCTCCATAAGGTGATCAGCTGTAGTGGTGGTTCTATGCTCCATAAGGTGATCAGCTGGGGTGGTGGTTCTATGCTCCATAAGGTGATCAGCTGTAGTGGTGGTTCTATGCTCCATAAGGTGATCAGCTGTAGTCGTGGTTCTATGCTCCATAAGGTGATCAGCTGTAGTGGTGGTTCTATGCTCCATAAGGTGATCAGCTTAGGTGGTGGTTCTATGCTCCATAAGGTGATCAGCTGTAGTGGTGGTTCTATGCTCCATAAGGTGATCAGTTGTAGTGGTGGTTCTATGCTCCATAAGGTGATCAGCTGGAGTGGTGGTTCTATGCTCCATAAGGTGATCAGCTGTAGTGGTGGTTCTATGCTCCATAAGGTGATCAGCTGTAGTGGTGGTTCTATGCTCCATAAGGTGATCAGCTGTAGTGGTGGTTCTATGCTCCATAAGGTGATCAGTTGTAGTGGTGGTTCTATGCTCCATAAGGTGATCAGCTGTACTCATGGTTCTATGCTCCATAAGGTGATCAGCTGTAGTGATGGTTCTATGCTCCATAAGGTGATCAGCTGTAGTGATGGTTCTATGCTCCATAAGGTGATCAGCTGGAGTGATGGTTCTATGCTCCATAAGGTGATCAGCTGTAGTGATGGTTCTATGCTCCATAAGGTGATCAGCTGTAGTGATGGTTCTATGCTCCATAAGGTGATCAGTTGTAGTGGTGGTTCTATGCTCCATAAGGTGATCAGCTGTAGTGATGGTTCTATGCTCCATAAGGTGATTAGTTGTAGTGGTGATTCTATGCTCCATAAGGTGATCAGCTGGACTGGTGGTTCTATGCTCCATAAGGTGATCAGCTGTAGTCATGGTTCTATGCTCCATAAGGTGATCAGCTGTAGTCATGGTTCTATGCTCCATAAGGTGATCAGTTGTAGTGGTGGTTCTATGCTCTACAAGGTGATCAGCTGTAGTGGTGGTTCTATGCTCCATAAGGTGATCAGCTGTAGTGGTGGTTCTATGCTCCATACGGTGATCAGCTGTAGTGGTGGTTCTATGCTCCATAAGGTGATCAGCTAGAGTGATGGTTCTATGCTCTATGAAGAAGAAGATACTCAAGAGCCTTTTCACTCAGCTGTCTGAGTGTGAAGATTAGATCTTGAGTACTTCGGTTTGCTCGTAATCAACACTGGACCTCATCCAATTGT
Source organism: Oreohelix idahoensis (assembly GCA_024509875.1). Classification (NCBI taxonomy): domain Eukaryota; kingdom Metazoa; phylum Mollusca; class Gastropoda; order Stylommatophora; family Oreohelicidae; genus Oreohelix; species Oreohelix idahoensis. The sequence continues at coordinate 178,524 of JAMPIV010003277.1, read as the reverse complement.
AGCTCAGCTAGGGTCTGAGTCTCTGCTCTAGGATTCTAGAGTATATTTTACCAGGGACACTGAGAAGGGATATGCCTCTATGCATCACCACAGTACACGAACTATGTAGCAGCAGCGAGGATCCCAATATGTGTATACTGGATCACACATTCTATAAATATATTTTTATGCACACCAACACTTGTGCAATTTTCTTTGTCGAGTCTTACTATTTTTGGGAGAGTACATATAAGGGAAACAATACAATTAATGTCTAACTTTCAACCACATTTGCATCCCTTAGCGTTACGCACTGAATGAAAAAGCTGGGATTTTATATTTAGGATAATTTTCCTTCACGCTCCTTACGCAGCATGCAACCAATCCTCTTGCAGGAAGCCTGCATCAAGCAGCCATATGCTTTTGCAACGGTGTTTTCCATGGTGATTTGTTTTACATGATCAGGTTGCCAGCCTCAAGCACATCCTCATATTACTCACCTTGTACGACATGCTTTAAAGTGCAGTAGTCCCATTCTTTCTTTGTCTCTTCTGAGACACCTGGGGGTCGCACGGGGTCAATCTGTTATCGTCATTCTTAAGTATTCTTTCTTTTCTTCTTTTCCAAATAACTTAGCCAATGGTAGTACAGGTCTGTAACCGTTTATTCAAAATCCACGGTGACAGCTTTGTTTCAGAAACCAAATTATTTTTTGGTTTTAATTGATGTCACCTAAATCGCGTAAAAAAAGTGCCAAAAATGGTGTTTGAAATTTTAAAAAAAAAAAAACAGCTAAAAGTTGCCTTAAATAATCAGAAATCGCCCAAATAGTGACTGAAAAGTAGCCCAATGAAATTTTTGATTTTCAGAATATTTCAGTTTTTGGATAAAAGGTTATAAACCTGTACTTTACAATCAAGTAGCAAACCAACAAGCCATACAACACAATCACATTTAAAACAAAAGTAAAGCCATACAACACAATCACATTTAAAACAAACACAAGCCATACAACACAATCAAATTTAAAACAAACACAGCCATACAACACAATCACATTTAAAACAAACACAAGCCATACAACACAATCAAATTTAAAACAAACACAGCCATACAACACAATAAAATTTAAAACAAACAATCCATACAACACAATCACATTTAAAACAAAAACTAGCCATGCTACACAATCACATTTAAAACAAACACTGGCCATACAGCACAATCTCATTTAAAACAAACACAGGCCATACAACACAATCACATTTAAAACAATCACAAGGCATAATCTGTTTTGTTTTGCAAATTTTTTTTAGTGAATCATTGTACCAATTCATTTACATCAGTTAACAGTATTGTATCTACAAATGAACTGAGTACAAAAATGTCATGTGTACATGGCTGTGAGAACAATATGATAAGCCATTGCAAGCAAACCAATCATGACAATGAAGGTGAAATGGTGTGTAAAAAGTTATAAATAAATGACTACCATGGACAACATATTCAACAACTTCAAATCAGGTATCATTGTAAAAAAAAAATTTTATGCAACACAAAAAAAAAAAAACAACAACCCGGGACTGAAGATCTAATGTGAAGAAAAACCAAGAGGCACTGTGGCAAAAAGACAAATAATAAAATCCAACAAGGTAAGTAACTTTGCAACAAAATAATGAAGAAATTGTGCTTGATGATCTGCCCCTTATTAATTATCTTGAATATATGCTCTAACTTAACCCATGGCTTCTAGATTTGCCCAATCTCAAATATATGTTTCAACTTAACCCATGGCTTCTAGATCTACCCAATATCTGAAATATATGCTTTAACTTAACCCATGGCTTCTAGAAGTGCCTCATATTAATCATCTCAAATGTAAGCTTCAACTTAACCCATGGCTTCTAGAAGTGCCAAATATCTCAGATATATGTTCTAACTTAACCCATGGCTTCTAGACCTGCCCATTATCTCATATATATGCTCTAACTTAATCCATGGCTTCCAGATCTACCACATGCTAATCATTTCAAATATAAGATTCAACTTAACCCATCGATCACAGGTTACTTTTATTACATACATCTGAACAGACAATTATTTCTGCCAATATAATTGTTGTCCTTGTATCTGATCGTTCGACTGACGGAGTGGTTAGAGTGCTTGCCTCTTGCGGCAAAGTTATCAGGTCCTAAACCCGGTAACGGTAAAGCTCCAGTTTACTCAGCTGTAAATGGGTACCTGAGTTTAGGAAGCCAAAGGTAGCAAGGAAAGGACCTGGTCACCTCATCTCATAAAGCTGGATCTAGTATTCTGAAGCCTCTAACGCTTTCACTCCCCTACAGCAATATCTGCCTTGAGACTACCTTTTTCTTTATAACAATTCTATCTACAACACCAATAAGGTGGACAAATTGCCAGCTGCCATAAAAATCCAGCTGTTCCTACCATGTCACCCTTATGGTACTATTAAATCTTTGTGTTCAGACAAATCTCACAACAGAAGATAAGAATACTCAGCCTATCAGAAACATCAATGCACTTTTGTGGTACCGTACCATCTGAATCTTTACCATAAACACATCTTTCTGCGGCAAAATGTAATAAACTAAATGCATCATGGTTATGTTGCGGGGAAAGTAAAGTGTGTTTGCAGTGATGTTTATTTATCCTACTCCAAGTTTGATCTTTACTGGCTTAAAGTCCGCCAGAGGTTGTTATTTCTTGGGTTATGTCAATTGGGTACCTGGCTCGTTCGTTCCTCTTTCAAGAAGTTATCATTTGGAGATAATAGTGGTGTAGATGCATTAACTATGTACAATACATCTAACTAGACCAACTGACAAGCATTCCTCAACAGCTTTGATAGTAAACGATGAACTTTATTTTAATAAAACTGTTTGCAGCTTAACAAGCAATGAATCAGTATTTGTACATAGGTTTATATCTGTACATCTTTTCTCGTTTGTTTCATTATGTGTAATGTATCTTCCATTTGTTTATTTCCATCCAGGGTGGCGTATAAAATTCTTCTACATCAGAGTCCTCCAATTTCTTAGTGATAATAGTTCTGTATTTAGGCACTTCATTAGTAGGTTTCTTTACTGTAATGTTTGCTTTCTCTACCCACTTCATTTAATTTCATCTGTCTTGACGAATAACCAAGCTGAAATAAAAACAATATTTTGCGATTGTTCCTACTTACGTGGATGTACCACTAAATCAACATATGCATGTGCAGATGTTACACAAAATGAAGATATCTCTTCCTGCTACCGCTAGTATATTTGAAGAGTATGGAATTTTAATATTTTGGTTGAAATTCTCAACATAGGAGCAAGACGATCACAAACACATCTTAATACATTGCTTGACTCCTTCCAACTAACTTTCTAAATCTTGTCTTTCTGCCGGTTTCGTGGTGCGGGCTTGCTGGCCACTTTCTATTGGTTAAAGCTTTTCTCTATATCTTTTTTTTACTGGTCATTCCATTATATTAACTTACAGGGAGTGAAGCTATTCCTATCTACGTCACCAATCTCCATGGTAACTCCCGCCAAATACTGGCGTGGGATATGTTAAGTCCGACCTAGTTACTACTTCACCCCTCTTCACCCTACTCAGTGTCTCGGGTTTTTTTTTTTTTCCTTTATTTATTTGTAAAAATCTTGCTTGCTGGTTTTCTATAACCATGAATGATAGTTTCTATTATTTGGGCTCTAGCACGAATAAGTGCTATGGTGGTAGGTCATATGGCCACAGTTATGCAGAGTGTGCAATTTATGCCAAATAACAATCAGAAGGTATGAATAGTATGATAAACTTCTTCTCAGCCGCTCACTCTCAATTAACCACACCTATCTCATAAAGCTGGCAGTACGTCTCAGGCTTCTCTTGTCACCATACAGTTTTTCCCACAACTAGGTGGGAGAAAGCCACCCTGCCAACATGCTTCTCTCATGTAACGGACAGTTTTGCAATAAATATTTTATTTGTTTGTCCTTCCCGTAAGATAAACTGTAATTTTGTGTGTGTGGGTGAATTTAAAATCATCATCAATACCTTTCAGCTTCCCAGGGAGAACCGGTCCTTAAAAAAAAAAAGCGTCCTCCCGTACTGTGCCGGCCATTCTGGGTCTTTTCACGTCTCCAGTACTCTTTTCCAGACTGCCTTGTAATGCTGCTATCAACAGGTTTCCTCAGTGTGTGTCCTATCCATCGCCAGCGTCTTCTTATCTCTTATGTGAGTGCGTTTGACAAAGTCTTTCTTCTCAACTTTCAAATACAAATAGTTTCAGGTTCATCTCCAAGCCAGTCAGTGTTAACTTTTTCTACCACTGTTCTTACATAATAATGAATGAAGTGATAAAGGAACAGTGTGTAGCTGTACTGATTGATACACATTCTTTTTCCAATGTTATCAGTGAAAACCCCCAAGCTAGCTCATCAAAACTCAAAATATACATTCTATTGCTATACACTCAATCGTTACAAGCATTCACTCCAGTAAATGAGCTGTTAATAACAGTGGTGGCTCTATTCTCTTTAAAGAAGCCTCATGTCTTCAGGAACTGGTGTCGATCTACTGTCCTGGTCATGCAGGGGTACGTGACAATGAAAGAGCTGATAGACTAGCCTTGAACGCACTCACACTGGGGGACACTGGATATGGATAAAGAAGAGATACTAAGGACAGCCGATGATCACCTGTTAGAGAATGACACTGCAATAAATGAATCACCAAGGTTAAGATTGCTGGAATTTGGCATCAAACGAAAGACTGGCAGGGATGGACGTATGAGAGGCTGCATCCATCATGTATACAACAAGCGCAATACAGGAACAATTAGCATTCATACCCTTTGACATCTGGTGAAGGAGACTGAGCACCTATATCGGTTTGCCCACAGCAAAGTGATGTCGATTCTGATCAACAATAACAACAAATAAGCTGTAGTATTTTGTGCGTACAGAAAAAATGAATTACCCGTCACACAAAGCCTAAATGTGTGACTTCTTATGAAGTTGACACTGACCTTTACATGTACTAGACAGATGGGACAGAAAAAAACATAACATCCACACATATAAATAACTAAAAGAACAAACAGAAGAAGAAGCAGCTGTCCATTCCAAATTCAAACCCAGGACTTCCTTCACTCATCAGGAATCACTATGGGGCATTGGATAGAGGCAACCATATTTGGTCTTAGGGTCTAAGTTATATTAGAAATCTGGAGACTGCCAAAAGAAAAAAATTTAGTAAGTTAGACATCAAAGGGCACAGGGGAAATGAATTTAAGATGGAGCAAAAAAAAGTTGGGGGGTGATAATGGTAACAGCACCTAATGTGCCATATTCACTAAGACTGATTCTATATTACCCATACACACAAACTGTTTGTAAACAACAGTTAAGCACTATAAAAAATATTTTTGCAATGATTTTTAAAAAGGACAATTCAATCTTCTTGCCAACACTCTTAAGCTCCAGCTCTGTCTAGTAACAAAACAAAGATGCTGCACCTTAATGAAAACAACAACACTTATCAAAGCAGCACACAAAGGAAAATAAACACAATAAAGGAACATGGAAACTGACACACACGCTTTCTGCAAAGTACCCCTGGCATGTTTTCCATGAAAACAAAAAATGTCCAAATCGAGGCACTTGTAATAAAAATCAATGGATTATGAGTGTTTTCATAATTTATGATAAAAATGTGTGCAAATAGGGATTGCCAGAAGTGATTATCATAAATATTAAGTGGCAGGTGTGTGGAAAAGTAAAAGAAAAAAAAAAAAAACCACACAAACCATATCAAGACAATCTGACAGGCCCATGACAAAGAGTTTGATGAAACACAGGGCTGTTATGCTTCAATACAGTAGAAATCTAATGAAACACAGGGCTGTTATGCTTCAATACAGTAGAAATCTAATGAAACACAGGGCTGTTATGCTTCAATACAGTAGAAATCTAAATGATAACACAGGGCTGTTATGCTTCAATACAGTAAAAATCTAATGAAACACAGGGCTGTTATGCTTCAATACAGTAAAAATCTATCTGGTTCACTCTTTTTGTCTGAGAGTCGGTATTACAGGTCCATACTGTTTTTGATAGTCAAAATTGGTGGGCCACAGCAGTGTTTTGGAAAACCAGATTTTTTCGGTTTCCAGATGTCGCCCAAATCACATTAGGTAAGTTGCCAAGGATTGCCCAAAATGTTTTTTTTTTAGGAAAAAGGCTAAAGAAAATTTTGATTTTAATTATATTTCAGGTTTTCGGATAAAAGTATACAGACCTGTAAACAAAACGCCACAAACTACTTCATTATTTGTTTGAGAGATGATGTTAAAACAAAACTTCACATCTGGAACCCTCTTTGTTTAGCAAATAGTTTTTACAGAAAAACTTCACAACAGACACACATAAATAAAAAAATAGGAAACTCTCAACTTAAATTAATATTAGAAAAACTAATGTGAAAATGTTTTTTTTGTTGTTGCAGATTCACAATTCAGACGGTGCTGATACCAATAAAGCCAGTCACTGGCACAAGCTAGGCCTGATGCTGCTCATAAAAGCCATGACACAATGATAGCTTGCATTTGAATCATAGAGTAACACTGCTCTCCCGCATGCAGTATAGCTCTGATACAAGATTGTCACTAAGCAAATGTCTTCCAGCCGGCTTAAGGGGAAGAGCGACAGCTAAAAGCTAATTTTCACAAACAACTGAAGGATTTTATTTAAAATACTCAACTTAAAACATCGATAGTTAAAACATTACAAAACATTTGGTGGTATAACATTATTGGTTGCCATAGAAATGGTGACTATAATAAATTTTAATTATATATATTTCAATTTTACTATGTTTTTTTCTTCTTCGATCTTTTTACTTATAAGCAACAAAGTGGAAGTTCACTATTGCATTTACAACTTTTGTCACACTAGTGTATTGATAACTAGTTATTCTTTAGCTACAAAAGCTTAAAAGATACGGTATCTCAAAATAGTAACAAATGTAGCAAAACTTTACGTTATTTGCAATACAAAAAATATGTTGATAATTATTTCAGACATTATTTGAAAAAATTTTTTACCATCCAATGGAAAGTATCAGTGCAAAATCTTATGTTGCAAAGGCATCCCGCTCTTCGCGAGCGCGGGATTTGAAGCCGTGCCTTCAAAATACAGCGCACTGCAGAAAGTGGGTGACTGGTGGATGGGACCACTGCACATCATGTTTTACATCCATCTACTCTGTTTCTGTTGTATCAGTGCATGGAAATGTAACGGTCGAGCGGAGGATTGGGAGGGTAAGTATGAAGTTGAACAATAAGTGTAAGGACAGAGCCAGAAGCTTATACATGGAGAATATGAGAAATGTGATACAATAGTTTTAAAAAAAAATTGCTTTTACTCGCCACGTAGTTTGGCAACACCGCATAATATACGACCCGTTTACAGTTAATTATTTTTTTCCTACTCCATAAGATACAACTATAACTTCATCTTCCATGATAATGATGTCACGAACCCATACATTAAATATCATGTATATTCTCATCAAGTATTTTTAACACAGCATATTAAATAAACTTCCTTCTCGCTATTTGCTGTGAAAAAGAAAACAAAAAAAACGATCCATCATTGGTAGCCATTTTTGATTACGAACCTTTTCACATCCCTACCATGTCTCCATCTCGTCATCTTACGCACCCGCTAACTCGAAAGTTGCGGGAACCGCGATCAACGCTATTTTGCAATGCAATTTTCGGGAGGCGGGGCTTAGCCTCTGTTTAGCGCAAAAAGTGGAAATAGCGTCCCACATTTCTACCTATGCAAACGCCACCCTTTATGTTGATTGATGAAGAAATAAATAAGTTGTAAGAAAATATGAAAATAAAACAAGTTTCTGAAAAATTAATGGTTTTCTTCTTCAAAAATATCAAAATTTAAAAAAAATACATTCTGCTTTCTAATATGATCTGACAATTGATTTAGAATTAGGAGACAGATTACAAATTATCAGAAAACAGACTAATCCCAGTTTTCATATTGTTTTCTATACTGACTTAAAAAATGTGCGGCAGCTCCTCTCATTAAACATCTTGCAAAAATATTTTAAAAAAAGGGTGTTCTATACCTAAACCACTATTTACGGTCATTTTACAGAACTGTGAACAATACATATATCACTACTAAGATTTTTAAAAAAGTTCAACTCAATGCAACTTTGGCCAATTTAATGTTAAAACCGTTACTGTTTACTTTGTAATTTTGCATGTCTTAAAATTATGCGTCTTCAATAAAATTGCTTAGATAACAACTTGAATGTAAGAAATGTGCTTCAGGCTGTCAATTCTGCTCACTAATAATAACTCTACTAATTTCTATCTCAGCCACAAGGTTATAAGCCAGGGATGGGCAAACATCTTGCCAATCAACACACACAGCAAATAGGCAACCACAAGTGTGGCAAATTGTAATATGAGATCTGGCATGATACTTAACGAAAATTTCATGAAAAACATCTTTAAAAAAATGTTTATCCTGAAAACATGTGTACTGATATTTACGGCCTGTCCTTAAAAAACTCGAAGGAGTTCCTACATAATGTAACAGTTAGTGTGGGTACAAAGTAATTCGGGTAGAATTATATTTTTATGAGATAGACTGTTATGATTGAAGTTAAATTTGTAGTCTAAGGGGAATGACTCTCCATGATAAATCTAGAAGAGGACAAAGAGTAGGGTTGAAGTCCTTGATCACAGAGTAAAGCGGTTGACGTTGGCCGAGAATTCAAATAGCAAGTTTTACTGTTTTGTTTTTTCCTGAGTGAGTGTCGACTTCGGGACTGGAAATTCACGGGGTTTGGAGGTTTGAGCTGTTTGTGAAACAAAATTGTTTTCTAGAAGATTCAGAAATAGCTGTATCGTGGTAAAATCATTGTTCAAAAAGTTAAATCAGTCAGATTTGAAACACGATATGCATTAAGGTGCCAGTTTGGGTTTTCTCCCAAGTGTGTAACGTGATTTAGAAAGTGGCAAGCTGAATTGGGTAGTTTTCATCGAGTGATAAGCCAAAGTGATTTTGGTTTGATTCTATGGTGACTAAGAAAAGTTATAAACTATCACTCAGACACTCAATCGCTTGGTAAAGGCACAAGTGGAAGGTATGACAGAGTTCATTATTTTTATTCTGTGGATGACAAGATGGTGTGTATTTTGAAATAACCAGGTACGTTGAACATTTTAGTCTCATAGCAAATAGAGAAGTCTACGATAGACAAGTGACAGGCTATTAAGCTTACTTACTTACTTAGTCGTTTCCCTTCTACCGTGAGGTGTAGAGGTTTGGAAGAGATAGCGCCAGACCATTCTATCAGCTGTCTTCTTCCTGGCCTGGTTCCATTCTAGTCCTCGGTCCTTCAAAGATTGTCTAATGTTGTCCTCCCAGCGGACTTCTGGGTCGTCTCTGGATCCCTGGATCTGTGTTTCCCATGCTTGTCAATGTAGCCGATCTTCTCCCATTCTGCAGACATGGCCAAACCATCTTAGTTGGGACTGTTCTACTTGGGTCTGCAGGGGGTGGGATTTTAGGCCTTGACGGATCGTCTGGTTGCGGACCATGTCTCTTCTTGTTACTTCAACCACTTTCCTCAGATACCTCATTTCTGAGGTTTGGATATGGCTTTTGTGGGTTGTAGTCATTGCCCACGACTCGCATCCATATGTCAAGACTGGGACATAGGTGGAGCGGTATACAGCCATCTTCGTTTTCTTACCAACCTCTTTCTTGCTGAGGAATCCACGATTTATGGCCTGAAAAAGTCTCCCAGCTGCTGCTTTTCGAGTGGCCAACTCTTCTTTGATGCCTCCCTTTCGGTCTATAATAGCTCCGAGGTATTTAAAGTGGTCGACCTGCTCCAGGACCTGTTCTCCCAACTTAATATGATGTTTTCTTTCTTCTCGTGATATCACCATGGATTTTGTTTTAGAGCTGCTTATGACCATCCCTCTCTTCTCCAGCTCTTCCTTCCAGACTTGCAGGTTGGATTGGAGATGTGTCTCTGATTTAGCAATCAGGACACATCATCAGCAAATGCCAGCTCTGAAATACAGACCTGTCTCATCTTCCAGTACCCCACTGAATACTTTCTTGTTCTCTCCTTACATGCCTTGATGACATCGTCCATAAGGAGTATGAAGAGGTAAGGTGATAGGATATCACCTTGTCTTACACCAGTGGTGGTCATGAACTCTTCTGACTTATGGTTTGCTGTCCTCACATAATTTCTGCAAGACTTGTAGAAGCTCTGTATAGCATGAATCAGAGGTGCTGGAATATTCTTCCTTGCCAAAACAGTCCCAAAGTTTGCTCCAGGGGACCCTGTCAAACGCCTTTTCCAGATTATTAAACCAAGTATTATTCATGTCAATCTCTGACCCACTCCTATCTCAATTTATGAGAAGTCATTTCTAACTCATTCCTCTGCCACCTAGTTCACAAGAGTCAGTTCTGATTCACTCCTGTCACCAACCCACCTAGGTATAGGAGATTACTTACGACCCACTCCTCTACCACCCAGTTTATCAGATTCAATCTGACCCAAATCCAACCACCCAGTATATCAGAGATCAACATTCAGATTTACTCTTATCACCCAGCTTTATCAATTGTCACATCAGAGATCACTTCTGAACGACTTTTTACCACTGAGTTTGCCAAAGGTCATTTATGATCAACTCCTGCCACCCGGTTTTCAGAGGCAACTTCTGACCCACTTTTTACCATCCAATTTATCAGAGATCACTTCTGAACCAACTCCATGCCACCTAGTTTATATTATGTTACACCTTACCCAACTCCTACCACCATTTTTATCAGATGCCACATCTAACCCACTTCTACCACCCATTTTATCAGATGCCACACATCTAACCCCAACAACTGGAGAGGAATTACCCTCCTCTCAGTTCCCAGCAAAATACTAGGCAGGATAATCATCCAGAGAATTTCAAAAGCAGTTGACCATAAATGAGGAAAGAACAAGCGGGCTTCAGAAAGAACAGAAGATGTGCAGATCATATATTTGCCATCAGGAACATTATAGAGCAGTGCTCAGAATGGCAGAGACAGCTGTACATTAACTTTGTTGATTTTGAAAAGGCTTTCGACAGCATACACAGGGACCGCCTATGGAAAATTCTGAGGGCTTATGGAATTCCCAGCCGCATTGTTTCCATTATAAAAAGCCTCTATTCTAACTTTACGTGCAGTGTTGGATCGAGTAATGTAACTTTCGAAGTGAAAACAGGAGTACGACAGGGATGCCCCTTATCAACAACATTATTTTTGACAGTCATAGATTGGGTGATGCGCCAGACAACAGAGGGCAGTCCAAGGGGAATTAGATGGACAACGTTTTCTACACTGGAAGATTTGGAATATGCAGATGACATTGCACTGCTCGCGCATTCACACCAACACATTCAAGACAAAACTGATAGACTGAATAAGTATGGCCAGCAGGTTGGCCTGAACAGCAATCTGAAGAAGACAGAGGTCATGACACTAAATGTGGGCAATCCTGAGCCAATAACAGTAAGGAACCAGAAGTTAGAACAGACAGACACATTTAATTACCTAGGAAGCATAGTAACACCTGACGGCGGAACAAGCAAGGACATTAACAACAGAATGAATAAAGCGAGAACAGCCTTTGCTATTCTCAAAAACATTTGGAAGTCTTCCCAGTACAGCACAAACACCAAATTAAGACTGTATGAGAGCTGCGTACTTTCTGTGCTTCTCTATGGTGCGGAATGTTGGAGAGTAACAGAGAAGGAAATGTCGAAACTGTCCTCCTTCCACACAATCTGCCTAAGGAAAATTCTCCGAATCTTTTGGCCAAACACCATCAGCAACCAAGAACTACTTATTCGGAGTAACCAGGAGGACATGCACACCATCATAGCTGGCAGACGCTGGAGTTGGGTTGGCCATGTCCTCAGAAGGGACCCTGATACCATCGCAAGAACAGCTATGCTATGGACCCCAGAAAGGGGGAAAGCGAAAGAGAGCCGACCAAAAAAACTTGGCGGAGAAACTGTGGAAGCTGAGATGCAAAGAATGAACCACCAAACAAAAATGGGGGGGGACTGTAGCTGAAGGATGGCCGCGACCGAGCAAAGTGGAAATCAATTTGCGTTGCTGCCCTACAAGACGCCACCAGGCGTGATGGCCGTGACTGCTTTGACGGTTGGCGGTTATGGATCAAAGAAGAAGAAGGGGGGGGACATCTAACACTATAAAACCCAGTTTTATCATGTTACATCTACCCACACCAAGACCACCTAGTTTACCAGGTTGGGGCCATCTAACCCAAAATCCTTCACACGAGGGTGGTTATTTTGTTGTGGGAACCCCTGAACAACCACCCAAACCAGCACAGTTTACCAGTAAGGAATAATAACCCCTTACCACCTAGTTTGCTTTATCATTTTGTGGTATGGGGGGGAAAAACCCAGTTACCCATGCCTGTTGTCATCACAGGTCACTTCTAAAAGTAGCTTGCCCGGGGGGGAACCAGTTTATCAGAACTATTGCTTTTATGAAAAGTTAAGGGGGAGAATGTGGGGAATAGGTTTTCTTTTCTCCTTGTTCTTTTTCTTGAAATCAGCTGGGAACTTATAAAACCATTTGTTGTCAAAAATCTTGGGATTTATATTTATCTTAACCTATTCCATCTAACAATATTATAAAGGGATTGGCATTCCAATGGGGAAAGACTTATGTTCTTATAATGAAAATGAAGAGATTTTTTTTGCTTATTAAAGCACAGATTCAAAGCAGGGGGGGGTAAAAAAAAAAAAAAAGCTAACCCTTGTTGTTTGGGAAAATGTTGGTTTTGGATGGAGGCATTTAAGAAATGGGGGGGAAAATGGGATTGTTTGGTAATGGAAAAGAGAAGGTATGGGGAATTTATTTATATGGGGGAAATTGGGAAGAATTGATGACAGATTTGTAAAAGGAAAATTGGGGCCCGGGGGGCTAGGGGACCGAGGCATAATAAAGATGGAAACACAAAATTGGGGGTGACCAGGAGTGGTGAAAACAAAAAAAATGGTTAATTAAAAAAAAAAAGAAACGAGGTTTAAAAAACTTTTTGGATTGGGGGGATGGTTAATTTTTTTATTGTTGGCGGTTTGTGGGGATAAAGGACATTTAATAAAAGACTCGAAGATGGGAAGGGATATATGGGGGACAACACCCCAAATGTTGCGGAAAAGGGCCAACTTTGTCATAAAATCGTCAAAAAACGAGGGGCGATTTTCTTCCAACTTCTGTTAGTTTTGCGAAAAATTCGCTTTTGGCATAAGTTTCGTTGGGTAGTAAGCGAAAAAATAAAACAAATTTTGCTTACAAAAAAAAATTATTTTTCATGCTGATTCAAGGGGTTAAACACACGAACATTGTGAAATTTCCACTGATAGGCACGTAAAAAATGGGGGGGGATTAAAAACATTTTTTGCGGGTATTGACGGGACAGCAGGGGTACAGGGGGGTTACAGGGAAAAGACTAGCGAATCGAAATAAAGACCAGCAAGGGGAAAAAATGCAACGTGACACACGAAAAAAATGAAATTTGTATTAATTTTTGTTTCATTGGATTAACTTGATTTCACGAGGTAAATTTTTGTCTTCTGATTTAACTGGAAATAGCACAAAATGACGTTTGAAAGCACCAAGTTTAAAAAATCAATTCCAGCGGGTGTAAATAAAGAGTTCAAAGTTTAACGGATTTTTCGTTACAAATTTGGGAAAACTGCTTTATTCTTCTTAATTTTTTCGAATTTGGCCATGTTGTGTGGTGTTGAAAAATTGAGAGGTCGAAAATTGTTCATTAAAAATAGAAATTAAATCTATTATTTACCAAGGGGACTTATCAGTTACGGATTGCCTCAAATCAAAGGGTTGGGCCGGCTTTTCCCAAATCTTTTCTTGGGCTATAAGTTGTCCCCCCCCCCCCCTTAGTTTTTTATTAATGCCTTTGAGGGGAATAACGTATTTTTTGGGAAATAAAAGCGAAATCGAATTTCTCAGAAACATGGATACATTGGCAATTCATCGGAGTATTTTAGTGATGTCATTTGGGTTTATTGGTTGGGGGACCATAATATCCAAAAAATTTCGTAGTGTACATTAGAGCTATGTATCTTTGCTTCATTTAAATGTCCTGTATCAAAGTATATAGGAAAGTTCTAAGACATCATAAAAAAAAATGAAAGGGACTTTTTATAGCCTTTCCGGGTTTTAATCCATTTCTCTGTTTTCCACATTCCTTTTGTGGAAATACTGCCCTGGTTATTTAGTTGACTGAAGCATTTGTTCATTAATTTGTGCTTGTTAATCTGTTAAACAACTTGTCCCCTTATATATACATTACTATTCTTTATTATTAAATTAATAATATTTGCCAAAGATTTTTAAACAGCTGAATGTAAACCCTAAAATTTTTCCTGTTCCAACATTTTAAATTCAAGGAATGTAGCGTTTTTATTTTTTTTTAAACTTTTTCTGCTTTGAAACCTGTTGCTTTTTTTCGATTCCCCCAAAAAAATGTCGGTTCATTATTAAACCGTAGGTAAGCTCTTGACATTGGAATAATGGACCTCATCCTACTTGTTTAGATGGCGGGGGATTAAGATAAATTTAAACACCAATGATTTTGAACAACAAAAAAATTTATAAGTTACGGCCAGCTTTTGCATAAACTAAGGGTTTCGCGGATAAAAATATCCAAAACATTTATCTTTGGCATAAGAGGAATAGGTTCTGATTCTGTGGCTTTGCAAAGCCTGAGGTAAGAAGTGACTGTGATGAAAACTGTTTTCCCGCCAAAGTGGTTTAGATGTCGGCATCTGATAAACCCTTTTCCCCTCGGTTAGGAGTGGGTTAGATTTGGCATCTGGTAAACTACGGTGGTAGGGGATGGGTATAGATGTCCCATTTAAAACTGGGTGGTAGGACTCTGGTGTTAGCCATGTGGAATTTGGTAAACTCCCAGGTGGTAGGGACGTTTTTGACTGGTTTGGGTTTAGATAGTAAATGATTATGGGTGGTAGGGTGGGTGATGTCTTCTTCTTCTTTGATCCATAACCGCCAACCGTCAAAGCAGTCAGCGGCCATCACGCCTGGTGGCGTCTTTTAGGGCAGCAACAAATTGATTCCACTTTGCTCGGTCGGCGGCCATCCTTCGTACAGTGCCCCAACTGTGGTTCATTCTTTGCATCTCAGCTTCCACAGTTCTCCGCCAAGTTGTTTTTGGTCGGCCTCTCTTCGCTTTCCAGGGGTCGGGGGGGTGGGGTCCATAAGCATAGATGTTCTTGCGATGGTATCAGGGTCCCTTTGGAGGACAGGGCCAACCCAACTCCAGCGTCTGCCAGCTTTATGATGGTGTGCATGTCCTCCTGGTTACTCCGAATAAGTAGTTCTTGGTTGCTGATGGTGTTTGGGCCAAAAGATTCGGGGGAGAATTTTCCTTAGGCAGATTGTGTGGAAGGAGGACAAGTTTTATCGAAATTTCCTTCTTCTGTTACTCTCCAACATTCCGCACCATAGAGAAAAGCACAGAAAGTACGCAGCTCCCTCATACAGTCTTAAATTTGGTGTTTTATGTGCTGTACTGGGAAGACTTCCAAATGTTGTTGAGGAATAGCAAAGGCTGTTCTCGCTTTATTCATTCTGTTGTTAATGTCCTTGCTTGTTCCGCCGTCAGGTGTTACTATGCTTCCTAGGTAAGTAAATGTGTCTGTCTGTTCTAACTTCTGGTTCCATGCTGTTATTGGCTCAGGATTGCCCACATTTAGTGTCATGACCTCTGTCTTCTTCAAACTGATGTTCAGGCCAACCTGCTGGCCGTACTTATTCAGTCTATCGGTTTTGTCTTGAATGTTTGTGTGAATGGCGCGAGCAGTGCAATGTCATCCTGCATATTCCAAATCTTTCCAGTGTAGAAAAAATAAAAAACGTTTATCCAAATCTAATTCCCCCTTGGGACTGCCCTCTGTTGTCCCCTGGCTGCATCACCCCAATCTATGACTGGTGCAAAAATAAATGTTGTTGATAAGGGGCATCCCTGTCGTACTCCTGTTTTCACTTCTGAAAGTTACATTACTCGATCCAACACTCGCACGTAAAGTTAGAATAGAGGCTTTTTATAATTGGAAACAATGCGGCTGGGAAATTCCATAAGCCCATCAGAATTTTCCATAGGGCTGTCCCTGTGTATTGCTGTCGAAAGCCTTTTCAAAATCAAACAAAGTTAATGTACAGCTGTCTCTTGCCAATCAGAGCCACTGGCTCTAAAATGTTTCCTGAGGGGCAAATATATGATCTTGCACCATCTTCTGTTTCTATCTCAGAGGCCCGCTTGGTTCTTTTCCTCAGTTTATGGTCAACTGCTTTTTTGACATTCCTCTCGGGATGATTATCCTGCCTAGTATTTTTCTGGGGGGGAAACTGAGAGGAGGGTAAATTCCTCTCCAGTTGTTTGGGTTTAGATGTGGGCATCTTGGATTTAAAAATGGGTTTGTAGAAGTTGGGTTAGCTGATGGCATCCTGATAAACTGGGTGGTAGGAGTTGGTAAGGTTGTAAACATTATTATAAACCTAGAAGTGTGCTGGATTGGTTTTCAGAAGGTGATCTCTGATTAAATTGTATGGTAAAAAGAGGGGTCAGAAGTTGACCTCTGAAAAACCGTGGTGGCAGGCGTTTGAGCGACGAAATGCCCTTTGAGCAAAAACTTCAGTAGGGTAAAAGTCGTTCAGAAGTGATCTCTGATGTGACAATTGATAAACTGGGTGATAAGAGTAAATCTGAATTGATCTCTGATATACTGGGTGGTTGGGATTTGGGTCAGATATGAATCCTGATAAACTGGGTGGTAGGAGTGGGTCGTAAGTATATCTCCTATGACCTGGGTGGTTGGTGACAGGAGTGAATCAGAACTGACTCTTGTGAAACTAGGTGGCAGGAATGAGTTAGAAATGACTTCTCATAAATTGAGATAGGATGGGTCCAGAGATGACATGATAAACTGGGTTTTCATAGAATCTGGAAAAGGCGTTTGACAGGGTCCCCTGGAGCAAACTTTGGGGGACTGTTTGGCAAGGAAGAATATTCCAGCACCTCTGATTCATGCTATACAGAGCTTCTACAAGTCTTGCAGAAATTATGTGAGGACAGCAAACCATAAGTCAGAAGAGTTCAGGACCACCACTGGATGTGTAAAGTCAAGTGTGATATCCTATCACCTTACCTCTTCATACTCCTTATGGACGATGTCATCAAGGCATGTAAGGAGAGAACAAGAAAGTATTCAGTGGGGTACTGGAAGATGAGACAGGTCTATATTTCGGAGCTGGCATTTGCTGATGATGTTGTCCCCTGATTGCTAAATCAGAGGCACATCTCCAATCCAACCTGCAAGTCTGGAAGGAAGAGCTGGAGAAGAGAGGGATGCGTCATAAGCAGCTCTAAAACAAAATCCATGGTGATATCACGGAGAAAAAATGAAAACATCAGATTAAGTTCGAAGAACAGCTCCTGGAGCAGGTCGACCACTTTAAATACCTCGGAGCCATTACAGACCGAAAGGGAAAGGGCGGCATCAAAGAAGAGTTTTGGCCACTCGAAAAAGCTAGGCGGCTGGGAGACTTTTTCAGCCCATAAATCGTGGATTCCTCAGCAAGAAAGAGGTTGGTAAGAAAACGAAGATGGCTGTATACCGCTCCACCTATGTCCCAGTCTTGACATATGGATGCGAGTCGTGGGCAATGACTACAACCCACAAAAGCCAGATCCAAACCTCAGAAATGAGGTATCTGAGGAAAGTGGTTAAAGTAACAAGAAGAGACATGGTCCGCAACCAGACGATCCGTCAAGGCCTAAAATCCCATCCGCTGCAGACCCAAATAGAACAGTCCCAACTAAGATGTTTTGGCCATGTCTGCAGAATGGGAGAAGATCGGCTACCACGACAAGCATGGGAAAACAAAGAGCCAGGGATCCAGACCTCCAGGACGACCCAGAGTCCGCTGGGAGGACAACATTAGACAATCTTTGAAGGACCGAGGACTAGAGTGGAACCAGGCCAGGAAGAAGACAGCTGATAGAATGGTCTGGCGCTATCTCTTCCAAACCTCTACACCTCACGGTAGAAGGGGAACGACTAAGTAAGTAAGTAAGTTAATAGCCTGTCACTTGTCTATCGTACTTCTCTATTTGCTATGAGACTAAAATGTTCAACGTACCTGGGTTTTCAAAAATACACACATCTTGTCCACAGAATAAAATAATGAACTGTCATATCCACTTGTGCCTTACCAAGCGATTGAGTGTCTGAGTGATAGTTATAACTTTTCTGTCACATAGAATCAACCAAAATCACTTTGGCTTATCACTCGATGAAAACTCCCAATTCAGCTTGCCACTTCTAAATCACTTTACACACTTGGGAGAAAACCCAAACTGGCACCTTAATGCTATCGTGTTTCAAATCTGACTGATTTAATTTTGAACAATGATTTACCACGACAGCTATTTCTGAATCTTCTAGAACAATTTTGTTTCACAAACAGCTCACCCAAACCCGTGAATTTCCAGTCCCGAAGTCGAACTCACTCAGAAAAAACAAAAAACAGTAAAACTTGCTATTTGAATTCTCGGCCAACGTCAACCGCTTTACTCTGTGATCAAGGGACTTCAACCCTACTCTTGTCCTCTTCTAGATTTATCATGGAGCATTCCCCTTAGACTACAAATTTAACTTCAATCATAACAGTCTATCTCATAAAAATATAATTCTACCCGAATTACTTTGTACCCACACTAACTGTTACATTATGTAGGAACTCCTTCGAGTTTTTTTAAGGACAGGCCGTAAATATCAGTACACATGTTTTCAGGATAAACATTTTTTTTTAAAGATGTTTTTTCATGAAATTTTCGTTTAAGTATCATGCCAGATCTCATATTACAATTTGCCACACTTGTGTTGCCTATTTGCTGTGTGTGTTGATTGGCGAAGATGTTGCCCCATCCCCTGGCTTATAACCTTGTGGCTGAGATAGAGAAATTAGTAGAGTTTTGTATTAGTGAGCAGAATTGACAGCCTGAAGCACATTTCTTACATTCAAGTTGTTATCTAAGCAATTTATTGAAGACTGACATAATTTTAAGACATGCATAATTACAAAGTAAACAGTAACGGTTTTAACATTAAATTGGCCAAAGTTGCATTGAGTTGAACTTTTTAAAAATCTTAGTAGTGATATATGTATTGTCACAGTTCTGTAAAATGACCGTAAATAGTGGTTTAGGTATAGAACACCCTTTAAAATATTTTTGCAAGATGTTTAATGAGAGGAGCTGCCGCACATTTTAAGTCAGTATAGAAAACAATATGAAAACTGGGATTAGTCTGTTTTCTGATAATTTGTAATCTGTCTCCTAATTCTAAATCAATTGTCAGATCATATTAGAAAGCAGATGTATTTTTTTTAAATTTTGATATTTTGAAGCAGAAAACCATTAATTTTTTTCAGAAACTTGTTTTATTTTTATATTTTCTTACAACTTATTTATTTCTTCATCAATCAACATAAAGGGTGGCGTTGCGTAGGTAGAAATGTGGGACGCTATTCCCGCTAAACAGAGGCTAAGCCCCGCCTCCCGAAAATTGCATTGCAAAATAGCGTTGATCGCGGTTCCCGCAACTTTCGAGTTAGCGGGTGCGTAAGATGACGAGATGGAGACATGGTAGGATGTGAAAAAATAGGTTCGTAATCAAAAATGGCTACCAATGATGGATCGTTTTTGTTTTTTTTCCACAGCAAATAGCGAGAAGGAAGTTTACATAATATGCTATGTTAAAAATACAGCATGACTTCTTGACGAGAATATACACGATGACATTTAGTATATGAGTTTGAGATATCGTTATCATGGAAGACGAGGTTATAGTTGTATCTTATGGAGTAGGAAAAAAATAATTAACTGTAAACGTCGTATATTATGCGGTGTTATGAAACTGCATGGCGAGTAAAAGTAATTTTTTTTTAAAAACTATTGTATCAGATTTCTCATATTCTCCATTTTAAAGCTTTTGAACTCAGCCCTTACACTTTTTGTCCATCTTCATAGTTACCCTACCAACTCTTCGCTGGACCGTTACATTTCCATGCACTGATACAACAGAAACAGAGTAGATGGATGTAAACATGATGTGCAGTGGTCCTATCCACAAGACACCCACTTCCTGCGGTACGCTGTATTTTGAAGGCGGGGCTTCAAATCCCGCGCTCGCGAAAAGCGGGATGCCTTTGCAACATAAGATTTTGCACTGATACTTTCCATTGGATGGTAAAAAATTTTTTTTCAAATAATGTCTGAAATAATTATCATTGCATATTTTTGTATTGCAAATAACGTAAAGTTTTGCTACATTTGTTACTATTTTGAGATACCGTATCTTTTAAGCTTTGTAGCTAAAGAATAACTAGTTATCAATACACTAGTGTGACAAAAGTTGTAAAATGCAATAGTGAACTTCCACTTTGTTGCTTATAAGTAAAAGATCGAAGAAGAAAAAACATAGTAAATTGAAATATATATAATTAAAATTTATTATAGTCACCATTTCTATGGCAACCAATAATGTTATACCACCAAATGTTTTGTAATGTTTAACTATCGATGTTTTAAGTTGAGTATTTTAAATAAAAATCCTTCAGTTGTTTGTGAAAATAGCTTTTAGCTGTCGCTCTTCCCCTTAAGCCGGCTGGAAGACATTGCTTAGTGACAAATCTTGTATCAGAGCTATACTGCATGCGGGAGAGCAGTGTTACTCTATGATTCAAATGCAAGCTATCATTGTGTCATGGCTTTTATGAGCAGCATCAGGCCTAGCTTGTGCCAGACTGGCTTTATTGGTATCAGCACCGTCTGAATTGTGAATCTGCAACAACAAAAAAACATTTTCACATTAGTTTTTCTAATATTATTTAAGTTGAGAGTTTCCTATTTTTTATTTATGTGTGTCTGTTGTGAAGTTTTTCTGTAAAACTATTTGCTAAACAAAGAGGGTTCCAGATGTGAAGTTTTGTTTTAACATCATCTCTCAAACAAATAATGAAGTAGTTGTGGCGTTTTGTTTACAGGTCTGTATACTTTTATCCGAAAACTGAAATATAATTAAAATCAAAATTTTCTTTAGCCTTTTTCAAAAAAAACATTTTGGGCAATCCTTGGCAACTTACCTAATGTGATTTGGGCGACATCTGGAAACCGAAAAAATCTGGTTTTCCAAAACACTGCTGTGCCCACCAATTTTGGATAAAACAGTATGGACCTGTAATACCGACTCTCAGACAAAAAGAGTGAACCAGATAGATTTTTACTGTATTGAAGCATAACAGCCCTGTGTTTCATTAGATTTTTACTGTATTGAAGCATAACAGCCCTGTGTTTCATTAGATTTCTACTGTATTGAAGCATAACAGCCCTGTGTTTCATTAGATTTCTACTGTATTGAAGCATAACAGCCCTGTGTTTCATTAGATTTCTACTGTATTGAAGCATAACAGCCCTGTGTTTCATCAAACTCTTTGTCATGGGCCTGTCAGATTGTCTGATATGGTTTGTGTGGTTTTTTTTTTTTCTTTTACTTTTCCACACCTGCACTTAATATTTATGATAATCACTTCTGGCAATCCCTATTTGCACACATTTTTATCATAAATATGAAACACTCATAATCCATTGATTTTTATTACAAGTGCCTCGATTTGGACATTTTTGTTTTCATGGAAAACATGCCAGGTACTTGCAGAAAGCGTGTGTGTGTCAGTTTCCATGTTCCTTTATTGTGTTTATTTTCCTTTGTGTGCTGCTTTGATAAGTGTTGTTGTTTTCATTAAGGTGCAGCATCTTTGTTTTGTTACTAGACAGAGCTGGAGCTTAAGATTGTTGGCAAGAAGATAGAATTATCCTTTTTAAGAATTATTGCAAAATGTTTTTGATAGTGCTTATCTGTTGTTTACAAACAGTTTGTGTGTATGGGTAATATAGAATCAGTCTTAGTGAATATGGCACATTAGGTGCTGTTACCATTATCACCCCCCAACTTTTTTTGCACCATCTTAAATTCATTTCCCCTGTGCCCTTTGATGTCTAACTTACTAATTTTTTTCTTTTGGCAGTCTCCAGATTTCTAATATAACTTAGACCCTAAGACCAGAATATGGTTGCCTCTATCCAATGCCCCATAGTGATTCCTGATGAGTGAAGGAAGTCCTGGGTTTGAATTTGGAATGGACAGCTGCTTCTTCTTCTGTTTGTTCTTTTAGTTATTTATATGTGTGGATGTTATGTTCTTTTTCTGTCCGATGTGTCTAGTACATGTAAAGGTCAGTGTCAACTTCATAAGAAGTCACACATTTAGGCTTTGTGTGACGGGTAATTCATTTTTTCTGTACGCACAAAATACTACAGCTTATTTGTTGTTATTGTTGATCAGAATCGACATCACTTTGCTGTGGGCAAACCGATATAGGTGCTCAGTCTCCTTCACCAGATGTCAAAGGGTATGAATGCTAATTGTTCCTGTATTGCGCTTGTTGTATACATGATGGATGCAGCCTCTCATACGTCCATCCCTGCCAGTCTTTCGTTTGATGCCAAATTCCAGCAATCTTAACCTTGGTGATTCATTTATTGCAGTGTCATTCTCTAACAGGTGATCATCGGCTGTCCTTAGTATCTCTTCTTTATCCATATCCAGTGTCCCCCAGTGTGAGTGCGTTCAAGGCTAGTCTATCAGCTCTTTCATTGTCACGTACCCCTGCATGACCAGGACAGTAGATCGACACCAGTTCCTGAAGACATGAGGCTTCTTTAAAGAGAATAGAGCCACCACTGTTATTAACAGCTCATTTACTGGAGTGAATGCTTGTAACGATTGAGTGTATAGCAATAGAATGTATATTTTGAGTTTTGATGAGCTAGCTTGGGGGTTTTCACTGATAACATTGGAAAAAGAATGTGTATCAATCAGTACAGCTACACACTGTTCCTTTATCACTTCATTCATTATTATGTAAGAACAGTGGTAGAAAAAGTTAACACTGACTGGCTTGGAGATGAACCTGAAACTATTTGTATTTGAAAGTTGAGAAGAAAGACTTTGTCAAACGCACTCACATAAGAGATAAGAAGACGCTGGCGATGGATAGGACACACACTGAGGAAACCTGTTGATAGCAGCATTACAAGGCAGTCTGGAAAAGAGTACTGGAGACGTGAAAAGACCAGAATGGCCGGCACAGTACGGGAGGACGCTTTTTTTTTTTTTAAGGACCGGTTCTCCCCCTGGGAAGCTGAAAGGTATTGATGATGATTTTAAATTCACCCACACACACAAAATTACAGTTTATCTTACGGAAGGACAAACAAATAAAATATTTATTGCAAAACTGTCCGTTACATGAGAGAAGCATGTTGGCAGGGTGGCTTTCTCCCACCTAGTTGTGGGAAAAACTGTATGGTGACAAGAGAAGCCTGAGACGTACTGCCAGCTTTATGAGATAGGTGTGGTTAATTGAGAGTGAGCGGCTGAGAAGAAGTTTATCATACTATTCATACCTTCTGATTGTTATTTGGCATAAATTGCACACTCTGCATAACTGTGGCCATATGACCTACCACCATAGCACTTATTCGTGCTAGAGCCCAAATAATAGAAACTATCATTCATGGTTATAGAAAACCAGCAAGCAAGATTTTTACAAATAAATAAAGGAAAAAAAAAAACCCGAGACACTGAGTAGGGTGAAGAGGGGTGAAGTAGTAACTAGGTCGGACTTAACATATCCCACGCCAGTATTTGGCGGGAGTTACCATGGAGATTGGTGACGTAGATAGGAATAGCTTCACTCCCTGTAAGTTAATATAATGGAATGACCAGTAAAAAAAAGATATAGAGAAAAGCTTTAACCAATAGAAAGTGGCCAGCAAGCCCGCACCACGAAACCGGCAGAAAGACAAGATTTAGAAAGTTAGTTGGAAGGAGTCAAGCAATGTATTAAGATGTGTTTGTGATCGTCTTGCTCCTATGTTGAGAATTTCAACCAAAATATTAAAATTCCATACTCTTCAAATATACTAGCGGTAGCAGGAAGAGATATCTTCATTTTGTGTAACATCTGCACATGCATATGTTGATTTAGTGGTACATCCACGTAAGTAGGAACAATCGCAAAATATTGTTTTTATTTCAGCTTGGTTATTCGTCAAGACAGATGAAATTAAATGAAGTGGGTAGAGAAAGCAAACATTACAGTAAAGAAACCTACTAATGAAGTGCCTAAATACAGAACTATTATCACTAAGAAATTGGAGGACTCTGATGTAGAAGAATTTTATACGCCACCCTGGATGGAAATAACAAATGGAAGATACATTACACATAATGAAACAAACGAGAAAAGATGTACAGATATAAACCTATGTACAAATACTGATTCATTGCTTGTTAAGCTGCAAACAGTTTTATTAAAATAAAGTTCATCGTTTACTATCAAAGCTGTTGAGGAATGCTTGTCAGTTGGTCTAGTTAGATGTATTGTACATAGTTAATGCATCTACACCACTATTATCTCCAAATGATAACTTCTTGAAAGAGGAACGAACGAGCCAGGTACCCAATTGACATAACCCAAGAAATAACAACCTCTGGCGGACTTTAAGCCAGTAAAGATCAAACTTGGAGTAGGATAAATAAACATCACTGCAAACACACTTTACTTTCCCCGCAACATAACCATGATGCATTTAGTTTATTACATTTTGCCGCAGAAAGATGTGTTTATGGTAAAGATTCAGATGGTACGGTACCACAAAAGTGCATTGATGTTTTGATAGGCTGAGTATTCTTATCTTCTGTTGTGAGATTTGTCTGAACACAAAGATTTAATAGTACCATAAGGGTGACATGGTAGGAACAGCTGGATTTTTATGGCAGCTGGCAATTTGTCCACCTTATTGGTGTTGTAGATAGAATTGTTATAAAGAAAAAGGTAGTCTCAAGGCAGATATTGCTGTAGGGGAGTGAAAGCGTTAGAGGCTTCAGAATACTAGATCCAGCTTTATGAGATGAGGTGACCAGGTCCTTTCCTTGCTACCTTTGGCTTCCTAAACTCAGGTACCCATTTACAGCTGAGTAAACTGGAGCTTTACCGTTACCGGGTTTAGGACCTGATAACTTTGCCGCAAGAGGCAAGCACTCTAACCACTCCGTCAGTCGAACGATCAGATACAAGGACAACAATTATATTGGCAGAAATAATTGTCTGTTCAGATGTATGTAATAAAAGTAACCTGTGATCGATGGGTTAAGTTGAATCTTATATTTGAAATGATTAGCATGTGGTAGATCTGGAAGCCATGGATTAAGTTAGAGCATATATATGAGATAATGGGCAGGTCTAGAAGCCATGGGTTAAGTTAGAACATATATCTGAGATATTTGGCACTTCTAGAAGCCATGGGTTAAGTTGAAGCTTACATTTGAGATGATTAATATGATGAGGCACTTCTAGAAGCCATGGGTTAAGTTAAAGCATATATTTCAGATATTGGGTAGATCTAGAAGCCATGGGTTAAGTTGAAACATATATTTGAGATTGGGCAAATCTAGAAGCCATGGGTTAAGTTAGAGCATATATTCAAGATAATTAATAAGGGGCAGATCATCAAGCACAATTTCTTCATTATTTTGTTGCAAAGTTACTTACCTTGTTGGATTTTATTATTTGGATTTTTGCCACAGTGCCTCTTGGTTTTTCTTCACATTAGATCTTCAGTCCCGGGTTGTTGTTTTTTTTTTTTTGTGTTGCATAAAATTTTTTTTTTACAATGATACCTGATTTGAAGTTGTTGAATATGTTGTCCATGGTAGTCATTTATTTATAACTTTTTACACACCATTTCACCTTCATTGTCATGATTGGTTTGCTTGCAATGGCTTATCATATTGTTCTCACAGCCATGTACACATGACATTTTTGTACTCAGTTCATTTGTAGATACAATACTGTTAACTGATGTAAATGAATTGGTACAATGATTCACTAAAAAAAATTTGCAAAACAAAACAGATTATGCCTTGTGATTGTTTTAAATGTGATTGTGTTGTATGGCCTGTGTTTGTTTTAAATGAGATTGTGCTGTATGGCCAGTGTTTGTTTTAAATGTGATTGTGTAGCATGGCTAGTTTTTGTTTTAAATGTGATTGTGTTGTATGGATTGTTTGTTTTAAATTTTATTGTGTTGTATGGCTGTGTTTGTTTTAAATTTGATTGTGTTGTATGGCTTGTGTTTGTTTTAAATGTGGTTGTGATGTATGGCTGTGATTTTTTTAAATATGATTGTGTCGTATGGCTTGTGTTCGTTTTAAAAGCGATTGTATTGTATGGCTTTACTTTTGTTTTAAATGTGATTGTGTTGTATGGCTTGTTGGTTTGCTACTTGATTGTAAAGTACAGGTTTATAACCTTTTATCCAAAAACTGAAATATTCTGAAAATCAAAAATTTCATTGGGCTACTTTTCAGTCACTATTTGGGCGATTTCTGATTATTTAAGGCAACTTTTAGCTGTTTTTTTTTTTAAAAATTTCAAACACCATTTTTGGCACTTTTTTTACGCGATTTAGGTGACATCAATTAAAACCAAAAAATAATTTGGTTTCTGAAACAAAGCTGTCACCGTGGATTTTGAATAAACGGTTACAGACCTGTACTACCATTGGCTAAGTTATTTGGAAAAGAAGAAAAGAAAGAATACTTAAGAATGACGATAACAGATTGACCCCGTGCGACCCCCAGGTGTCTCAGAAGAGACAAAGAAAGAATGGGACTACTGCACTTTAAAGCATGTCGTACAAGGTGAGTAATATGAGGATGTGCTTGAGGCTGGCAACCTGATCATGTAAAACAAATCACCATGGAAAACACCGTTGCAAAAGCATATGGCTGCTTGATGCAGGCTTCCTGCAAGAGGATTGGTTGCATGCTGCGTAAGGAGCGTGAAGGAAAATTATCCTAAATATAAAATCCCAGCTTTTTCTGTCAGTATGTAACGCTAAGGGATGCAACTTTGGTTGAAAGTTAGACATTAATTGTATTGTTTCCCTTATATGTACTCTCCCAAAAATAGTAACACTTACCAAAGAATATGCGTAAATGATGGTGTGCACAAAAATATATTTATAGAATGTGTGATCTCGTATACATTGGGATCCTTGCTACTGCTACATAGTTCCTTTACTGTGGTGATGCATAGAGGCATATCCCTTCTCAGTGTCCCTGGTAAAATATACTCTAGAATCCTAGAGCAGAGACTCAGACCCTAGCTGAGCTACAATTGGATGAGGTCCAGTGTTGATTACGAGCAAACCGAAGTACTCAAGATCTAATCTTCACACTCAGACAGCTGAGTGAAAAGGCTCTTGAGTATCTTCTTCTTCATAGAGCATAGAACCATCACTCTAGCTGATCACCTTATGGAGCATAGAACCACCACTACAGCTGATCACCGTATGGAGCATAGAACCACCACTACAGCTGATCACCTTATGGAGCGTAGAACCACCACTACAGCTGATCACCTTGTAGAGCATAGAACCACCACTACAACTGATCACCTTATGGAGCATAGAACCATGACTACAGCTGATCACCTTATGGAGCATAGAACCATGACTACAGCTGATCACCTTATGGAGCATAGAACCACCAGTCCAGCTGATCACCTTATGGAGCATAGAATCACCACTACAACTGATCACCTTATGGAGCATAGAACCATCACTACAGCTGATCACCTTATGGAGCATAGAACCACCACTACAACTGATCACCTTATGGAGCATAGAACCATCACTACAGCTGATCACCTTATGGAGCATAGAACCATCACTACAGCTGATCACCTTATGGAGCATAGAACCATCACTCCAGCTGATCACCTTATGGAGCATAGAACCATCACTACAGCTGATCACCTTATGGAGCATAGAACCATCACTACAGCTGATCACCTTATGGAGCATAGAACCATGAGTACAGCTGATCACCTTATGGAGCATAGAACCACCACTACAACTGATCACCTTATGGAGCATAGAACCACCACTACAGCTGATCACCTTATGGAGCATAGAACCACCACTACAGCTGATCACCTTATGGAGCATAGAACCACCACTACAGCTGATCACCTTATGGAGCATAGAACCACCACTCCAGCTGATCACCTTATGGAGCATAGAACCACCACTACAACTGATCACCTTATGGAGCATAGAACCACCACTACAGCTGATCACCTTATGGAGCATAGAACCACCACCTAAGCTGATCACCTTATGGAGCATAGAACCACCACTACAGCTGATCACCTTATGGAGCATAGAACCACGACTACAGCTGATCACCTTATGGAGCATAGAACCACCACTACAGCTGATCACCTTATGGAGCATAGAACCACCACCCCAGCTGATCACCTTATGGAGCATAGAACCACCACTACAGCTGATCACCTTATGGAGCATAGAACCACCACTACAACTGATCACCTTATGGAGCATAGAACCACCACCCCAGCTGATCACCTTATGGAGCATAGAACCACCACTACAACTGATCACCTTATGGAGCATAGAACCACCACTACAGCTGATCACCTTATGGAGCATAGAACCACCACTACAACTGATCACCTTATGGAGCATAGAACCACCACTACAACTGATCACCTTATGGAGCATAGAACCACCACTACAACTGATCACCTTATAGAGCATAGAACTACCACTACAGCTGACCACCTTATGGAGCATAGAACCACCACTACAACTGATCACCTTATGGAGCATAGAACCATGACTACAACTGATCACCTTATGGAGCATAGAACCATGACTACAACTGATCACCTTATGGAGCATAGAACCACCACTACAGCTGATCACCTTATGGAGCATAGAACCACCACTACAACTGATCACCTTATGGAGCATAGAACCACCACTACAGCTGATCACCTTATGGAGCATAGAACCACCACCTAAGCTGATCACCTTATGGAGCATAGAACCACCACTACAGCTGATCACCTTATGGAGCATAGAACCACGACTACAGCTGATCACCTTATGGAGCATAGAACCACCACTACAGCTGATCACCTTATGGAGCATAGAACCACCACCCCAGCTGATCACCTTATGGAGCATAGAACCACCACTACAGCTGATCACCTTATGGAGCATAGAACCACCACTACAACTGATCACCTTATGGAGCATAGAACCACCACCCCAGCTGATCACCTTATGGAGCATAGAACCACCACTACAACTGATCACCTTATGGAGCATAGAACCACCACTACAACTGATCTCCTTATGGAGCATAGAACCACCACTACAACTGATCACCTTATGGAGCATAGAACCACCACTACAACTGATCACCTTATGGAGCATAGAACCATGACTACAGCTGATCACCTTATGGAGCATAGAACCACCACTACAGCTGATCACCTTATGGAGCATAGAACCACCACTACAAAACTGATCACCTTATGGAGCATAGAACCACCACTACAGCTGATCACCTTATGGAGCATAGAACCATCACCCCAGCTGATCACCTTATGGAGCATAGAACCACTACTACAGCTGATCACCTTATGGAGCATAGAACCACTACTACAGCTGATCACCTTATGGAGCATAGAACCATCACCCCAGCTGATCACCTTATGGAGCATAGAACCACCACCTAAGCTGATCACCTTATGGAGCATAGAACCACTACTACAGCTGATCACCTTATGGAGCATAGAACCACTACTACAGCTGATCACCTTATGGAGCATAGAACCACTACTACAGCTGATCACCTTATGGAGCATAGAACCATGACTACAGCTGATCACCTTATGGAGCATAGAACCACCACTACAACTGATCACCTACAGCTGATCACCTTATGGAGCATAGAACCACAAACTACTATCACATGGAGCATAGAACCACTGCTGATCAGCTTATGGAGCATAGAACCATCACCCCAGCTGATCACCTTATGGAGCATAGAAACCACCACCTAAGCTGATCAGCTTATGGAGCATAGAACCACTACTACAGCTGATCACCTTATGGAGCATAGAACCACTACTACAGCTGATCACCTTATGGAGCATAGAACCATCACTACAGCTGATCACCTTATGGAGCATAGAACCACCACTACAACTGATCACCTTATGGAGTATAGAACCACCACTACAACTGATCACCTTATGGAGCATAGAACCATCACTACAGCTGATCACCTTATGGAGCATAGAACCATCACTACAGTTGATCACCTTATGGAGTATAGGACCACCACTACAGCTGATCACCTTACTTGAATCCTGCACAAAACATTCACATACTCTTGCAGCAGTGTATCTGTGGCAATTTGTTTCACATTTTCACAACCTCACATTAGCCTTATACGACATACTTGAGGAAGCAGTAATCCCATTCTTTCTTTGCCACATCACAGATCTCGGTGAGCCACTTGCGGCAATTTCTAAACTTGTGAGTAGTAAATTTTCAAATATCTCTAACGTCGATATTTGTTGTTCTCATTGAGGAACACAG
Organism: Oreohelix idahoensis; assembly: GCA_024509875.1. NCBI lineage: Eukaryota > Metazoa > Mollusca > Gastropoda > Stylommatophora > Oreohelicidae > Oreohelix > Oreohelix idahoensis. The sequence continues at coordinate 147,744 of JAMPIV010003277.1, read as the reverse complement.
TTTTTGAGACCAATATGGGAAGACTGGCCAAACATAATTCCTGTTTCCTGTGAGCCTGGAATCTCACAAAAGCAGGAGGGAGAGACTTTTTATTATTTCAACGGACTATTCCAACATTTGAATAATGCTATTGTGGCCAGTGTGGCAGCAAGGGAACGACTAACAATCAAAGGGAATGAATAAGGAGAATTATACTTGTAAATAGGAAGGTTCAGATAGAGTACAAAAAGGGGATGCGCAAACAATAGTGCGCATGAGAAAAGGTGAACAGAAATCCAGTGAAGCACGTTTTTCTCATCAGCAGTTAGAGTGCAGATGGCACGTACGCTAGTAGCCATGTTGAAGGCAGTACTCAAATAGTTTAGGTGATGAATATTTCTTGGACAAGAAGTAGTGTTGGTAATGATTAACCAGAAATATTGAATAGTGAGAATTCTTGTCTAGAAGGAGAAACGGTGTGAGTTAGATTTTATTCAGAAAGGGAAAAGGTACGTAGAGTGAATTATAATACATATAGACAGTAGTCATATTCTTCAGTGATGAAAGGGAAAGTAACAACCCCGGCGAGGTCCGGTTCCATCAATAGATAACCTGAACACTGAGATGATATGTAACAATAAAGTAGGAAACTGTTAGGAAGAAAGAACAGAAGTAGAGACTATAGCACCTGAATGATCATTGATGGTTGACGGTCATAAGGTATAGATATAACGAGAGAGAGAGAGAGAGAGGAAAGGAATAAATATTAAGGAAGAACTTACATATTACATTATTATATGATGGAACACGATTGTGGAGGTCAGAGCAGACAGCAATGATCCTCTCATATGTAAATAAACAGTATTTCAATTACTATGGCGTTATCACATCACGTGCTGTGTGTGTGCGACTGTTATAATTATGCAGCATGTCATTGCTAACTAAAGAGGTAAAAGAACCTGGGCAGAAATTGCCATACAATATGATTCATGATACAATGACACAGCCGGCCACATGATAGAAGTGACCACAGGCAGGCGGTCACACCAGCAACTTGAGCTGTTAGCAGAACAGGGACTAGTAAATAGACTGAATTACATGGGCAAAGTCCATAATCGACAAAAACCACAGTCATCCTGTTTGTGCTATTGTCTTTTATTGCTCCATATATATATATATATAACATCTATATTACTATCTACTATTAGATGCAGTTGGGTGAATTTGAAGTGGTGAAATAAGTATTGAATATATTACTCACATATTGATAATATATCTGCATTATTGTTTAGGTATTGAAAAGCACAATAATTGTGCATCATGGCTGCCCTGGAGTATTTTATGGAGCAGGGAAAAATGTTTGGTTTGAAGGGTGAGGCTTTAGTAGCCTATGCATCCAGTGCGTTGGAAGAGTGGAGAATATGTGATCCAGAATGAATTGAGAATATGGTGGAAGAAAAATTAGCTGAAAAAAGAAGAGTTGAAGAAATAAAATTAGCTGAAAAAAATAGAGCAGAAGAATTAGCTCATATGAAGAGAATGGAAGAATTAGCTCTTCCTCATGAGAAAAAATTAAGACTAGATAAACTTGAGATGGAGAGAAGGGAGTTGGGAGGATGAGGTGAGATCATTAATGAATTTATTTGACGAAGAAGAGAGTGTCGGTGGATGTGAACTTGATACACCCAATACTACTTTGCAGGAAGAATGTCATACACATGTGGCTCAGATTCAGAAACTGACATCTGAGGTTTCTCTTTTGAGAGAAAAGATTAATATACATGAAGTGATCAACCAGAACACGAAAGCTTCTAGGGATATGTTGGAAAAGTAGGTGGCAGCACTTGAGCGTGCAGATAAAGCACTCCTAGTCCTTCATAATCAACAAGAAAAATTGAAGTAAATAAGGTGGCTAACCTTGAGATATTACTCACGGAGGAGAAGAGTAAAAATGTGAACTTTTCAGAGGTAAATAAGAGGCAAAGTAAAGAGATTTCCCTAAAAAATTTAGAAATTACCAAATTAAGAAAAAGGGTTGATGGTTTGCTTATGTGGTGCTACACAAAAATGTATTATCCAACATTAGTTATGACAAAACTAGTGTACAACATGCCAGTGGCACTAAGGGTGATTAAAAACCGGTCAGCACGACCTGAAAAAGTAAAAATTTCTTGTCGAGGCAGATGCAACTTCCCTATCACTCTGATACCAGTGTTTCTGGTCGAAACAATACTGCCTCTTCTGGGAGTGAGTCGTGGAGACATGCTCACATTGCATCTCATCTTAAGAGTGTAGAAGAAGTTGTCAAAGAAGACACAAAATTTACTGCTAAGACTCAGAGGGTTACACTTAAGGATAATGATAGAAATGAAAAAAATGTACATAATCGAATTATTGCCAGTGCATCTAGAGAAAAATGCTTCACTATGCATAGTAAGCTGTCTTCTCAGACATGCTTCAAAATAAATAGAAAGAGGTGTCATGCTCAGTCCAGCGAGCATGATGCACCTTACAATAAGGATATTACATCCAGGAGAAGGAGTAATGTCTATGATTCTCTTGTGACTAAAGGTGCATACTCACACACCGTTCTAGTGCGAAAAATCTGCCACCAGGCACTACATGGCAGGCACTGGGTGAATTTTTTCAATTCACTGCTGACGTAAAATGTGTACGTCTTTTGCCTAGCTACAGGTTCAATGTTGGGGAAGCACTTATTTATTTTTATTCACATAGGGATGCACGCATGGTTGTCGAGCGTGACAACGGATGTTACTTTCGAGACCATTGTCTTGATGTGCAATTATCCTTTTAATTTAAGATTTTTCCTTTTCATATAAAAAAACAGCACTTAATAACTGCAAATGCTGTTACAACCAGAGCATAAGCTCGTGCTGAAAGGAATAATCACAACCACAGTGATATTGTGTTGGATGAGGTAATTAATGATGGGGATGACTCTGAGGATTTGATGAATGATGAAGATCATGATAATGATAGAGATAATGATAATGACAAGGAAAATATTGATCAGCTGGGAGATGATGATAATTTACAGGTGGAATTGATTGATATTGCATTGGAAAGTACAAAATCTAAGACTATTATCTTATAATTCTGTGATTGATAAAGAATCATTCATACAAAGGCAAAAAGAAGATGATTCTTTAAGGACATTTTTTCGTATGGCAAAATCAAATGATATGATGTTTGATGATGGTGCTAAACATTGGTACACATTAAAAAATGATATTTTAATTAGAAATTTTCAAGATGCTACATCTGTGAAAAAAACAGATTATGGTACCTACTTGCTTTAGACCATTTGTCTTACGACATGCCCATGACATAAATTGTGCAGGTCATTTAGGTATTGCAAGGACAAAACAGAGGGTTTTGTCACATTTTTGTTTGGCCTGGTGTGACTAAAGATGTAAATACTATTTGTCGCACATGCTCAGTGTGCCAAAGTGTCACAACAAAAAGACCTGGACATAATGCACCTATCCAGGCATCTGATATTTCTTTGCGTCCATTCGCAAAGATGGCTATCGACCTTATTGGTCCCTTAAAAGTCACATCAGCTAGGGGTCACAAATTTGTGCTTACTTGCATTGATATGTGTACCCGATGGCCGGAGGCGATATTGCTTAAATCCATATCGACCGTGGACGTTGCGGATGCGCTATTTTTAATATTCAGCAGATTGGGTTTTCCGAAAACATACTATCTGACCGGGGATCCCAGTTCGCCTCTGACACTATGAAAGAGGGGATGAAGATGTTTGGTATTGAGAGATCGCTTAGTGCTATCTATCACGCTCAAGCAAATGGAAAAATTGAAAGACTTAATAGGAGTTTAAAACAAATGTTGGGCAAGGTTACGACTAAGTATCCACAAGATTGGGATCGAACATTGCCTGCTATTCTCTTTGCTTATAGAGAAATTCCCAACGTAAATACGGGGTTTGCGCCATTTGAATTGGTATTTGGTGCAAAGCCTAAAGGTCCTATGTCTATCTTGAAACAATTACTCTTTGGAACTAACATGGATGAGGAGGTTCAAACCTCTTATCAATATGTTGTGAATTTAACACAAAAGATTATTGACGCATGCCAAATAGCAGTGGAGTCGTCATAAAAAGCAAAATTAAAGGCTCGATTGTTTATCAATCAAAACAGAAAACTGCGCCAATTATGGCCAGGTGATAAAGCCTACGTATTACTGCCAAACAAGGACAATAAATTACTTGTTTCATGGAAGGGTCCTTACACAATTGTGGATAAATTGTCAGATGTTGACTATGTTTTATCTGTTAAAGGAAAAGATAAAATGTTTCATATTAATATGTTACAACAATCTCATACTCGACCCCCACATCTGAAACCTATCTTTGAAGCTATCGACGAATCTGCTGATCGTCGCTCCTTCTTAGCAGCTATTCAGGAGGAGAGTTATGGTTTTTCTGATGGTGGTGAACCTATATTGTCGTTACCTGATATACATCTTTTGGCTACTGAAAGCTGGAAAGATATTTCTATTGCTCCTACTCTATCGTCTAATCAGAAAGAGCAGATTTATGTACTATTACAATCTTTCTCTGATGTGCTCACTGATGTTCCTGGGCATACAGATATCATTCAACATGATATCGTGCTAACAGATTTCAGACCTCTGAAACTCAAACCTTACCCTATACCGATTCATTTGAAATCTCAGGTACAGGAAGAAATAAAACAAATGATTAGGTTAAACAAGATTCACTAATCAAAAAGCAGCTATAGCCTCGCTCGCTCTACAACCGTATGACTACACTATTAAAGCCATAAAGGGAAGTCTAAATGTGGTGGCAGATGTACTTTCCAGATGTATAAAAGACCCTACATCATCTACCAACTTTACTTGTCCAGATGTTACACATAACTCAATCTAGCACAGATACGTACTGAGTAACGTCCTGCTCCAGAACTTATTGCTTGAATAATCACGTAATCGAAGGACACTAATTAGATTGTACAGTGATCTCGTTGCTGTTATAAGAAAGCAGCCCGCACAGCAACAGGATGATGATGTTTCTTATAAGACGCAACATCAAGTAGTATATCATTGAACTCATGGCACGTCGTGTAGACTTCGTGTAGTCATGACAATACTCATCGTCAAGCTATAAACTGTCAAATACTTAATTACTTTGTCGTTCTTCTACCGTAAGGTATAGAGGTTTGGAAGAGAAAGCGCCAGACTATCCTATCGGTTGTCTTCCTCCTGGCCTGGTTCCATTCCCGGTCCTTCAAAGATTGTCTAATGTTGTCCTCCCAGCGGACTCTGGCTCTTTGTTTCCCATGCTTGTCGTGGTAGCCGATCTTCTCCCATTCTGAAGACATGGCCAAACCCTCTTAGTTGGGACTGTGGGATTTTAGGCCTTGACGTATCGTCTGGTTGCGGACCATGTCTCTTCTTGTTACTTCAACCACCTTCCTCAGATACCTCATTTATGAAGTTTGGATCTGGTTTTTGTGTGTTGTGGTCATTGCCCATGACTCGCATCCATATGTCAAGACTGGGACATATGTGGAGCGGTATACAGCCATCTTCGTTTTCTTACCAACCTCTCTCTTAATGAGAAATCCTCGATTTATGGCCCGAAAAAGTTTAATAGACATTGTCGTCATAATACTTCCTGAGATTCGAAGAAACTAGGGACACCTCAATGTCGTAGATTTTATTGAGATAGGTTGAAGATGTTTTCGGTCCCGTCTGAGCAGAGGTGATAATGGTAAACTATGTGAGAATAAGGGGTAAGAAATAGCTTTACTTTTCACAAGAGTGTAAGAGAAAAAGACAGTCTCTGGATTTAGTAATTATTCTAATCCAGCCTATCTCACGACAATATTTAACTAGGCGCACTTTCTCTCCTGGTACATATATATCAGTTACACTTCACTTACATATACACAATTCTGTAACATAATATGTACAGACGTGAAAACAAACTACGGTTAACATATAATGGGCGGGGGTTTTGACCAACACGATGACTTAAGGTTTATTATGTTTATTATCTTTAAAAAAATCACAACATCAATATTATCTATCAGAACGTATAGTTTACAGACATAAAAATGCAAGAAAATTTATTAACCCAATAGGCCCTACTCTATTATAAAGGAATCCCAAAGTAGATCCCGACAGAGGTAATTAACCCAAAAGATTACAGTTAATAATAATATATATATAGGGATAGACGATAAAGTAAAAGAACCAAGTCTCTAGTTAATATATCCTGAAACAAAGAAGACAAGAAATGATATAACAATATTTGCGAACCCGAAAAAGACAGAAGTGAGTAAAATGATTATATAAAATATGAAATATTCATTTCTCTTTCTTACAATCTGTCAGTCTGTGGCCACACGCTCTCACACTTACCTACTACTCTTGAACATATTTGTGTATCTTTGACATATTTTAGGGTGGTGCTATCCAAGGGACCCCAGATCCTCCAAGAAAGATTAATTTTTTTCCTAATGGGGAAACGTCCGCTTAAATAGTGCTAATTTTATGTATCAAAAGTTCACGTCAGGTAGTGCAGGTAAATATATATTGCGATCAAAATGTTCACCAGGGCCAGCACACAGAAGTCCGATATTTAAGGAAAATGTCTGGTGGGTACACTGTTAGAAAACCAATAAGGATAAGCAAAGGATCTCCTATCTGTTTTTTATCTCTCACTCTGGGGTTGGGTGCCGGTTATGGACCCAAGTATTCCTTTTTCTGGATAAATCCACTTGAGAAAAGAAAAAAAACTACGATAGTCAATATTCTGTAACAAATGTTATATATATATATATATATATATATATATATATATATATATATATATATATATATATATATATATATATATATATATATATATATATATATATATATATATATATATATATATATATATATATATATATATATTTGGCCACCACAGGAGGATCAGATTTGCTGTGAACAATCTGGGTAATTTCTTGTCCAGTTCTGATGTTTTATTCTTTAAATGTTTATATGTGGGGACTCTCTCTCTGTAAGAAAAACAAGAGAACCGCAGAGGTCCAAATCGAAGACCCAATAATATTTTAAGAATGTTTCTGGAGCTATTAAGACCGCTAGATCGCAGGGTTGATCGCCTAGATGTAGAAAAACAAAATTTTAACAATGATATCATTATTATATTCTACACTCGTCAGGTAAGACCTCTTGATATTAAATTATATTTAAAACCCACAAAGAGTCTAGCTAATATTATCGCGCTTTAACACGAGATATAAACTCTAGTAATTCACAAAATTACGCATGATGATTAAAAGTATATTTATCTCTAATTATCAGTCGCCTAGCGTATATTAATTAATTTAAAGCGTCTCTTACTGGGGGAATAGCAAGAAATTAAATTCACTTATTACAGCTGGAACTATTTAATATGCTTATTTTAAAAACACAGAAATTCCAGTGAAAAACGTTAACACGTTAAGACACTCAAAATTCTAATATATATTATGATTACCGCCACGCAAGGACAAATGACACTCTCCACGAATCTAAGGAATTATCTCTATATAAAACTCCAAGATTCGCGCTAGCAGATATCACAATTCCAGGGGCAGACTGATATTGAGTTTTAGAAGACTGCACATATATACTGAATCGGCCCGATGTCCCCATGTCTGGCAAAACGCACCTCCAGCGAATTCTTCGTCCATTCTATTATCAGGTGTTAATCAGAGGTTTCAGACCTCGGCTCTGACATCGTAACCTGATCGCCGGTGCCCCGCCTCCTGCAACCAGCAAGCGTGGGAATTCCACTCGAGTTGTTTTAGTTGTAAGCGAGAAAAAAGGGGGGGGGCTGAGGGATTAAAGAGAGGCTCGATTTTCATACGTCACAGTTCGTCCCCTCTTGAAGACATGAAACCATTTTTTTCCATGTTTCATTTATGACATTGGAGCTCTCTTGATCAGTAACTTGCAGGTGATTGTTGTTTTCGCTTTCCACCTCCTCTTCCGTGCTCCAATTTCTACTCATAAAATCTGCTCCCACGTTCTGTTTTCCCGGAATGTATTCCACTTTGAAAGAGTACACGCTTAATAGCAAGGCCCAGCGCATGATACTCGCGTTGAATTCCTTATTCGCTCCAAGAAAAGCTAAAGGAGCGTGGTCTGTTTGCACAGTTAATGTTACTCCGTAAAGATATTCATGGTATTTCCTTATGCCATGAACAAGTGCTAGACACTCTCTTTCAACGGTGGAATAGTTACATTCTGCAGCATTCAGTTTACGGCTGCCATACGCAACTGGAAATAACAGATTCGGATCGGTGTCATCTGCTTGGAGCAGGGTTCACCCGATGCCCTGACCCGAAGCGTCGACCCGCAATATAAAAGGTTTCTTGAGGTCAGGTAGTCTCAAAATGGGGTATTCAGACAATTGACCTTTTAAAGTGACGTAAGCTTGTTCGCACTTCGAATCCCAAATAACCTTGTCCGGGCGCCCTTTTTTGTAAGGTCGGTAAGGGGTGCCGTTAGCCCGTTGAAATTCTTGATAAATTTCTGATAGTAAGCACACAGTGATAGAAAAGAACGGGTGTCTTTCTTCGTTCGGTTTCTTTTTGCTGCAACTATTTTCTCAATGTTCTTGGTAACTGGCCACATGCAGCCTTGAGAAATGGTATGTCCCAGGAAGTCTAGCTTTTGGAATCCGATGAGACATTTGCTAGGTCTGGCTGTGAGACCAGTTTCCTGTTGTCGCCTGAAGAGCATAGCAACCGTAGTAATATGTTCATCATAGTTTTCCGATGCAATTAATATGTCATCCATGAAATTATGGATATGGGGACTTTGCAAGGGTTCTAAAAGCTTCCTCATCATTCTGGTGAAGACTCCTGGTGCGTTGTGCAATCCGAACGGCATTACGTTGAAAGTGTAGTGTCCTTCACTGGTGCTAAAAGCTAACAAATGCTTAACTTCCTCTTTGACTGGTATTTGGTAGTAACCTTTACTCAAGTCAATCTTTGAGAAAATACTTGCCTTGCTAAGCTTAGTGAACAGCTCAGAAGCGCTCTGTAGAGGTTCGGGCTGGAATTACGTTACTGTGTTAAGTAAACGGTAATCTATGCACAGCCGAACTTCCTTATTGGGCTTCTGTAACAGTACTACACTCGAACTGTAAGGAGAGGTAGACTCACTGATAATTTCTGCTTGACGCAGCTTGTCTATTTCTCCGCGTAGTGCATCAGCTTTATCGTACGGAATGGGGTTCACTCTGGTTCGAACAGGGGTCTCGTTCGTCAGTTTCATATCGAATTCTATGAAATTTGTCCGACCAGGCACATCCGTTAAGACTGCAGTGTATAGTTTCAGTAGCGCCCTGGTTTCTGTCTGTTATGCTTCCAAGAGATTTTCGCCGAATTTGACATCTTTGAAAGATTCCGTTTGTTGCAATGGATACTTCATGACTGTCGTCATCTTTCTTATCTTCTGTCACTATGGCGACCGCCAGGAGATGTTCGGAGGACGGCACCGGTCTTTCCAAGTATTTCTTTAGCAGATTTACGTGGTAGACCGTCTCCTTTCCTTTAATAGAGATCTTGTAGTTAGTGCGGGAGATCTTTTTAAGGACGGTAAACGGCCCTTGCCATCCGATGCGAAGTTTGTTGTTTCCGGTTGGAAGTAGCAACAAAACTTTCTCCCCTGCTTGGAGTTCTCGCTCCTTGCTGCTTTATTGCATCGTTGAGCGTGCTTTCTTATGGTTGGTTGTTGCTAGGTCCCATCCTAGTTGTAACCTTTCCTTGAGCTCCGATACATATTTGCTTGCTGAGACGACTGTCTCGTCAGCCTTCTGGTCTGTCAGGGACCGAAGTAAGGCTTATAGCGGTCCCTTTATAGGTCTGCCGAATAAAAGTGTAGGTGGTGGAAGTCCTGTAGATGCCTGGGGAACCTCCCTGTAGGCGAATAAGGCTGCAGGAATAAAAAGGTCCCAATCTTTAGGTTTCTCCTGTCCCAGCTTACGTAACATCATGGTGAGGCTTCCGTTAACACGTTCTACTAACCCACTTCCCGCCGGATTATAAGGGCTTGTGTAGATGTGCTGGTTCCTCAAGATCTTAACGATCTCATCCATCAACAGGCTACGGTATGGGGATTTGTTATCCGTCAAATCTTGTTGAGGGAATCCCAACCCTGTAAATATCTGCCCCAGGGCTTCTGCGACATGCTTGGAATCCGTGCATGTTAGCGGTATAGCTTCGGCCCACAAAGTGCATGTGTCTACTAAGGTCAGGATAAACCTGTTCCTTCGTTTAGTCTTTTCTAAGGGTTCTACAATGTCAACAGCAACCCGTTCAAATGAAGTCCCCACTACTGGCATTTCACCCATGGGAACAGGGGGTGTCCAATGCTTGGGTGCCACACTTTGGCACTGGGCGCAGGATTTTACGTACCTGATAATATCAGAGTTCATTCCTCATTCACCAGTAGTGAGTCTGTATTCGCTGAATAGTGGCATTTTGTCCCACATGTCCGCTAAAGGGAAGAGAGTGCCTCATTTCTAAGATTTGGTCTCTGTACTGTTTCGGTACTAGGAGCTGGTTATGCCCTTGATCAGGTTTGCCCGTTCTGCAATACAGTACACCATCCTTAGAGAAGAGGTCTCCGTCGTGTCTGGGATCCTTAGCCATAGGCAGTTTCCTAAAGCAGGGCTCCAAGGTAGGGTCCTTTTGTTGCGCCTCTTTCAGTTCCATAGGTAACAGATTTGGCGCAGGCTCCCGTTCCTCCTGGGCTTGCCCTCTTGTGGTTACTGCTGCCACAATCGGCTCTTTCGGTCTGCCAATAAACACGTATCTACATCCAAGTATAACTGGGCAGATAGGATCATCCATAATGGCCGCTTTAATAACACCTCTGACAAAATCAGAGTGTGTTTCCACCAGTGCGATGGGAAGCGTCCTGGGTGCATCACTCTTGAAAACTCCACATAGTTTGACAGTATCTTCTGTCTCTTGACCGGGTTTGACCAGGTGCCTTGCGACTATACAGTCAAAGGATAAACCCGTGTCAAAAAGATAAGATGTTGAAGTCCCGTTCAAAATAACAGTTCCTCGAGTTGAGGGCCTGTCCCCCTCAAGTTGAGAATCACTGACATTGATTCTTCCTTGCGAGGCTGTTTGCAAGCATTCGATGCGATTGGGCCCGGTGTGATTGCCCTGATCAGATGTCCCGTGCGCAGGGGTTTTCTCTTGGTCACCCTGTCCTTTCTGGCCGCGCTGCCACGTAGGACAGTGGGGTTGATCAGGATTGTTGTGGGTGGGATATCTGGTTTTGAAGAATTTCGATTTTTCCTGGGGAGGATGTTGTGGTACGGCTTCTTATGGGAGCCGCGGTAGCATAGTGGTTAGTGCACTGGCTTCCTAGCTCAGTGGTCTATGGTTCGATCCCCAGATGAGGTGGGATTTTTTAGGCCGCAAACGGCTCCTGGGTCGACCCAGCCCCAATTGAGTACCAGAGCAACTCTGGGAAGGTTAAGGCGGCCGGCGTGATGCTGACTATATCACCCCTAGTGTGCCGATGGTCACGAAAAAATGGGCCTAACACGATATTCCCAATATGCCTCAATGAGCGAGTAACGGGATCCTTTTTTCTCGTTGGTTATGGTGATGGGAAGAATGGGAAGACTGCTCTAGATTATTTTTTCGAGCAGGCTCATCTGTCGGTTTGCGTTTGGTGCTGGGAAGCTCGGCCATAGCATTTATGTACCGTTCAGACTTACTGAGAATGTCATTTAACTTGACTGCGCCTTGTTCAGCCAGGAATCTACGGGTTTCACTTGACAAAGTGGTTTTTATTTATTCGATAAGAACGAACTCCTCAAGACCTTGGTATGTGAGAGGGAGCTCGGAAAGCTCCATGCACTTTGTCAAATATCCCTTCAGCCGTGAAGAAAACTGCTGAAATGTTTCAGTGCTCTCCTTTCTGCTGTTTCTGAACATTTGCAAAAACTTGCGAGCTTTGATTTCGAAACGCTCCAGTAAAGCCTTCTTTAGCATGTCGTAGTTGTCTTGACTGCTTCCCAGTTTCACGTAGACTTCATAAGCACTACCTTTCAAAGCCTGTGAAAGCTTTAGGCACCACCGGGATCTCTCTAACCCGTACAGATTTGCCATTCTCTCAAATTTTTCTAGAAACGAGTCAATTTTCGCATTGGGGCTTGGGAAGGGTTCCAGGGCGAAAGACATAGCTGTGGGTTGGGGAGAATGAGTGCTGGAGTGATCAGTTAACGATGAATGTGGAGATGATGGCTCTCCATTGCTGGAAGTAGAGGCAGCCCCGCGACTTTGGACTTCTAGAGCCTTAAGCGCCAACTCGTGCTGTCTCTCTTTCTCTCGTTCCTCGTATTGTCTCTCCTTCTCTCTTTCGTTTGGCCTGCGAGCTTCCATCTCTGCCTCAATTTTCTTCTGCTCTAATAGAGATTGACGCTCTTCCGCTTCTTTCCTCTCCGCTTTATCTTCCTTCTCTCTAGCTTCTGCTACTTTCTGCTCCGCGTCATATTGGTCAAGTTCTGTGTTGACGAACGCGGTCACTTCCTCTCCTTGCAATCTTTCTCCCTTGCTTCCTCTCTCAGCATAGTCCTAAGTTTTACACGCTCAGCCATGTTAGAAAACTGAATGCCACTCACCCGAGGAAAGAAGAAGAAAAGAAGGAGAAAAACTATATCCTTAGCCGCTTATGAGAAAAACCAACACAGATGTTATTCTTTACCCTGAGATACCTCCTCCTGTTATCAGTTTACTAATCTATCGCTGTTATCTCTGGCAACTAGGCTCCTAATACAGACGACTTAATCCAAAAGTGGTAGATCAGATAACCTGGAAAAACTACTATTACTAACGGTGGAGAAAAAATATTTTTATTTAAAAACAATTTAAGAAGAAAGAAAAATTTCCTTAAAAAAATTAAACTCCACCCCAAAACTCGCCCACCGAAGTCAGTTAAGAGAAGGGACGTTATTAACTTGACTAAAAAGTCAGAACAAGCCATCCTTTGCTTAGCTCAACTCTGCTGCTTCAAAAAAAAAATCCCCTAGTGATTGATAAACAATCACGCGAAATAGCGGTTTTACAAAATTACCAAATATCATATATCTAACAAAGAATATTATCAAAACAAGTTTCCCGTAACTCTATTGCTGTGGAAAGAAACAAATCCTATATGTGTGTATGGTCAAACACCCAGTAACTAAAAGAAACTTCTGATTCAGTATCAGACTTTAGACATTTATCTAGACTCAAACTTAGATTTTAATCCCGCGACGAGCCGACCATTTATGTCGTAGATTTTATTGAGATAGGTTGAAGATGTTTAAGGTCCCGTCTGAGCAGAGGTGATAATGGTAAACTATGTGAGAATAAGGGGTAAGAAATAGCTTTACTTTTCACAAGAGTGTAAGAGAAAAAGACAGTCTCTGGACTGAGTATTTGCTCTAATCCAGCCTATCTCACGACAATATTTAACTAGACGCACTTTCTCTCCTGGTACATATATATCAGTTACACTTCCCTTACATATACACAATTCTGCGACATAATATGTACAGACGTGAAAACAAACTATGGTTAACATATAATGGGCGGGGGTTTTGACCAATACGATGACTTAAGGTTTATTATGTTTATTATCTTTAAAAAAATCACAATATCAATATTATCTATCAGAACGTATAGTTTATAGACATAAAAATGCAAAAAAATTTATTAACCCAATAGGCCCTCCTCTATTGTAAAGGAATCCCAAAGTAGATCCCGACAGAGGTAATTAACCCAAAAGATTACAGTTAATAATAATATATATAGGGATAGACGATAAAGTAAAAGAACCAAGTCTCTAGTTAATCTATCCTGAAACAAAGAAGACAAGAAATGATATAACAGTATTTGCGAACCCGAAAACGACAGAAGTGAGTATAATGATTATATAAAATATGAAATATTCATTTCTCTTTCTTACAATCTGTCAGTCTATGGCCACACGCTCTCACACTTACCTACTACTCTTGAACATATTTGTGTATCTTTGACATATTTTAGGGTGGTGCTATCCAAGGGACCCCAGTTCCTCCAAGAAAGATTAATTTTTTTCCTAATGGGGGAACGTCCGGTTAAATAGTGCTAATTTTATGTATCAAAAGTTCACGTCAGGTAGTGCAGGTAAATATATATTGCGATCAAAATGTTCACCAGGGGCAGCACACAGAAGTCCGATATTTAAGGAAAATGTCTGGTGGGTACACTGTTAGAAAACCAATAAGGATAAGCAAAGGATCTCCTTTCTGTTTTTATCTCTCACTCTGGGGTTGGGTGCCGGTTATGGACCCAAGTATTCCTTTTTCAGGATAAATCCACTTGAGAAAAGGAAAAAAAACTACGATAGTCAATATTCTGGAACAAATGTTTATATATATATATATATATATATATATATATATATATATATATATATATATATATATATATATATATATATATATATATATATATATTTATTTATATTTATATATATTTGGCCACCACAGGCGGATCAGATTTGCTGTGAACAATCTGGGTAATTTCTTGTCCAGTTCTGATGTTTTATTCTTTAAATGTTTATATGTGGGGACTCTCTCTCTCTCTCTGTAAGAAAAACAAGAGAACCGCACAGGTCCAAATCGAAGACCCAATAATATTTTAAGAATGTTTCTGGAGCTATTCAGACCGCTAGATCGCAGGGTTGATCGCCTAGATGTAGAAAAACAAAATTTTAACAATGATATCATTATTATATTCTACACTCGTTAGGTAAGACCTCTTGATATTAAATTATATTTAAAACCCACAAAGAGTCTAGCTAATATTATCGCGCTTTAACACGAGATATAAACTCTAGTAATTTACAAAATTACGCATGATGAATAAAAGTATATTTATCTCTAATTATCAGTCGCCTAGCGTATATTAATTAATTTAAAGCGTCTCTTACTGGGGGAATAGCAAGAAATTAAATTCACTTATTACAGTTGGAACTATTTAATATGCTTATTTTAAAAACACAGAAATTCCAGTGAAAAACGTTAACACGTTAAGACACTCAAAATTCTAATATATATTATGATTACCGCCACGCAAGGACAAATGACACTCTCCACGAATCTAAGGAATTATCTCTATATAAAACTCCAAGATTCGCGCTAGCAGATATCACAATTCCAGGGGCAGACTGATATTGAGTTTTAGAAGACTGCACATATATACTGAATCGGCCCGATGTCCCCATGTCTGGCAAAACGCACCTCCAGCGAATTCTTCGTCCATTCTATTATCAGGTGTTAATCAGAGGTTTCAGACCTCGGCTCTGACATCGTAACCTGATCGCCGGTGCCCCGCCTCCAGCAACCAGCAAGCGTGGGAATTCCACTCGAGTTGTTTTAGTTGTAAGAGAGAAGGGGGGGGGGGGCTGAGGGATTAAAGAGAGGCTCGATTTTCATACGTCACCCTCAGCATAGTATCTTGATGCCCTAGTGATCATAAGATTCAGGAAAAAACACAATAGACTACAGGAGCCTTCACACATACGTCCGCTCACACTGAAACACAATCCACATCTCTCTAGCAGACGATCACCCCAATCTTCTGCTTCAAAATTCGCGTCTGCATCTACACCATATCGGTACGACATCACTTCCTTTATTAGTGAGTAATTCCTTATAAAATTATCAGAAATAGAGCCCTGCCGAGCTTACTATAATACATACATACATAATCGTTATGAATTTTAATCATACCACATACATTAAACATTGCCACAGCAAAAGGCAGATAAATTACATCATGGAAGAGCCAACACATAAGACAAAGAACAAAGTAATACACTTTATGGAGTGATGAATACTTTTTACCCAAATTATAACCCACATGGGGATGAACTGAGTATCCCTTGCACCATAAAACACCAGCTTTCAAATGCGGTGTTCAAAAACCTATGATAACCTATTACTTTCTTTTGTTATGGGACTTATAAGTAAACAAATAATGGAACTGCAGCCCAGAAAAGACACAACACAACACCAATTAGTGATGAAGTATTTAATTTTGTAGAAGGTTAAACTACAAACAACTGATAATATATTATAATAAAAATATTATAGAGGACCAATGCAGTAAAACTTATCAATATTTTCACCTTTATAAACAATACTAATGCAGAAAGTGAAAATAAAGACCTTCAATGTAATAGCAAAAATGACAAGCTACAATCAACAATGAGTAAACGACTAGTCCAGAATGCTATTTCCATGGAAATGGTACAGTTTAAAAAACGCAAAAATACATTCAAATATCTGGGCATGTTAATAACAGTGGATGGACGATATATATTAGAAGTAATGTGTACAAGTAAAATCAACATTCTATTTAAAATGAAGAACATGTTTTGCAGCAACACATATACATAAACATATAACAGCACAAAGAAGCTGACAGGTAAATACAAGCAAACAAGTTGCCTCATAAAAGACAAGAATGGAAAAATATCTCAGCAATATACAAGAGCAAATGAAGAGGTGGACAGAATATTTTGAGGACCTTCTCAATAGACCAGCTCCACAAAACCCTCGGACATCCAGCCAGCTGAAGAAGAGCTACAAATTAACGGTGAAAGACCAACGAAGGAAGAAATAAAGAAAGCCATAAAGCTTCTAAGAGATGGTAAAGCGTCTGGACCTGATGGCATTCCAGCAGAGGCCATCAAAGCAGATATCGACACCGCTACAGAGATGTTATATAAATTACTTGGTAAAGTCTGGGAAAAGGAAGAGATACCAGCAGAATGGAAGGAAGGATATCTGGTTAAGTTGCCTAAGAAGGAAAATTTACAAGAGTGCACAAATTATAGAGGAATAATGTTACTATCAGTGCCAGGAAAAGTATTAAACAGGATTATCCTCGAGAGATTAAAAGAGTCCATAGACAAGAAACTAAGTGATGAACAAGCAGGTTTTCGACAAAACAGATCCTGTACAGACCAGATAGCCACTTTGAGAATAATAATTGAACAAAGTCTGGAATGGAATTCACCACTATACATCGGATTTGTGGACTACGAAAAGGCATTTGACAGCGTGGACAGAGAATCACTTTGGAAATTGATGAGGCATTATGGAGTTCCCCTGAAGATCATTAATTTAATAAAGAATACATATGAAGATATGACATGCAGAGTTCTTCCTGAAGGACAGCTTACAGAACCGTTTGGGATAAGAACAGGAGTGCGACAAGGGTGCCTCTTGTCTCCATTTCTTTTCTTACTAGCTGTGGTGGATTTTGATGTTATGAAATGTTGTTGTTAAATGTTTTTATATTGTACTGAATGAGGTCAGCTGTGAAGGCCCCTGAGTATAACAATTATTAGGGTGAGTTTTCAGGGTGCCTTTCTGCTACCACCTTATGATCTCATTCAGATTTATTCTTGACTAGTATGTATGATAGCTACGTCTAAAGTCTAGGGTAATGAAATGGTGGTGTGATAGTAATGAAATACACAAACACACACACACAAACACCAATATTAATCTCTATGATCAAATCAACTAACACCGGGTATTAACTTTAGGAATTTATAATTTTTTTTCTACAAGTTTATTTGTCGTCCTGTACCTAATATTCTTTTGGTCAAGACTATCAAATCAAATGAAATCAATTTAAAGATATATATATATATATATATATATATATATATATATATATATATATATATATATATATATATATATATATATATATATATATATATATATATATATATATATATATATATATATATATATATATATATATATATATATATATATAATCAATTAAACCAAAAAAGACGAAATGTTCATACATATACTTTAAAATCTAATAATGATGTTACTAAACTATATTACTTCTTAACTAGTGCTGGATCTAGTGCAGGTCGGGGTATTTTCATCATACCCTGTCTTTTATTTTACACAGTGTATTTGCTTTTTATACATAAGTATTGGTGGAAAAGTTTTTATTTATAGTACAATGCAGTTATTTTTATGTGGAAAAAGTTTATGAACTTCAGCGGGCCAGGTCTGTTTTACTTATCTGACCCGTGACGATCGAAGATAGTTGTCTTTCCGGCCAACGGCCACTGCCTCCCTTGGTCTGAGGTAATATAGTAGGCAGCGTGGTACCAATATTACTGCACCAGTGTTAGAAAGTATGTACCACTCGAACAGATTCACTTTCACACAGAGTTGTTCACTTTAGAACATCTGGCACTAGCACAGTGCCAGACAAAGAAACCCTGTAACATGAAAATTATATTCTGTCTTAACGTACTATCTACTCCACCAATTTTTACAAACAATAATACATTTAAAACAAAAGACATGGGTCAGATCTCTCTGACCAACCCAGCTCATCCCTATAAATGATGTAATAAGTTGTACCAGTTTCCCATTCCTCTCCCCTAATGGCTGCAACACCTCTGCCATTATCAATGATCTTTTTCCATACCATATGATAGGTGATATGATCCCTGGTGACAACCTAGAAAATATTTTACTTCTACCTCTCTGGTAGCTTATCATATGGTACATCCACCTCCAGGCCCTGCAGAAGTCCGCTAAGGACCTGTGTACTTACAGTCGTAATGTTTTTTATATGGCAGTATTTCGCACTCACATTTTTAAATAAAAGATTAATAATTTCTGTCTTACCACAAATTCCATGAAAAAAAAACAGGTACGTTGAAATAGCACACTTCAGATGTACTGCTGGCTGGACTATGACGTTCTTTTATTTTATTACATATATATATTTTAAAGGCAAGTCACACTTCGCAGCTTTCCAGCGTCCTGCTCTGATTACAATATTTGTCAAATGGCGTCGAGCAGTCCAATTTTTTAGTAATATAAAATGTGTTGGCCAATGGGATCGGACGCTTCCCAATTCTGACTTGAATTTGAAAAATAAGCCAAAATTACAGCCCAATTTCGGTGTACCTCTGTCCGATCTTGGCAACACAAGTTAAAAATAGACTTGCTTTTGGCCTAACAAATTTGCCTCTCCCTACTCCTAGATTTCCCCCCTTGGACTTTGACCTACCCTATCCTGCCTCTTTTCAACAACTCGTGCAAAATTTTGTCACCGATAGTGAATGCAAGAACGAGAGTCTGTTCGTCTGTCAGTTTGACCTTATACAGTATTATGACCATATCTTTAGTATTAATTGGGCAATTGTGAAAATTGTAACATAATATTTATCAGGAGATCATATTCTATCAAACTAATTAGGTTTTATGGCCCCATTCCCAGTAATAATGAATTCCATATATTTTACATAATATTTGGCAATTTCTACTTTTATATAACTACGCCATTTAGCCCCCTCTCTTCCCCCGTTGTTCCAACTGAAAACACAAGTCGTTACAGCAGAAAAGTACGCTACTTGGCAGACACGGCGCTGTATGGGTGGTTATATATGTCAATCTGCGTGCCTATGAAACGAACAAGTATTTGGCTTTTCATTGCCTTTTCAAATCTGCCAAGACCAATGTAGCGCGTATTTTTCAAACAACGCGTGTCAGTGTATCATTTACCGTCTCCCCCCTCCAGATGGAAACCGGATTGATCTAGTCCCATTCGTTATTGTCTAACAATACCCGATGCGTTTGCAGGCGGGGCGAAGCCGATACCTCACAACTCCACTAATTTTATTTCTACCCTATTTTGACTTATAAATACTACAAATTTTATAGGTGTATCAATGTATATCATCACACATCTCCCCACTTAAGAACATGCACTGATGCAAGTTCAAGAACAGTGATACACATAGATCAAATTTGCTCAATAGACCTGAGAATACTCTGATTTTCGTCAACAGGATGCCTACTCAAGAAATCTGCACCCACATTCTGTGACCCGGGAATATATTCAATCGTAAATGAATATGGCTGTAGGAGCAACGACCACCTTAATAAACGCGCATTCTCATACTTTGCCTGTGATAAGAATACGAGAGGCTGATGGTCCGGTTGGACCACAAATGTTCTACCATAGAGGTAGATTTGGAACTTTCGTATAACCCAGATTAATGCTAGACATTCTTTTTCGCTTGTGGAGTAGCTTTGTTCCGCTTTGTTCAACTTGCGGCTAGCATAAGCGACTGGGTTCAGTTCTCCATTTGGTGAAGAGGACCTTTGCAACAAAGTGGCCCCCAGGCCCACATTGCTTGCGTCCGTTCTCACCACAAATTCCTGAGTCAAATCAGACAATTTTAGAATAGGCTTGCTAGTGAATTTTTCCTTTAACTCTTGGAATGCCAATTCACACTGTGCCGACCAAACAATTTTATTAGGATGTCCCTTACGGGTTAAATCAGTCAGAGGAGCACATATAGAGTTAAAATTGTTAATGTATTTTTGATAAAATCCACACAACGACACGAAAGATCGCACATCTTTCTTTGTTTGTTGCCTAGGTGCTCTCTGCAATTTCTCAAGGTTCTTGGGGTCAGGGGTCATGCTACCCTGATATACAGTATGTCCCAAGAATTCCAACTCTTTACATCCAATACAACATTTTGTTGGTCTGGCAGTCAAGTTAGCCTCTCTGAGTCTATCAAACAGCATAGTCAAAGAGTTAACATGTTCCTCAAATGTTTCAGTAGCAATGAGGATATCATCCATAAAATTTATGATGCATGGATTATTCAGTGGATCCAACAATTTTCGCATCATCCTAGAAAACACACTCGGAGCATTTTTCAACCCAAACGGCAACATGTTGAACTCATAATGTCCTTCCGAAGTGATAAACGCTAAATAAGGTCGAACCTCAGGCTTTACTGGAATTTGATAATAGCCTTTGCTAAGATCCAGCTTAGAAAAATATTTTGCCTTGTTCAGCCTGGCAAATAGTTGAGTTGTATCAGGTAATGGATCCCCCTGATTTTCTGTGACAGCATTCAGTTTTCTGTAATCTATACACAGACGATGTTCTCCAGAGGGTTTTCTCAGCAAAACCACACTAGAGCTATAAGGAGATTCACTGTGAGAAATAATCCCTTCTTTCAACAAATACTCAATCTCCTCTTTTAAAGCTTTCTTCTTAGCAAAAGGAATCGAATAGGCTCTCATACAGATGGGTGTTGGGTCTATTAACTTTATATCGTATTCCAACAAATTGGTATGCCCCGTCTTATCCGTTAACACGTCTGTATGTTCAATCAGAACCTGTTGAACCCGCTCCCTCTGATTTTTAGTCAGGTGCTTACTGACTTTCACCTGTGACGGTGTTTCACATGGTTTTAAGGGGTACTCGTGGGAGGTGAGTGGTTCCTTTTTCATTTCCGTTGCGATAGCCAAGGTCAGTAAGGGGGTGCCTTCCTGGATTTGTCTGTCCAGATACTTCTTTAGAGGGTTCACATGATAGATTTTCTCTTTCCCCTTCTTGTCAATTTTATAATTTGTTCTAGACACCTTCTCTAGAACGGTATATGGACCTTGCCATCCAATTTGCAACTTGTTACTGCTACCGGGTAATAGAAGAAGAACCTTCTCTCCCACGGTTAGCTCTCTGTCCTTTGCTTTCTTATTAAAATAGGCAGCATGTTTTTTCCTGGCTTGTCTGAGATTATCATTAGCCAGTTTCCAGCCAGTTTTAAGACGAGTGGTCAGCTCGTTCACATATTGATATGATGAGGTAATGGTCTCTTCTGCCTTCTCATCTGTCCACGTCCTTAACAAGGCTTCCAATGGACCTTTTATTGGCCTCCCAAATAACAGAGTTGCCGGTGCCATACCGGTTGAATTATGTGGAACTTCCCGATACGCAAACAACGCAGCGGACAAATATTGGTCCCACGTATCAGGTTTTTCATGGGCCAGCTTTCTCAGGATAGAAATGAGAGTCCCATTGAACCTCTCTACCTGGCCGTTCCCCTGGGGGTGATACGGACTACAATGAAAGTGCTTGGCTTGAAATAACCTAAAAACTTCTTCCGTTAGTTTCCCCTTGAACTGTGAGCCGTTATCAGTCAAGATTTGATGCGGGAATCCTAACCTTGTGAATATAGTAAGTAATGCCTCTGCGACATGCTTCGAATCGATTGACGACAGGGCTACCGCCTCTCCCCACATAGAACAAGTGTCCACCAGAGTAAGGATGTAACTGTTCCTCCTCTTGGTACGAGTGAGAGGTCCCACAATATCCACTGCAACCCTCTCAAAATGTGTTCCCACTATGGGCATTTCCCCTAGAGTTGCAGGAGCAGTCCAATGCCTTGGAGCTACCTTTTGACATTCTGGACAGGATTTTACATATCTTTTTATATCTTCCGTTATCCCTGGCCAGAAATAATGACAAGCTATACGCTGTCCTGTGGCGCTGATCCCCATGTGACCACTGAAGGGAATCGTATGCCCTAGTTCCATCACTTTCTCCCTATATGAAGTGGGAAGACCCAGCTGGCCGTGACCATTTGCTCCAGTTCCGGCCTTCCTATATAACAATTTATTCTTCATATAGTACTCTCCCTTGCTTGGAGGTGTGTGACATTTTGGGCAATTTTTTAAAACATGGCTTGAGTGACCTATCCTCAACCTGCGCCTTCCTGATCTCCTCTGGATGAGCATTTATAGAATCACCTTCTTCCTTCTTTGACTGTGACCTGGTCTGCACTGTTGCCATAATCACAGGTCTCTTGGGATTCCCCAAGAAGACATATCTACACCCCAATATCAGAGGATAGATTGGTTCATCTATCACTGCTGCTCTGATTTCTCCTTCCACATAGCGAAATTTCACAGTTATCCTTGCGATGGGAAGTGTCATGAGTGGTATGTCCTTAGTCGCTCCTTGTATCTCCACTGTTTCTGTGGTATACTGACCTGGGTTCACTAGGCTAGAACTCACGACCGAATCAAAATCCAAACCTGTATCATAAAGGCACCTTATGGTGACCCCGTTACATACAACATCCTCACACACTGGGGGGTGATAAGGTTCCTGCTGTCCAGTAGGTTTAACCTTTAATCTCTGGTTCCCCGCTTTCATTGCAGCAAAGTTAGAAGGTTTCCTTTTACAAACTTCGGTGTTATGAGTGTTCCTCTTACACCATTTACACCACTTCTTTCCTTGATTAAAAGGTTTTCTTTCATTATATTTTTGGTCATTGAACTGTGGGTTTCTATCTCGATAATCATTTCGGGGCCTATCAAAGTTTGGCTTACCTTTGTTACCTTGTTCTTTGTTATCAAATTTATTAGAGTTCTGTGGGGCCTTATAATTCTCTACGTGTTTCTTTTTAGCGCCAGCTACCTCTGCCTGGGCCGCCTGATACCTCTCAGCGATATTAAGTACATGTGGTGGATTTTGATGTTATGAATTGTTGTAGGTGTTATTATTGTAATAAATGAGATTAGCTATGAAGGTCCCTGAATATACCCAATAATATTGTGAACTTTTTTAGGGTGCCTTTCCGCTACCACCTTTTTATCTCATTCAAAATGTATTTATATTAGTATATTAAATGACTTCGTGTTGTGTCTAGGGTTATGAATGTAGAGTGTGATGCACAATAATCAACAAACATACAAACAAATAGTTTATTATTCACAATAGCACACAGTACTACCACAATAACATACAAACGACACTCTAAAAGGTTATCTTATTTAAGACTGTGGTTGAATTTTGTGTAAATAAGATTTTTACAGTTTTATTATCCTGATTCAAATGTATTTGTAATCAGGACTGACAATTTAAAAGTGAAATCATAATAATCAATTACAACAGTCAAATATCACAATAGATCCTTTGTCCATATATATATAATATTTTTCTAACATAAGTCTTTAGTGTTCTCCTACTTTAAGGTAATACTGGTAGTACTACTAGGGTGTTGTTTTAAATCATGGCCTTTTGGAAATGTTTGTTTCTATTTTGTCACTTGTGGAACTACTAAATATTTGTCGCAGTTTTTTTTCACTGTCATTAGATCGTTCTTTTAAAGTTCTGTAGTTGAGCTCTCAGGTGCCGAACGAGAACTTATCTTGGCAGTAGAATATATGTTGAACCTTTCCTCTGCTCGCTTGACAATCTGTTCCCTGTTTGATAGACAATGGTCACAAGCATGGGCTCGCAGTAAACAGGCAGAGTCCTGAATCAATCAGCTTTCAAGCGTTTGGTACCACATTAACGTCAGTACCCAGGACCTCTGAAATGTGAAGGTATGCATCCTTCGTAATATCTAGCATACACTAATAGTCCACAGTTAAGGACATGTACATTACAAACAAACAAAAGGATCATATCCTTATACAAACCTAAGCCACCATTTTCTTTTGATGTGACAATGTACACCAGTATTCCTCTCCCCTAATAGTTACAACGCCACTGCAATTCCAGCTGTAATCTCTTCCATATATTAGGATAGGTGTTATGCTCCTTTATGACAATCATACCTATTCTTGTAGTTTTACACCTCTCTGACAGTCTATCACATGGTGGATCAATCTTTAGGCTTTGCCTCATGTTCGCTATAGACCCACTCATGTCCAGACCTATATTATTATTTCACATTCAATTTTTGTATAAAATACAGGTTAATAAATGTCAAGCTTACCACAATTTTCAATGAAATATACACAGAGACGATGACTGACACAGTTTCGATCTGTTTTATTGCCCAGGCTGCTTATAACTTGTAGTTTAAAGCACAGCCTGCTCTCATCTATCACTGTTGAAAATTTTCTTAGAAATGGCGTCCTCCCCAACGCTTATTCTGACAATATCGATTCACTTAGCCAATCTCTATCAATTTTACAGTGTAAACAGTCTTTTCAAAAATATCATTCAAACTTTTCCTACGTTACTTAGGCTATTTATGTTTATTCAAAGGTCAGCCAATAATATTTCGTCTCACTTCAAATGTCACCCAATCGGATTCGCTGTACTATGTTAGTCTATCTGTCACCTACTTTTTTCCCAAAAAATATGCGATCCAATCTAAGCAGATATGACTTGACCTGACAGTATCTCTGATCTCTATGTATTGTTTTATCAATATTTAATTAGTTAAGGGACTATTTATATAACCAATAACATATTCTTGGTCAGCAAGTCTTCAGGTACACGAATATACAATTTTAAAGGGGCTATGTGGCTTAGTTCAAATTTCTATAATTTTTTCCATGTTAGTTGTTGATTTTAACTACCTCCTGTTCAATTCTTTTCTCATGTACTTTCAAGCTAATTACGAGAGCTTAGGTCATTCATAATAAGAGCTTAATATGTTTACATGACGTAGTGTCCACAATTCTAACTTTTTTCATTGTATTTGGGGAAACCCCTAAGGCAAGGCTTGCCACTGTGCTAGTGTTGCTTTTAGTTTGAAATCAATGCGAAACGAATTAGCATTTTCATCTATCCTTGCCCCTCCTCGTTCCACAATGCATTTTAGGGAAATGTTTCTTAGAACTAGGAAAAAGTGGGTGTTTATGTCAAGGACGAATTTGAAAAATAGGGTACCGTTTTGTTCGGCTATTCGTTAGCAAATAATAATCTGAAGGCGTAAGCGACACTAACCATTCTAGCAGAAAATTCTTTTATACTTTCTTATCTTTGCCTTTATGCCCTATACTGTTATATATTAATTTAGATATTGTATTTAGAAATTCACTACAAGTACCTCACCCAACCTCTCTGCACCTTGTTCCATGAGAAACTTTCTCAGGTCTGGAGCCATGGACTCTCTTAGTTGCTCTATCATGATCATTTCTTTAAGATCTTGGGTCTTCCCCAGAGCAGTCCATTTCTCCAAATAGGTTTCCAGTCTGGCAGAGAATTGGTGGTATTTCTCCCCAGACAAAAGCTTGGCATTTCTAAACTTTTTACGATAAAATTCACCATTCTTTTCATATCTTAATAACAGAGCCTGCTTTAGCATGTCATAATTGTCTTGGTCGTCTTTACTCATCTTTGCAAACACTTCGTAAGATGTTCCCCTAAGACCCTGGGATAACTTTAAACTCCATCTCTCTTTTCACAACCCATACGTAGTGGCTAAAACCTCAAATCTGCTTTAAAATGATTCAATGTCATCATCCCTCTCAACAAAATAGTCTAAATGGAATCCCATGGCTGAGGTTGAGGCTCCCTGACTAGCAGTGGCATCGGAGGTAGAAGGGCTGTTACTACCTTCAGGAGCATGGCCTTGTAATTCCAACTCCCTTAGTCGTAACTCGTGCTCCCTTTGTAACCGTTTGTCTTCCCTTTCAGCTTCCAATCTCTTCTCCTCCTTTTCTGCTTCCCTTTCTGCAGCCTGTTTTTTTTTCTCAGCCTCCAATTTCTTTTCTTCAAATTGGAGCCACTTTATTTCAGCCTCCCGGTCCGCCTCCAATGCCCTAGCCTCTTTGTCATCCTCAATCTGCAATCTTTTAATTTCTTTCTCCACTTCTAATTTTCTTTCTTCAGCTAACCTATTCTCTTCTCGTGCAATACATTTATCAACTTCTTAGGTTACATACTGGACCAGCTCTGGTCCATCCATACTCATCTCTTTTGCAGCCAGCACAGCAGCAGATCTGAACATTGCCAAATCGGCCATCCTGTTTCAAACACTCTAATAATATACCAAGGAAAATTAAAACTCTAATTAACAGAGTGTCAACTCTAATTACTAATTAACTACTGGCCATGACAATTCATCAACTCTTACTTTCCACTTTAAATATTTTATTTTTATTATTGAATATCTTTTAATTTTTAGGGACACTATTGATACAATATTGAATTTTATAGAGACTTATAACTTATAAGTTTAAATCCCGGACGAGCCCCCAATATATGTCGTGAATTTTGATGTTATGAAATGTTGTTGTTAAATGTTTTTATATTGTACTGAATGAGGTCAGCTGTGAAGGCCCCTGAGTATAACAATTATTAGGGTGAGTTTTCAGGGTGCCTTTCTGCTACCACCTTATGATCTCATTCAGACTTATTCTTGACTAGTATGTATGATAGCTACGTCTAAAGTCTAGGGAAATGAAATGGTTGTGGGATAGTAATGAAATACACAAACACACACACACAAACACCAATATTAATCTCTATGATCAAATCAACTAACACCGGGTGTTAACTTTAGGAATTTACAATTTTTTTCTACAAGTTTATTAGTCCTGTACCTAATATTCTTTTGGTCAAGACTACCAAATCAAATGAAATCAATTTAAAGATATATATATATATATATATATATATATATATATATATATATATATATATATATATATATATATATATATATATATATATATATATATATATATATATATAATCAATTAAACCAAAAAAAGACGAAATGTTCATACATATACTTTAAAATCTAATAATGATGTTATTAAACTATATTACTTCTTAACTAGTGCTGGATAGCGGGTCGGGGTATTTTCATCATACCCTGTCTTTTATTTTACACAGTGTATTTGCTCTTTATACATAAGTATTGGTGGAAAAGTTTTTATTTATAGTACAATGCAGTTATTTTTATGTGGAAAAAGTTGATGAACTTCAGCGGGCCAGGTCTGTTGTACTTATCTGGCCCATGACGATCGAAGATAGTTGCCTTTCCGGCCAACGGCCACTGCCTCCCTTGGTCTGAGGTAATATAGTAGGCAGCGTGGTACCAATATTACTGCACCAGTGTTAGAAAGTATGTACCACTCGAACAGATTCACTTTCACACAGAGTTGTTCACTTTAGAACATCTGGCACTAGCACAGTGCCAGACAAAGAAACCCTGTAACATGAAAATTATATTCTGTCTTAACGTACTATCTACTCCACCAATTTTTACAAACAATAATACATTTAAAACAAAAGACATGGGTCAGATCTCTCTGACCAACCCAGCTCATCCCTATAAATGATGTAATAAGTTGTACCAGTTTCCCATTCCTCTCCCCTTATGGCTGCAACACCTCTGCCATTATCAATGATCTTTTTCCATACAATATGATAGGTGATATGATCCCTGGTGACAACCTAGAAAATATTTTACTTCTACCTCTCTGGTAGCTTATCATATGGTACATCCACCTCCAGGCCCTGCAGAAGTCCGCTAAGGACCAGTGTACTTACAGTCGTAATGTTTTTTATATGGCAGTATTTCGCACTCACATTTTTAAATAAAAGATTAATAATTTCTGTCTTACCACAAATTCCATGAAAAAACACAGGTACGTTGAAATAGCACACTTCAGATGTACTGCTGGCTGGACTATGACGTTCTTTTATTTTATTACATATATATATTTTAAAGGCAAGTCACACTTCGCAGCTTTCCAGCGTCCTGCTCTGACTACAATATGGCGTCGAGCCGTCCAATTTTTTAGAAAAATAAAATGTGTTGGCCAATGGGATCGGACGCTTCCCAATTCTGACTTGAATTTGAAAAATAAGCCAAAATTACAGCCCAATTTCGGTGTACCTCTGTCGGTCTGTCCGTCCGATCTTGGCAACACAAGTTAAAAATAGACTTGCTTTTGGCCTAACAAATTTGCCTCTCCCTACTCCTAGATTTCCCCCCTTGGACTTTGACCTACCCTATCCTGCCTCTTTTCAACAACTCGTGCAAAATTTTGTCACCGATAGTGAATGCAAGAACGAGAGTCTGTTCGTCTTTCAGTTTGACCCTATACAGTATTATGACCATACCTTTAGTATTAATTGGGCAATTGTAAAAATTGTAACATAATATTTATCAGGAGATCATATTCTATCAAACTAATTAGGTTTTATGGCCCCATTCCCAGTAATAATGAATTCCATATATTTTACATAATATTTGGCAATTTCTACTTTTATATAACTACGCCATTTAGCCCCCTCTCTTCCCCCGTTGTTCCAACTGAAAACACAAGTCGTTACGTCAGAAAAGTACGCTACATGACAGACACGGCGCTGTGTGTGTGGTTATATATGTCAAACTGCGTGCCTATGACACGAACAAGTATTTGGCTTTTCATTGCCGTTTCAAATCTGCCAAGACCAATGTAGCGCGTATTTTTCAAACAACGCGTGTCAGTGTATCATTTACCGTCTCTCCCCTCCAGATGGAAACTGGATTGATCTAGTCCCGTTCGTTATTGTCTAACAATACCCGATGCGTTTGCAGGCGGGGCGAAGCCGATACCTCACAACTCCACTAATTTTATTTCTACCCTATTTTGACTTATAAATACTACAAATTTTATAAGTGTATCAATGTATATCATCACACTAGCAATAGACTGGGTAATGAGAACATCGACAACACACAACAGAAATGGAATCCAGTGGACTAAGCAGTTGGATGATCTGGATTTTGCTGGTGACTTGGCTCTTCTGTCCCATAATCGTAATCAGATGCAGGACAAATTGAAAACACTCGATGAGAGGTCACAGCAATTGGGTCTGAAAATACACAGGGAAAAGACAAAGATAATGAGAATAAATGCAGGTAATGATAACAGGGTTGAACTTGAAGAAGCACCAATACAAGATGTAGAATCATACACATATCTTGGCAGCAATATAGACAAAGTTGGAGGGACAGAAAATGATATTAAAATAAGAATACAAAAAGCAAGAGGAGCTTTCATTGCATTGGGAAATATATGGAGATCAAGAAAAATCGGATCCAACACGAAAATAAGAATCTTCAACTCAAATGTGAAGTCAGTCCTATTGTATGGCTCTGAGACATGGAGAACAACAAAGACAACAACAAAAAGCTACTGACTTTCATAAATGATGCTTTCGTAGAATAGAGGGATTAAAATGGTATGATAAGGTTACCAACGTGGAACTGAGGACAAGAACTAGACAAGTGCCAGTGGAACAAGAGATGAGAAGACGACGATGGCGATGGATAGGACATACGCATTTGATATTCATGCACAGTGTACATATATTTGACAAGATGATATAAGTGCATATGCAATAAGTGACATATTGTGATCTGAAGCAGTGTAATAAAATATCTGCTCATACCAGAAACAAAAAATCACTTGGCATGTCATCTACATCCACATTGTTTATTTATGTCTGTATATTAAAATAACTACAAAAGGAAGAAGTGAAACATTGTGATGTGAATTGGCAATTAATATGACATTGTATATGTCACTAGGTACATCATCATGTAAAACAAACAGAAACCACCACCAGAAGAGCAGATGGAAGCAAGTAAGCAGGTTTCCTGCAAGAATACCAGCTTCGGTGGTGGCTCCTTGTTCAATGTCGATCAAAGATAACAGAAGTACTGCATCGCAACCGGATGGATGCTTAACATCATGCAAAAGGTATGTCTCCATAAACCAATGATGCAAGATGACATGAATGCTTGCATGGAGACGTATTGCAAGGAGGGCAGCTTCTGATACACAATGTTGTGTTATCACAGAACATAACTTTCAGCAATACAAAGAAGAAATGAACTGAAAGGGTCTTCATCTCTTAATGAATTTCTCCACATAAATTCATCAAGATATGAGGGAAATAATTCCCTGCTAGTTCCATACTGCCGTGTCATTTTGACTTTTGCACGCTGCCACATGTTTTCCACTGTTTGTGTGTGGATTTCGCGATTCTGAGGGTCAACAAAATTGCGCTCGTGCACCACAACAGAATGCATATATGCACCTCCATTCAACGTACTAATGTTGCTGTAAGCTGGCCACCCATCTGTCATAATATGTGTTCCTCGTTGAATGTACTGCTTGATAAGAGCCTCCAGTGTACCTGCGGTGCGGTCAGCAACTTCCACCAGGAAACACTTCCCTGACTCCCTCTCCGCACCACCGAACACCCAGTGTCCTTCTCGCTAGGTGCCTCTGTGATACTTTCTATGAAAATACGTGCTTTCGTCAATTTCTACTATGATACGTTCTCCATTAGCTTTAAAGCCAGCAATCTGTCGTGGTCGTCGCGACAGCCACTTTTTACACTCCTCACTCATAAAGTTGCACCAGTCAACTACAGTGTTTTTATTGACATGAACCTCGCGACAAATGGTGGCCTGTGGAGCATCAGTGCACCAAAAATACATCATTAAAATAATCTGTCTAAGTGTCAGGTGACTGTTTTCAAAAAAATGAATCTTTCCTAACACTAAATGTGGTGGCACAATTGATGCACTTCCATCGTCGGCCATCGGTACCTTGTGAATAATTGTACAGCCGTGCGGGTTGCAAACATGTGTTGCACGTTGTGGAATTTTTTATTAAACCTCTTCGGGCCAGCCACTGCAAGCACTGGAAGATTTGCCTCACTTCATCATTCAAACTGAATGAATCCCACATCTCCGCACGCCTGGCAGCAACAGTCAAAATACTGTTCACATCATCTACAGTGGTTTGTGCCGGCATTGCGAAACGTGAACTGATATTTAAATATGTTGTGAATAATGGCGGTAAATACTGTAGCTAAGAGTGATAAAATAAATAAATGAAAATACGCTGTCCTACTACTGCTATGATACCTAATTACTTACGCAATGTGGATGGCAGATGCATATATATCACAGAAAAAGACTACAAACTAACTTTCTGAAGCAAAAACATCTGATGAAAAGCAAAAAAACGTGATGTAGCGATGGAAGAATGAATAAAAGCGAAAGAATATATAATAGTAGTGCGATACTTATCAATTGGAAACCCACTTCGATACCCCGCGATATGCCCGGAACAAGAAATTTTAAAGGGAGATAACTCTAAAATACCCATATTCACTGCGGGGCAAAAAAGGTACGAGTAATAGGAAATTACCTTTTTGGATCCGCTTCATTTGTTTGATATCTACTCCATAGGAGATTAAGACCTTGAGAAGATGAAAAGTCATTTGAGTATTTTAAAATTCCTAACATCGTTGTCGCTTGTCCTGTAAAATTAACATTTTCTATTTCTAGACATAATTATATTCCTTTCAAATTATATTATAATAGTTTTTGTGGTTTGTTAGTTTAAATTTCCCAGTTCACAATCGGCAAGGACCATCAGAAGTAGAAACTGAAACTGCTAAGAGAAAGTTATCATAAATGGTGCCGTTCCTAAAAAAGGTAACCCTTCTGGGCGGACAGAAAACAAGGTAGTCAACATTACACGCACCAAGACGACGAGTGATATCAGTACACACTCTAGAGAGAACCATCTGAACCTGAAAATCATCAACGTTCTTGCTTTAAAGAGAAATGCATGAAGCTGAACAAGATTAATTCCTCCATGCTTTAGAGGCAGCCGATCGAAACCATACATCGATGAAACCCCATGCTTTGTATGGAGCAGAGTGAACTACAACCATCCATCCCCCATACCTCAGAAAGCACTGAGCAGATGAGCTCGGCGTAATCATCCTGTGTGTGACAAGGAGCAGACAGTAAGTAAATCTTTTCAGACGTAGCCTAGTACGTAGTTTAATAAACACGAGAAAGTTTGAGTGGATGAACCCGAGAAGGTTTTGTGACCGGACGGCCTACCCTAGCATTACCCGTGCTATTAGTTTATGAGTTAGAACGAGAAAAGCAAATACGGCATTTTCTCACATAACACTGTATATGCAGGTTACGCTATTTAAAAAAAAAAATAGAATCGAAACTGAAACTAACTAGTGATGACGTAGGTGGGCAGCCCAGACCTCTGACATACCGGTAGTCAGTTAAAGCGATTATAATCACAGGCAGTGTTGCCACAGCTGGGTATTTTGTCTTCCGTCTGAGTGTCTGGGTATTTTTTTTTCTCCAAATCTGCATTAATCTGGGTATAATTGACATTTACAATGTATGTATATTCTGTGCACACAGCATTATACATTATATGTATATTATAATTAAATGTAAAAAATTATGTGCTATATATTTTTTATTCCACTTAAATTTAATTCTTGTTTTTAACCACATCAATGACGTTGTTTTTGACTCGTTTACATCAGCTATCTATTTCCTGTTATTCTGTTAATGGCTGTCATCTACAGTACTCAGTCATTTTTGCGACGTGTTTTAAAGTATTCTTTTTAAATTTTAGAATTAAGCGATGATGAAGGTACGCTAGGTAGTTGTAGCAGCATGACGACGCACACGCCACCGCCTAAAAAAGTGAAGCCATTATATCAGCAGGCTTTTTGTGAGGAATGGCTAACAGACAGCGAACTGAAGGATTGGATAAAGCCGGACTCTGGCAATCGCTATGCTGCGATTTGTACGGTCTGTTCCTGTACATTAACTTATGCCAACAAAACAGCTTTATTGACACATAAAAGCACACAGAAGCGCATGAAAAACTTCGAAGCCAAAAGCAAAACTCTGAACATTAACAAGATTTTCATCATACCAAAAGAACCCTGTCTCGAAGACAAGATTGCCAAAGCGGAGATACTGTTGTCGGCTTTCATGTTACTGTTAAAATATCTCATTTTCAAAAGTTCATATACTGGAGTGTTAATAAAATCATTTTTATAAAATTTTGAATTTTTTGTAGTAAATAATAATTTTTAAAAATGAAGAAATAAATAAAAATTGGTAGCACACGGCTTATTTGTTCTATAGTTGCACTGAAAGATTGTGTAAGTATCGTCTATCCCGTGTATTTGAGGCATAAAATAATCTGGGTATTTCTGGGGGTTTTTTAAAGAATAAAATCTGGGTTTATCTCTAGAGCTTGAGTGGCAACCTTGGATGCAGGAACAGTAAAGTGACTTATTTTCATCATCATCAGCTGCCATCTCCACAACGAAGGTTGGCTGTAATGGATCTCCAACGTCTTCTGTCTCTTGTCTTGGTGGTGCACTCTGAAAGACTCTTTCCTGTCCATCTCTTGATGTTATCTTCCCACTTATAGCGCTGTCTTCCCCTTGCACGTTTGCCTTCACCTCTCCCTTCTATTATGGTCTTCTGCACGGTGTTATGCCTTTTTATGTGGCCAAAGTATTTTAGCTGCCGAACTTTGATCTCCCTCATTAGTTCTCTTTTCATACCTAGATTTTCTAGGACCTCCTTATTTGTCTTCTCTTTCCACGAGATACGCCCCATTCTTCTATATATCCACATTTCAAGAGCCTCAATTCTTTCTTCCAAATGCTATATTCATCGTCCATGTTTCTGCACCATTCTGAAATGCAGAATATTTATAACACTTTATGATTCTCAGTTTTAATTTGTGAGATAACTGTTTAGATGTCAGTATATGTTTCATGTTGTTGAATGTAGCTTTGGCATTCCTATTCTCTTCTTGATTTCTGTTTCACATCTGCCATCTTCTGTTATTATATGACCAAGATATACGTAGCTCTTGACTTGTTCCAGGATTTTCCCATTTACGCTTATCTTTAATGTGGGTTTATCGTCTGTTTTGCTAATTATCATAGTTTTTGTTTTCTCAATATTAATGTCGAGTCCATATTCTTGACTTATACTCTTCACTTGCTTCACTAGTTCTTGTAACTCCTGTTCGCTTTCAGCTAACAACACGGTATCATCTGCATATCTAAGGTTGTTTATTGACCTTCCACTGATGTTCAGTCCTGGTATTTCCTGTATCTGTTTGAAAATTTTTTCGGTGTATAGATTAAATAGGCGGGGGGACAGCACACAACCTTGTCTGACACCTCTTTTTATGTCTATGTATGGTGAATAATTCCTTCCAGATCTTACTGTGGCAGTTTGCTCCCAATAAAGGTTACTGACTATTCTTATATCTTTTCCATCAACACTTATTTTAGGCACACTTATTCTTAATTCGCGTTACACCCAGTGTTGCCATAGCTGAGTATTTTTTACTAGATCTGGGTTTTTGGGCTTCCATCTGGGTATCTGGGTATTTTTTTTTCCCAAATCTGCATTAATCTGGGTATTTTTGACAATTGGCATTTAAAATGTATGCATATTCTGTGCACTGAGCATTATACATTATATTTATATTATAATTAAATGTTTAAAAAAAATTGTGCTATATATTTTTTATTTCACTTAAATTTAATTCTTGTTTTTAACCACATCAATGGCTTTTTTTTTGTTTTTTGTTACTCGTTTACATCAGCTGTTTGATCCAAAGCAAGCTCTCGAGATCAACAAACCTTCTGTCATTCCATTAGCAGCGCAGTTCCCAACAGTTGTTTCAGAAGAGAGCCTTGATCGTCTGTCTGATCAATGGCGAGAACTGGCATCGTACCGAAAAGATCTTGGACATCTGGTGGATGAGGATCCGCCCGCATTCTGGCTGGGACTGCAACAAGTAACAGATGCTAATAACCAGAAGAAATTTCATGTTTTGGCTGACCTCATGTGCACGCTTATGAAACTACCTCACTCCTCAGCATGCGTCAAAAGAGTGTTTTCAAAGGTTAACTAAGTTAAAGCTAAACAAACCAACAAGCTATAGTGTGAAACAGTTTCCAATCGAATACTAGCCAAGCAAGCAGTTGCCAAAGATGGATTTTGTCATAAGTTTAATCCTAGTAAAAGCGTGGTTGAAGATGTGTGTGAAGGACGTTGTCGGCAGAGATATGCAAAGATTGTGGAACTCCACAATCAAGATTCCTTACTTTCTTACTTAGTCGTTCCCTTCTACCGTGAGGTGTAGAGGTTTGGAAGAGAAAGCGCCAGACTATCCTGTCGGCTGTCTTCCTCTTGGCCTGGTTCCATTCTAGTCCTCGGTCCTTCAAAGATTGTCTAATGTTGTCCTCCCAGCGGACTCTGGGTGGTCCTGGGGGTCTGGATCCCTGGTTCCTTGTTTCCCATGCTTGTCGTTGTGGTGGGTTTTGATGTTATGAATTGGTGTTATGTATTATTATTATATTAAATGAGATCAGCTATGAAGGTCCCTGAATTTAACAAATAGTATTGTAACTTTTCAGAGTACCTTTCCGCTACCACCCTTTTTATCTCATTCAGAATTAATATATATTATTATATAAGTGACGTCGTATAGTGTCTAGGGTTATGAATGTAGAGTGTAATGTGCAATAATCAACGAACATATAAACAAATAGTTTATTATCCACAACACCCAACAGTACTACAACAATAACATACAAACGACACTTTAAAAGGCTATCTTACTTAAGACAGTGGTTGAAATTTGTGTAAATAGAATTTTTACAATTTATTATCCTGATTCTAATTTATTTTGAACCAGGATTGACAATCAAAACAAACCATAGGTTGTTGGTTAAAATCACACCCTTTAAGTTATGTCTGTTCTCGTTTGTCCCTTGTGGAAATATTAATGACTATTCACAGTTTTCTTCACTATCACTTTATAGTCTTATGGGTTGAGCTGCCTGGTGCCGAACACGAACTTAACTTGGCAGGAGAATACAGGTAGATCGTTTCCTCTGCTCGTTTGACAATCTGTTCCACCTGTTTGATAGGCAATGGCCACTAGCATGGGCTCGAAGTATGCAGACAGAGTCCTTAATCGAGCAGTTCTCAAGCATTTGGTACTACATTAACGTCAGTACCCAGGACCCTGAAATGTGAAGGTTATGCATCCTTCTTTATACCTAGTATACAATATTATTCCACATTTACGTACAGGTACAGTACAAACAAACGAAAAGGGTCATAGCTTTATGCCAACCTATGCCACCATTATCTTTTGATGTGACAATGTACACCAGTATTCCTTTCCCCTAATGGTTACAACGCCACTGCAATTCCAGCTGTAATCTTTTCCATACAATAGGATAGGTGTTATGCTCCTTGATGACAATCATACATATTTTCTTGTAGTCTAACACCTCTCTGATAGTCTATCACATGGTGCATCAATCTCTAAGCTCTGCCTAAGTTTGCTACAGACCCACTTACTTATAGTCGTACATTATTATCTCACATTCAATTTTTATGTTAGATACATGTTAATAAAGTCAATCTTACCACATTTATTCAATGAAATACACAAGTGACGATGACTGGCACACTTTCGATCTGCCGTTCTGTCCAGGCTTTTTTTGGAGAAATATAGTATTCTCAGCATAAGCCTGCTGTCATCGCTCCTTGGCAAAAGTTTGCTATAAAATGGCGTCCTCATCTAATGCTTTTCCTCAATATCAACTACTCTGGCCAATGATTACCTTTATTTCACTTGTAAACAAAGTCTTTTCAAAATACCATTCAAACCTCTACTCCGTTTCTAGGGTAATATATGTTTAGTACGAGGTCGGCCAATAATATTTCGCCTCACTTCAAATTCCACCCAATCCCCTTCATCGTACTATCTTAGCCTATCTTTCACCTAATTTTTTTCCAAAAAAAATGCTATCCAATCTAAGCAGATATGACTTGACCTGACAGTATCTCCGATTCTCTATGTATTATTACCAATATTTGATTATCTAATGGACTATTTAGATAACTTACTACATATTCTTAGTCAGCAAGTCTTCAGGTACACGAATATATGATTTTTATGAGGCTAAGTGGCTTGGTTCAAAATTCTATCTTTTTTTTCTACGTTAGTCGTTTAATTTTAAACTACCTCCTGTTCAATTCTTTTCCCATGTACTTACGAGAGTCTCTCGTAATATACGGGAATTACGTCATTCGCAATAAGAGCTAAGCGTGTTTTCATGACCGTAGTGTCCAATTTTCTAACTTTTCCATCGTATTGTGAAAACCGCCTAAGGCAATACAAGCGAGATAGTTTTATTTTTTTTTTTACAATGTGAGACGTGAATTGCGGTGGGTTATTCCTCCGTTTCCTCTCCCTTCTACAATGCATGTTAGGCAAATACTTAGTTGACCTAGGGAAGTGGAACGTTTGTCTCAATGACGAATTTGAAAAATAGGGTACCCTTTTCGTTCGGCCATTGCGTTATCACATAATACGCTGAAGGCGTAGGCGACAACCCACTATTCTCGCCAAAATTTTTAGTACTATCTTATCTTTGACTTTATGCACTATACTGTTATAATCTAATTTAGATATTGCATTTAGAAGTTTACTACAGTCGTGATAGCCGATCTTCTCCCATTCTGCAGACATGGCCAAACCATCTTAGTTGGGACTGTTCTACTTGGGTCTGCAGGGGGTGGGATTTTAGGCCTTGACGTATCGTCTGGTTGCGGACCATGTCTCTTCTTGTTACTTCAACCACCTTCCTCAGATACGTCATTTCTGAGGTTTGGATCTGGCTGTTATGGGTTGTAGTCATTGCCCATGACTCGCATCCATATGTCAAGACTGGGACATAGGTGGAGCGGTATACAGCCATCTTCGTTTTCTTACCAACCTCTCTCTTGCTAAGGAATCCTCGATTTATGGCCTGAAAAAGTCTCCCAGCTGCTGCTTTTCGAGTGGCCAACTCTTCTTTGATGCCTCCCTTTCGGTCTATAATAGCTCCGAGATATTTAAAGTGGTCTACCTGCTCCAGAACCTGTTCTCCCAGCTTAATCTGATGTCTTCTTTCTTCTCGTGATATCACCATGGATTTTGTTTTAGAGCTGCTTATGACCATCCCTGTCTTCTCCAGCTCTTCCTTCCAAACTTGCAGGTTGGATTGGAGATGCACCCTCTGATTTAGCAATCAGGGCAACATCATCAGCAAATGCCAGCTCTGCAATCAAGATTCCACGTTGTCAATTCATGCAAATGATCTTGATGAAGGAGAAGTTGTCGACATGGATGCCGAGTCGCTAACAAGCGACAACTTTCAACAGTAACAAGTTACAACTAACATTTTATATTTGATTTGAGTAACATTTTGTTAATGTAACCACTGTAAGTATGTTACTGTTAAAATATCTCATTTTCAAGAGTTCATATTTGGGGTGTTAATAAAATCATTTTTATATAATTGTGAATTTTTGGTAATAAAAAAAATAAAATAAAAATGAAGAAATAAATAAAAATTGGTAACACACAGCTTATTTGTGCTAAAGTTGCACCAAAAGATTGTGTATGTATTGACTTTCCCAACCACGGACACTTAAAATAGCGTCGCGTGTGTTAGATAAACAGGATTACACCACACATCCTTTTGTTATGACTAATGTGACTTTGGATTTCGACGCCACTGTGTTTTATTGATGCTTTTGTAAACTGATGTTGTTTTTATGTTAGCTCCAGGGAAATTTGATAGTTGCTGCCATTATTGTTATTATTATTAAATTCTAGAAATTAATGAAAACTTTTCAATTGATGAAAGTATAGAAAAATATGACGTTCATGAACAGGTCACCAAGAGCTGACGCTCAGTGACAGTGGATCAAAGAAGAAGAAGAAGACGTTCATGAATATACTCCTGTATCTGGAACAACTAATCTAAATAGTGGAGGAGAAATCGGAATAGTCATAGAAACACAAGATCTATTTACTCATCCTAGTGAAAGTTATCTTCTAGTTGAAGGTAAGCTCACCAAAAAGTTTTCATTAATTTCTAGAATTTCTTCAGACATTTTTAAGGATAAAAATCCTCGCAAAGCTGTAGATACAAAATCCCGGCATTTGAAACAGGTAAAGTTGTAAATCTTATACTGTAATAGTTATTCCAGATTGAAATTTCCTCAAAACTAATTTTTCTTCATTCTATTTGTTTTGTTTCTAATGTAGATGGAGTAGTCAGAACTCCGTCTTGCGAATCGTCTCTTTTTATTGTAATTTTAAAATCTGTATTAGGGGTTTCACGCTTCATTTCTAGACCATATATAAGTAGTTCTCCCATCATAGTTGAGCCACTAGGAGGATCTTTAATAATTTCTTTTTCTTTATTGAATTCAATCTCAAAAGAAAGTGTGCTATAGTCCGTTCACAAATTGATGTTCAACTTTGAAATTTGTTTTTAAAAAAACTACCTGATGTAATGAATTTATATTTTGCATGTAGTCTTATATTATCCATGACGTTATGAAAACATTTTTTGCCTCCAGAAAATGTATCTAGTTTAAGATATCCCTTCTTCAGGTTATATTAAAATCACACTCCCCTACCGGTATTAAAATGTAGCATGTCAGCAGTACATTTGTGTTGCACGGGCAATAAATGTTTTTTTAATAGAAAAAAATATATTTTAAGACAAGATTATGACATTTCGTGCACCGCATTTGTCTGCTGTTGAAAGCTGAAATAGTGCGACATCGTTGTAAAGTCAGTGGCGTATTGTGAAATTATTGTAAAGTTATAGCTGCATTGTATTATATTGAAACAAATTTTTTTTTTCTGCACATATAGAATTTTTTTTTTTTTTTTGCGTTCGCCCGCTAATACTCGAGGCGAAATCTCAGGTTATTATTTTATGTCTAACCTGACATTGATTTTACGTGAGTATCCCTTTATTTCTTGTACAGAGACAGGTGTCCCTCGCCATTCAGGCAAATACATATAGAATAATATTACATTCATTATGAGTTTGAAGTGCAAATTTATAACTATGAAGAAGGTTACTGTAATGCTGTACAGACACTTCTGCAGGGAGGCTAATAAGGGGAGTTTATATCACGACATCAATAGACCTGATAGAAGAACACAGGTTGCGCTTGGTATTAACAGGGTTTCTTTTTTGTCGATGGATACAACATGATGTTGAATCTAAAAATGTCAGGCAAGGAAGGGGAAAAAAAGTTGACAACTTCGATGAAGAAGTTATTCGACGTGAGATTTTCAAAATGTTTTCGTTAAATGAACTTTTCACTCTCCGCAAACTGAAAGTGAAGCTGCTAAAGGATTGTGATATTGATATCTCAAAAACAACTCTTTGGAAAGTTGTAAGGTCCGTCGGTTTTACGTTTCGCAAATCTATTGGAGGCAGGAACGTACTATGTGAAAAACCACACTTAATTGCTGCCCGAAGCAAATTCCTTAGACAGATACGAGCACGAAGGATGGACGGATATGATATAGTATATTTAGACGAAACATAGGTTAATTCGCACCATACAAATGAGAAAGAATGGCAATCTTCTGACAGTGTTCATAAAAGGACAATTCCCAGTAGCAATGGACAACGAATTAAAATTGCACATGCTGACAGCAGTGAAAATGGAATTGTCCATGACGCAGAACTAATGTTCCAGGCAATTTCAACAGATGGTAGGGACTACCACACTGAAATGAATGGACATATTTTTCGTTCTTTGATAGTAACAACTCTTCTCCCCATTCTTGACAGACCTTCATGCATTGTAATGGACAATGCATCTATCACAATGTTGTAGCTCAAAGAAGACTAAGTACCAACTTCCTCAAGCACAAAAGATGAAATAAGAACTTGGCTACGAAATGAAAATGTCAATGTCGACAATAACTATTTGAAACCTGAATTGTTACAGCTTGTGAAACAGACTAAGAAGACTAAGGTGTATTGCGTTGACAAAATAATTGAATCATATGGTCACACCTATCTTTGACTACCACCTTATCATTCGCATCTTAACCCAATAGAGTTACTTTGGGCTAAAATCAAAGGACAGGTTGCAGCACAGAACACCACATTTAAAATGAGCGACGTGAAAGTTCTTACACATAAAAAAAAAAGGTAAAGGAACCCGTTACACGCCCATTTAGGCATATTGGGAATATGGTGTTAGGCCCATATTATCTTGACCGTCGGCACACGAGGGGTGATGTGGTCGGCATCACGCCGGCCGCCTTAACCTTCCCAGAGTAGCTCTGGTACCCATTTGGGGCTGGGTCGACCCAGGAGCCGTTTGTGGCCTAAAAATTTTTCCGCCTCATCTGGGGATCGAACCATAGACCACTGCGCTAGGAAGCCAGTGCACTAACCACTATGCTACCGCGGCTCCTTTCTTACACATGATACCCTAAAAAAGACAGATTTTCAATTCTTTAAGAAATGTGTAGATCATGTGCTCCGTGAAGAAGAAGAATACTGGCAACGTGATGGATTACATTTTATCCAGCCATTACCAGTTGTTAATCTAATGGAATCGTCAGATAAGGAATGAGATAAATGTGACTTAATTAAGATATCAAAAACATAAAACAATGTAATTATGCTCCTTCAAAACAAGAAGAAATAGTGCAGGTATGCATGTAAAATTTACCGTGTCGTATACAATATAGTTTTGAATAAAATTTCTTTCCTCCCACGTTTCGGCTTTAAATGTATCACTACTTATAGCTATTTCCTATGCGGTGAGCAGATTGGATACGCCTCTGATCCTACTTTTGACATTTATGACGTAGTATACTGTAAAATTTAATTTTTAAGCCGTGCTTCTTGTAAGATTCGGAAAAGATCAAAGGAATTTACGGTTTTGAAGAATGCAGAATTGATATTGACTTAACAACAACATATTTGTAACGTCATGGATAATATAAGACTACATGCAAAATATAAATTCATTACATCAGGTAGTTTTTTTTAAAACAAATTTCAAAGTTGAACATCAATTGGTGAACGGACTATACGAGTTTTTGCTTAATCTGCACTAATAATAATAATAAAATATTCTCTACCTTCTGTTTTTAATACTGCTCGTTCGTCGTCTACTGGCGCTGGAACTAAACTTCCCAGAATTCTTCCTGAATTAAATATTTTTAATATTGTATTACCATTGCATTTTGTTGACATTTTATCGGTAGTTAATTTAAGATCAATATCCCACTCATACTTCATGGGTAAAGGAATCCACTTTCCATTTGAAAATACAAAGATAATGACGTGTTTTCTGTACCTCCATTGTCTAAACCACCATCTGATAATTAATGTCATGTATAGTATACAATCCTCCACCTGAAAGTTTAAAACAATATAAACCATCTTTTTTCCCATCATTATTAAATCCTTCTAAATTTTCTAAATCGTCTAGATTATAAGCATAATTGCGCATAGGATGAATTGTAGTTAGGCCGATATTAGTTGTTGTAGATGGATCATCACCCATTAAACCGCATTTATCTACAGATATTTTTTGAAGAACAAATTTAAGACTAGAGCCTTCGGCTATAGCAGGCTCTACGCTTAAATCAAGTCATTAATGACTTCTTGCAGTTGTCTATTTTTGCTTAGTTCTTTTAAAACATGTAAACACAAATGACCGCAAAATACTTGATCAGCCTGTTGTATTTGTTCAGTAGGATAATATATTGGCAGAGCCATAG
Source organism: Oreohelix idahoensis (assembly GCA_024509875.1). Taxonomy (NCBI): domain Eukaryota; kingdom Metazoa; phylum Mollusca; class Gastropoda; order Stylommatophora; family Oreohelicidae; genus Oreohelix; species Oreohelix idahoensis. Next base: position 104,582 of record JAMPIV010003277.1, on the reverse strand, counting down.
TTTCATTTGCTCCGCCAGGTTGCAGGTAATAAATTATTTCAGTTGGTGGTTGAATTCCATAGCTGTCAAAATAAATAAATGCCAATGGAGCCAGAGGCTCGGCTTAATATACCAAGCAACCCAGTGTGTTCCATTTCCACCGTCTAAGTTCATAATTCCACACTCTTTTTTCCTAGGAGTCTTTGGGAGTTCATTTCTCAGAAATACATCTCTAAAATTAGGTATCTTTAACTTTTTGGCTGCGTCAATGAGTTGAAAATTAGAAAGAGGTTTATTGGGTAAAGTTATGTTTTCTACTTTTATTACTGAAGGCTTCATCGTTTTACGTATTTTTAACCATATAAAATGAGCATTAGCATAGTTAAACCTTCGGATATAAGCGTAGCTGCGCCTTTAGATGTAAGCGCAGCTAAGCCTTCGGCTCTGTTTTGTGTAAAATGTAAAAAGAAAACTGATACCATTGATGTGGAAAACATGAAAAGTAAAAACAATAGAGATATGTTAATGTGACAGCGCCATCTTGTTATCGCCTTTTTGTCTGTCGTTCTTTACCCTGTCACCACAATCTAGCAATTTGGCAGCCATTTTCTAAAAACAGGACATTTGTCAGGCCGCTGACGGGGAGCAGCCAATCAGAGAAGAGAAGCGCCGAGCACTGAACGAGCAAAGCCCAGCATTTCGAAAACCAGCGTTGATTTCAACGCTAGACGCAGAGAGATAGAAGTCGCTGAATCATTGTGGTCTTGGTTTTGTACCTTCTAATATCCGAAACAGCTGCTGCAAGTTTTTCTTTCGGTCACAGGTTCAAACATTTTTACATATTCCCTTTTTGTTTCAATATTTTGTACCGTCTCACTTAAATTGTTTTTGTTGAATATTTCTTTTAGTTTCTAAAGATTCTATAACAGTATCATCTCTCATGAGGATCTGTTATTTTTAAAGACATTTTTAAATGAAAATTTTTATTAGGCCTACTTTATAGCCAAAGGCTAAGCTACTGCACAATTTTTAATACTTTTTCTCTCAGATCCGTTCTTCCTTTTCAATCTCTATTCACATTTTATCACTTTTCTTTTCTCAACTCTTATTTCATTTCTCTAAATTTTTGTTCTTCCCCTATAATGAGTGTGAAGTCTTCTTCAGAAATATTTCCATCTTCAATAGCTTTAGAAATATGATCTTGTAACTTTGATCGGCCAACACTAAAATCGTTTGATGTTTTTCCGCTTTTAATCTTAACTTTCTTGAAATATATGTTAAAAGAATTCCTAAAGCTGCAACTTCCATTCATAAAACAATAGGTGCTGCAACAATTGTAGATAATAATCCTATCCCGCTGCACCACGCTGTCTGTCCCATTAATAAAGGTGAAAGCTCTGAGATATTTCTTGTTGTAACTTTTTTCTATCATCGCGATTATATTATATTTCTTTTAGTATTACCGTACTCTTATTCTTTGTAATCTGAAAATTTGTGGATTTGTATTTCTCTTATTCTTTGTAATCTGAAAATTTGTGGATCTGTATTTCTCTCTCTAAGATCAACGGCTCGCAAAGCGGAACAGCAAAGTATGTGGCGCACTAGAGGCGTGTCGGACATAGAAAAAGACAACGGCTAGCCACCGTGGAAGAGATTGGGGCCTTACCACGTACATCCTACAGAATGGAATGGGATCACAACAACAAGATAAGAACCGATATGTAGAGAACTCTCTGTCCCCTGGGGAAGAATCTACTGTACAAATTAACAGGGAAGAGGTAACTCCTCTAATGAGTAAGGAAGTACATAATGACGAGTGTTCCTCAAATTCTGTTGAAAGGGAGCATTCTGAGAAAGACCACCTAAAAACTAGTAGGAGGAGCCTAAAAATAGGAACATGAAACGTTAGAACTCTAAACGGAGAAGGAAAGCTTGACAACCTAATATTAGAGGCAACAGACATGAAACTCGATATACTGGGAGTTGCAGAGGCAAGACTATTGGATACAGGCTACATAAAAAGAGACCAATACACGCTTATACACTCAGGAGGAGAAAAACATGAAAGAGGGGTAGGAATGTTGATAAAGAAGGAGCTAGAAAAATACGTATGTGGATACTGGACACACAACGACAGAATGATGTTACTAAAGATGAGAGCAAAGCCATTCGACATATCAATCTTACAAACGTATGCGCCAACTAAAGATCACAGCGAGGAAGAAATAGAAGAATACTATGAAGAGCTACAACACACACTTAAACCAGTAAAATCTACAGATGTGTTGATAGTAATGGGTGATATGAATGCAAAAGTAGGAAAAGGAAAATACAAGAAAACAGTAGGACAGTATGGATTAGGGACAAGAAATTATAGAGGAGACAGACTTATCTAGTTCTGTGAAGAAAACCAGCTGGTCATATGTAACACCTTTTTTGAACACCACCCAAGGAAACTATACACATGGAAAAGCCCAGGAGATGTAACAAGAAATCAAACTGACTATATCATGATAAAACATAGATTTAAGAACAGTGTCACAAGTGCAAAGACACATCCTGGCTCCGACATAAATTCAGATCACAATCCGGTCGTCATCAAAGTAAATATAAAGCTGAAAAGAACAGAAGACAGGAGGAACCCAAGATAGAAATATCAGCACTGAAACAACCAGATATAAAACAAAAATATCTAATCGACGTCAAAAATAAATATCAACAGTTACTGACAGAAAGCATGGAGCAGTATAGAAGAGAAAACCCAGAAGAAAAAGTAACCGTAAAATGGGAATGCTTAAAAACAAGCATACAATCAGCAAATGCAAATTTACCTAAAAAGGAGCCTAAGAAAAATCAAATTTGGATGACAGATGACATCTTGAGTAAAATGGCAGAAAGAAAGAAAGCAAAAAACACTCCAGAATACAAAACAATAGACAGTGACATACGTACTATGTGTACACAAGCAAAAGAACGGTGGATAGAAACAAAATGCAAAGAAATAGAAGACTTGGAAGCAAAGCACATGACAAGAGATATGCATGAAGAAATAAAGAAATTATCAAATAGGTCGCGGTTTGCACAAGGAGGAAGCTGTATCAAGAACAAAAATGGTGTAATATTACTTGATGAGAAAGACATTTCAAACAGATGGGCAGAATACGTAAAAGAACTATTCAGGGGTCCAAAGCATAGCTGTTCTTGTGATGGCATCGGGGTCTCTTCTGAGGACATGACCAACCCAGTTCCAGCGTCTGCCAGCTATGATGGTGTGCATGTCTTCTTGCTTGCTACGAGTAAGCAGATCTTGGTTAGTGATGGTATTCGGCCAAAAGATTCGGTGAATTTTTCTTAGGCATGTTGTGTGAAAAGAGGACAATTTCGACATTTCCTTCTCTGTAACTCTCCAGCATTCCACACCATAGAGAAGCACAGAAAGCACACAGCTCTGATATAATCTTAATTTTGTGCTTGTGCTGTACTGGGAGGACTTCCAGATGTTGTTTAGGCTAAAGAAGGCTGTTCTTGCCTTATTCATTCTGATGTTGATGTCTTTGCCTGCCCCGCCGTCTGGTGTTACTATGCTTCCTGGGTATGTGAAGGTATCTGTCTGTACCAATTGCTTATTCCTTACTGATATGGGCTCAGGGTTGCTCACATTGAGCGTCATGACCTCAGACTTCTTTAAATTGATGTTCAAGCCCACCTGCTGGCTAAACTTATTAAGTCTATCTGTTTTTTTTTCTGGATGTGTTGATGTGAATGTGCTAGTAGTGCAATGTCATCTGCATATTCCAGATCTTCCAATGTAGAAAATGTTGTCCATCGTATTCCTCTTGGACTGCCCTCTGTTGTCTGGCGCATCACCCAGTCTATGACTGTTAAAAATAGAGTGGTTGATAAGGGGCATCCCTGTCGTACTCCTGTCTTCACCTCAAAGGTTAGGTTGCTCTGCCCAACACTGCACGTAAAGTTTGCATAGAGGCTTTTTATGATTGACACTATGCAGCTTGGAATTCCATAAGCCCTCAGTATTTTCCATAAACTGTCCCTATGTATGCTGTCAAAAGCTTTTTTTCAAAAATCAACGAAATTAATGTAAAGCTGTCTCTGCCATTCTGAGCACTGCTCTATAATGTTCCTGAGAGTGAATATATGATCTACACATCTCCTGTTCTTTCTAAATCCTGCTTGTTCTTTCCTCAGTTTGTGGTCTACTGCTTTTGAAATTCTCTGTATAATTATCCTGCCTAGTATTTTGCTGGGAACTGAGAGAAGAGTGATTCCTCTCCAATTATTGCAGTCTGCAAGATCTCCCTTCTGGGCAATTTGACAATTATTCCTTTGTTCCACTCTGATGGTGTTGTCCCTGTTTTCCAGACTTGTGCAAATAGTGGTTCTAATAGTTCTGCTGCTAGCTCAGGGTCTGTCTTAAATAGCTCTGCATTTAAGTTATCATGGCCCGGAGCTTTGCCGTTCTTTAACCCTTTGATTGCTGTGATGATTTCTTCTTTTCGTGGAATGTCTGTATTCACATCTAGATCGTTTTCAGCCTCAGGAACATTCAATTGTGTCTCTGGTTGTTCCTTGTTCAGAGTTTCTCTGAAGTGCTCTGCCCATCTTGTTTCTTGTCCCTCTGCTGTCGTGATGAAATTACCTTGCTTATCTCTTACTAATGTAATATTGTTTGCACCTCGTTTTCCGCTGATGAATTTAGTTATTTTGTATACTGTGCTTTGTTCATTTCTCAGTGCTGCCTCCTCTGCCTTAATTTGCAAGATCGTCTAGGAAATTCCTTTTGTTGGCTCGGGTTTGGCGTTTAACTTCCTTGTCCAGCTGACTGTACTGTTCGCTATATAGTTGCTTTAACCTGGGGGACTTCGCTTCTGTTTTCTTTCTTTTCATTTCCTTTCTCATCGTTATAGTGTTTAAAGTTTCTGGTGTTATCCAGTCTTGCTTCTTCCTTTCCTGGAATCCCAAGCATGATTTGCTGCTTTCTTTGTTTGTATATTGTTGATATATATATATATATATTATATATATATATATATATATATATATATATATATATATATATATATATATATATATATATATATATATAATATATAAATATATTATATAGTATATACGAGGCGTGTTCAAATGCAACCCGACCGATCTGCGCCAAGTGGACATTCGTAGGAGGAGCATGATGACGTCACATCTGACGTAATAAGCACATACGAATGTACAAGTGTGTAAGTGTTCATTCTCCTAGTCTTCATTGGTTGTGCTGCAGACCGTTAAAATAATGGCCGGTGTGATAAGGAATCCGTCCAAGGTCGATCAGCGAGTGGTGATTCAGTTCCTAACAGCCGAGGATGTCGACCATTCGACATTCATCTCCGAATGAAAGCAGTGTATGGTGACAAAAGTGTGTCTAAGACTAAAGTGAAATACTGCGCACAAATGTTTCGAGAAGGACGTCAGTTAACGAAAGATCTTCCGCGGCCAGGTCAGATGCATATTGTTGTGACAGAAGAAGCCATCGCCGAGATTGATGCAGCAATATGGGTGGACCGTCGTCGGAGCTTACGTTCGCTAGCAGAGGAATTCGCTGTGTCTCTTGGGACAGTTCAAATGGTGGTTAGGAAGAAACTGAAGTATCGAAAGGTGTGTTCACAATGGGTCCCACGGATGCTGACCGATCACCATAAGGAAGAACGCATGGGGTGGAGTTTGAACCACCTGCTGCGTTACGAAGAGGAGGGTGATGCATTTCTGTTGCGCATAGTGGCAGGCGATATGTCGTGGTGCCACCACGTTGAGCCGTGCAGCAAATCAGCGAGCATGCAATGGAAACATCCCGGATCACCAAAACCCAAAAAATTCAAGTCACAGATTTCCGCCGGTAAGGTTATGCTGACCGCATTTTTTTACCATGAAGGGCTTCTATTGGTAGACTTTAAAGAGCCTGGCGTGAATATCAATGCCATCCGCTACAAAGACACACTAGACAACCTGCATACAGCCATCAAGAATAAACGACCCGGCATGCTTTCGCGTGGTGTGATTCTGTTGCACGACAATGCTCGTCCACATGTTGCGAACATTGTGCAGGAAGCGTTAGCAAGGAAAAGGTGGGAAGTTCTGCCACACCCAGCCTACAGCCCTGATCTGTCACCATATGACTTTCATGTGTTCGGACCCTTAAAAAAATCTCTAAAGGGACAACGATTCGACTCCGATGCAGACGTCAGGTCCTCCGTGACCAAATGGTTCAATAAGCAACCAAAGTCATTTTTCTCGGACGGCATCCGCCGTCTGCCTAAGCAATGGGATGCATGTCTGAATACCTATGGTGACTATTTCTAAACAACCCCAGTGGGTACTTGCTTCATAACAATTGCTGTATTTAATTCTACTACTCCTGCTGATGTACCTTACATATATTTGTTATAAAACCACTGGGACGGGTTTCATTTGAACACACCTCGTATATATATATATATACCACTATATATATATATAATATATATATATATTATATATATATATATATAATATATATAATATATATATATATATATATATCAGTAAATGCCTTTTCATCTCTAATAGTGTTAATTCGCTGATAGGGGGGGGGGGGGGGGACTCGTAATTTATTATTTCTGGAATCACTGTTAAAGGGTGTGAGACCTCCGGGCAACACCGGGTACTTCCAGAAGAATGAAAATGTTATTATTATTATGTGCTGTGCTGATATAGGCGATCAGCAGGTCGGGCTTACAGGTGGCCGACTGGGTGCGTGTGTGAAGCTATCAAAGGACGCGAATGCATGTGGTTCTGGAACAAACACGAACAATCACACACCATAATGCACATAACAGGTAACACTGCGAACTCTGGTAAACCTCCTAGTCAGAAGAATGAAGAGACAATATATAAGCCGTATAAGTTCCTGGCTTTTAATCAGTGTAAATATCCTTTTCACCTTCTCTGGCGATACAATATATAAGCCGTATAAGTTCCTGGCTTTTAAGCAATATACATATCCTTTTCACCTTCTCTGGTAATACAGTATCTAAAACACATTGCACAATATAAATACTAGCCATATATCCTAGGCTTCAGAAATATCACAGGGAGTCTCCAACTTTTCTATCTCACCACAAATATCTTCCCCGAACACACAGTTAGAAAACATGGCTGACCAACCTGGTCAAACGCCCAGAGCGAACTGTCACGGGATACCGCATATCAGTCCCGCTCAAACAGTCACGCATGCGCGGCTAACCGTGAAACGTGAACTGAACTCAATCTCGAAGGTTCGAGAGAATTCTGGATCAAATATTTTTAAACCAGTCAAGGGAGATAACCAACGTCTGGCCTGTACATACTAGTATTACAGCGTGTAAACTCCCCTTGACTACAAAATATTAAAATCTGTCTTAACAGTCTACACCGACCCCCCGGGAAAAAAAATGATAACATCATTTTTTTCGAAAATTACATCAACAAAAAACAAGAGGTCGGTATAGTTCTAATATCCGCATACAAGAATTCACCTATGTAAAGTTCTATGAATCCATCGACAAAAAATATAAACAAGAAGTGTAAAGTAAAAAATGAAGCATACAAAGTAATCAGCCAAGTATACAAATATTATAAGTTTCAAACAAAGTAAAGTATAGACATATAATGGGACAACCATACGAAGAACGTCAACCTCAAAGAAGTATGAAGTGTGAAAGTATAAATTCGCCATGACACCATAAGTGAAAAGAGAAAAGTGAACAAAGACCATATGATATTTGAGAGGAAAAAGCAGAAATGAAGGAAAGTAATGCCATAAGAAAAAAGAAAACAGCAATATGTCATGGTAAACAATCACATGAAAGAGTGCATTGCAAAAATGAACTACATTATAGTACACAAGTATACATTCCAAAAAACAATGCATACTCAAATTCAAGATAAACAAGTAGCTATCATCTAAAAACATAGTGTGCATGATAAACAAGTTAATAGATCCGTGGAGCACAAATGATGAGCTCAAAATGGATATCAAAATAAACATCACTGTTATGCACAGCTATTGCTGACGCACAATCAAGCGTCGGGTGAGGAAAAGAAAAAAAGATACTTCACAACCTCGGAAAAAATATTTTCCAAAGTACCAATATCATGCTACCTAGTTACCCCTAGCGCACAATGAAGCGCTGGGCACAGAAAAACATTACAATGACAGAAAAAAATTACATTTTCACCTGTCTTCATATTCTTGAAAACTACAGTACTGAAATATATCGCAATGATGAGTTACATAAAAAATTAGTGGCATCATTACAATAATCATATGTTCATCATTTCCAAACACAGTAGCACACGAATAGTACAATGGTGCATACAGACGATTCAACATACCATCACAAAAAGCCACATCATATATTAATACAATACTCTCTAATAGAATGTGCTATAACAATATACAATATTCAACATTATCTGCCATATTAAACAAGCTCCATATATAAGATGAGTCCCGTAGGCTTAGAATGTCTCATGGTAAGAAGACACCAAGATCTAGTGTAGAGTCAAACTGCCGGTAAATAAAACTGGACCAGCAAATCTTGTGGAATATCATCAGAAGACGGTTGAAATCAACAATATAGCCGTACTGACTCTCATGGAAAAGCATACACCGAGAAAAAATACAAATGAAATCTCTTACTTGATAAAGGAAAAAAAATGTAATTATATACAACAATTAATTTTAATAAATCGAATGTGGCCGTATAAACTTCCGACCCCTGTATGGTGATAATCAAACCTTCCTCCGTTACACTAGAAAATGTAACAGAGAAAGTAGTACAAACTAATTTACAATCATGAATTCGACTGGGTCATAAAAAATGTATTAACAGGGTGTTAATGTATAACCGCATGGTGGGTATATAAATGACAACAAAATCTATAAGAAGATCTAGAAAATGAGAGTCAAGTAGAATCATGTGGGCATCGAGGCAGTATGTCTGCCATCACATTATCCAAACCTCGAATAGCTCGCACTGAAAAGTGAAAAGGCTGTAGAGCAATAGCGTAACGAGTGGATCTTGAACTCTTCAAGTCCTTACTCTGTATAGCTGTGAGGGCTTTTTTGGTCGGTTTCAACTATGAAATGTGCGCCAAGAAGGAATCTCTGAATCTCTGAAAGTTTAAGAATAGCCCATGTACCATTTATGCTAATAATTCTCGGTGAGTAGTACAGAGTGAATTCCGTTCTGCTGCAGTCATGCTTTCTAGAGACATACATCACTGGCTGACAATCCGGATGCAAAGTTTGCAGAATACTCTTGCATCAATGTGGCCCCGATCCCTGTGGATGAAAGGCATCACAATAAAGCGAAGAACACAAGTCTGGTAAACTTTGCAGTGGGTAGTTTAAAAGAAAGGAAATAGAAGAAAATAGTGACTTAATCTCGTCTAATGAGGATTGGCATTCTGGGGACCAGCGTACCTTATTAGGTGACCCCTTCTTCAATAGAAGATTTGGAATAAATCTTCCATAGAATTGGATTAAACCTAAGAGACTACGGACTTGCTTCTTCGTCTTAGGAGTAGTGATGTTAAGAATTTTAGAAGTGTTGTTGTCCTCCGTCCGCAAGAGACCATGAACAATCCGGTGACCCAGATAAGAAATGTCGCTAAACCCAACATAGGCTTCAGACGGTTTGGTCGTCAAATTATGAGAGCGTAGAGTAGACAAAAGTTCGGAAAGACCTTGAAAGTGCTCTTCCCAAGAATCACTAAAAAGGCAAATATCGTCCAAGTACGCAATAACATCTGGACGATGTGAAAGGATACGACGCATCATGCGTACAAAAGTAGCTGGGGCATTCATGAGGCCGAAAGGCATGAAGTTCCATTGGAACAAACCCCTAGGTGTTGAGAAAGCAGTAAGAGGTTTGGCACGTTCAGTAAGAAAAGTAAAGAAACTCATAAGGTATTGATGTGTACTAACAATTAAGTTCGTACATGTAGCAAAGAAAACACTAGTCATTGCAGTAAAGAAGTTGCAATAAATATGACTGGATGTAGATTCAGTCGTAGCATTAAAGTTAGTGTGTGTGTCAGACAAAATCAAAGGATCTTCTTCTATAATAGTAGTTAAAGAAGAATCAGAGTTAGAGTTGCGACGTACTGAGGTATGTCGAACTGGACTAAAAGAAGCACCAAAATTAGCATGATGAACAATTGTATCATCAATACTGCAAGATTGCACAAAATTAGCAGAATGTACTTGGTGATAAGATTTTGGCATATTAGCGGCAGTAAGATTATGTTGCCGTTCCCAAGCAGCAATTTGTACCGGCGTACACACCTTTACACCATGTATCTGTCCGACAGTAAGGTCAGTGATAGGCGCTCTGAGCATACATGCGTGTATATAACCAGTAAAAAACGGTGTGGCAATGTGGATTATGGCAGTCGGAAAAGATTCAAGTGTCCCACCGAATGTCACAAATTTCACCATCTTACCCGTTGCGAGATGGATGAACTAGAGACTGTCTAATCCCAACAGTTGTGCATCCAGAATCAAAGAGAACTGAGACTGGATTATTATTCACAAAACCTTTATGTAAAATAAGAGACCCTCTTCCGTCATGCGCAGCTGCGGCAGGAAGAGCGGGTAGAGGATGACCGCAACTCAAGGTAGTTATAGCTGTAGGTTGGAACAAAGTTGTGCACTCCGGGCACTGAGATGCTCTCTCAAAATCGAAAGCAGAGCAAGCAACAGTATTGTTACCTTGATTATTAACTCCTTGGGACTCTTGTTGAGCAGAGTTAGCATGGCGATACGATCTATTAGTGGAGATCTACTGTCATATCGCGATCTATCACGACTATTATCTCTATTGAAAGCATTGCTATTTGCTCTGTTGAAACTATTGTTCTGATTTGAACCCAGTTTGCATTGTTGCGATTGTATTTCCTCTTTGATCAGAAATATCTATTAAATGGGTTTTGTTGTCTGCCAAAAAAAATTATTATCAGGGTTGATAACCTTCTATTGTAGTTATCCCTTCGAAAATTTCCATAATTGTTGGAACTAAAATGTGAGGACCATTAAATTGTCTCGTTCCTTGAAGAAAGAATCATAACGTTATGGACCCCCTTGGTTCTGTCCAAAATTACGATTATATCCCACAAAATTGCGATGAGCACTTTGAGATCTCCGTCGAAAATTAGGGCCATATGGCATTGCTGCAGCCACGGGTAAACCTTCTTCGACTTTAGAATTGCTAACCGTTACATTTGGATGTGCCGTGAATAGAATTTAAAGCTTCACCCTTAAGTAACACCAAGTTGTTCACACATATTGCGTCTTGTCGAGATTCGCAGAAAGTAGATAAATGTTCGAAAACAGGCAATTTAATATCATAAGGTTTAGTATTTGCCTTATTCGAAGTTGTTTGATTAGTTGCCTCATTTTGAGTATTACCCATATTCACTACCTTTATTTTCTCCAGCTCCATAGCTGCCAGTTTTTGCTCGTGGAGTCTTTGGTTTTCTTCAGCTTGCATCTGAAGCTTTTTCTCCTCCATTTGCATTTGCATTTTTCTATCTTCAGCCTCTCTTTCTAATTTCTGTTTTCTCTCTTCAGCTTCTAATTTTTGTTTTTCCACCTCAATTTTTTTGTTTTTCAGCCTCCATTTGCATTTGCTGTTGATTTTTTCTCTCCTCAGCTTCTAATTTTTGTTTTCTCTCTTCAGCTTCTAGTTTATGTTTATCAGCCTCCATTTGCATTTGGAATTTTCTCTCATCTGCCTGCATCTGAAATTTTATATTTTCAGCTTCCACTTTCTGTCTCTCAGTTTCTATTTTCTGTTTCTTTTCTTCAGCCTTTTGCGCCTTGGCATATTCGGCAAGTGCGAATTCTCTTACCTCCTCAATAGTCATATTAAGGGATTTCCCTTGCTCAATAAAGTAATCTAAAGTAGACATAATGCTGTATTATGAGGTATACCTTGTGTAATAATTATTATTTGAGAAACTCACTTTATCCCAACTCAGTGGGTGACAAGTCTTTGCCCAAGAACTTGTATAATTACTTTACTTATCAATAATATAATTAATCGCCTATATACTTATTGTGCATAACAATATTGACAATGTATAACAAAATGGATAATACAAACAAGAAAGACAAAGACAAGATATAAAGAACAAATGACAACGTTCGCAGGAATCAACTAAAGTAAAAAAAAGTAGAAATAAAGTGAAAAAATATTGCAAAGCGTGCAACGACAGCTGCGAATAGGATACAATACCAATGACAAAACAGTGTATAAACGAATATAACTCAAAGATAGCAAGGGGAGGCAGACACTCACAAACAAATTAATCAAGAACTAAAGAACAGAGAGAAATATAACAAAAACAACACTAAGACATCTCGTCACACCTAAACAATAATATCATGAAAGACCAAACGCAGAGGACTGAAATACGTCAGCAACGAAAAAAATCGCTGGAAATTTCCACTGCGGGAAATTCGCAATAGTGTCCCTACAGAACGCTTTCGTAGGCCCTCGGTGAAGTGGGATATATCCTACGAAAGTCTCCACCCAACCTGCTCGCTGAAATATGACACATATAACATATATAATACAAAAAACAAGGATCTAATAAAGGAAGGCTTAATTACAACACACAGAGGCACAGTTTACAAACAAATAGCCACTTATCTTTAGAAGGAAAAAATCCTGGCCTCCATAACAACAGCAAAGATGGACACAGCTAACATGGTCTACAGAAATCCCATGGTGCTTGATACTGGAACTCCGCCACTGTAACTGCTTGTAGTAAGCACATCAGTAATCCAAAGTACAGGAAACACGAACTGGAAACCCTGCAAGTCTTGACTTGGATAACTTGTAGTTGGCTGGAACACTGCAGATCTTCTGTCGAACAACTTGTGCTTCACAGTTTATAGCCCCGTGTTACTGGCGACCACTGATAGGGGGGGGGGGCGTCGTTTAGTTAGTTATATTTCTGGAATCACTGTTGAAGGGTGTGAGACCTCCGGGCAACGCCGGGTACTTCCAGAAGAATGAAAATGTTATTATTATTATGTGCTGCGCTGATATAGGCGATCAGCAGGTCGGGCTTACAGGTGGCCGACTGGGTGCGTGTGTGAAGCTATCAAAGGACGCGAATGCATGTGGTTCTGGAACAAACACGAACAATCACACACCATAATGCACATAACAGGTAACACTGCGAACTCTGGTAAACCTCCTAGTCAGAAGAATGAAGAGACGGCTGAAACGTCTATACACTGTTTATTGTACTGCTACAAACGACACATCAACGTAAACATCCTGGTAATACAGTACATAGGAACATCATAAACGATTCACTGTCACTGGTACAGTTCAAAGCACATCATGGAAAAACATCGTGTAAATACTGTATTCTTTTCACCTTCCCTAGCAATACAATATATATGCCGTATAAGTTCCTGGCTTTTAATCGGTGTAAATATCCTTTTCACCTTCTCTGGCGATACAATATATAAGCCGTATAAGTTCCTGGCTTTTAAGCAATATACATATCCTTTTCACTTTCTCTTGCGATACAATATATAAGCCGTATAAGTTCCTGGCTTTTAAGCAATGTAAATATCCTTTTCACCTTCTCTGGCGATACAATATATAAGCCGTATAAGTTCCTGGCTTTTAAGCAATATACATATCCTTTTCACCTTCTCTGGCGATACAATATATAAGCCGTATAAGTTCCTGGCTTTTAATCAGTATAAATATCCTTTTCACCTTCTCTGGTGATACAATATATAAGCCGTATAAGTTCCTGGCTTTTAAGCAATATACATATCCTTTTCACCTTCTCTGGTAATACAGTATCTAAAACACATTGCACAATATAAATACTAGCCATATATCCTAGGCTTCAGAAATATCACAGGGAGTCTCCAACTTTTCTATCTCACCACAAATATCTTCCCCGAACACACAGTTAGAAAACATGGCTGACCAACCTGGTCAAACGCCCAGAGCAAACTGTCACAGGATACCGCATATCAGTCCCGCTCAAACAGTCACGCATGCGCGGCTAACCGCGAAACGTGAACTGAACTCAATCTCGAAGGTTCGATAGAATTCTTGATCAATAATTTTTAAACCAGTCAAGGGAGATAACCAACGTCTGGCCTGTACATACTAGTATTACAACGTGTAAACTCCCCTTGACTACAAAATATTAAAATCTGTCTTAACATTTGCACTCCAGTGTGGGACACAAATTCAGAAGCTAAAGATGAAAGTTAAAAGGCTAACGTTTCGGCCTTTCCAGCGGTTCTCGCCTGGAGTGGTGACCGATATCTAAGATTTTCGTTCCACTAGGGGTTTTCTTTGTAGAATGCCCGTGTTCCAAGATCAAAAGACACTAGGGATTTCTAGACTTTCCCTGGGCAAACTTCAAAGGGTCAGTTCCACCTTTCTCGCGTGCTGTCTGTCTGTCAAGTATTATGTGATTGACAGATGCGCTCCCGTGAGTGGAAAGGAGTTAAACCAAAGCGTGATTTGTTTCCTGTTATAACTGACAGGTCACGAAGATTATAAACACTGCGTTAGTTCGTGTTTAAAGAAAAGAGGGCGGGGACAAAAGGTGAGCTTGCAGAATTAAAGACAGTTAGTATAATGCGTGTTTTAGCTAGAAAATCAGAGAGCAGCTATAAGGTCACAATAAGATGTCAGATTACTGTAGGCTCTTTTCCATTCCACGTCACACTGATGACAAATTCAACACACTACTAAAGTTATTCCTATAATAAGTAAAGACAAATACATATACTACACTACTATCAATTACCTATGACAATGCCCTCAATGTGAAAGGATAATAAAATATAGTAAAAAGCATAGAATTAGCAATTTCCCGAACCAAGTATTACTAGGAAATAGTAGCCTATATGAATGGATAACAGGATATGTCTACATAAGAAAGCAATAAATTAGTAATTTACTAAAAATAAAATTACAAGAAAATAGTGTGATGCAGCGACAAGAAGCTATCACAATGATGAAATTGTAATAGTATTAAGAAAAGAACACAAAGAAACCGATAAAGCACACATAACTGGCTCGAAAGAATAGCCGATGTAAATTAATTAAGGAATGTAAAGGGTTAACTGTTAACTATAATAATTTATAAATTCAATAATACATATCTTAAATACTAGGCCTGGTGCTGGAATTCATCCTGGTGAGATATCCCGTGGAGAAATGAAATGTTGTAGTATCACTGGATCTCAGTAGTCTTGAAGGGTGATGGATACAAGTAACACAAACAATGTTTATGCGTCGATAAAATTGACCGCCATTACACTTACAAGCCCATCAACCAGCAATCACACACCACCCCGTCCCTACCAAATCCGCGATCCATCTCCCTACAAATCTCTCTGCCTTCTTTTTCACCGCTCGCATTACTTGCACGGGGTTCTCTCAATCTCACTGTCAGTCAACAATAGCTCAGGCGTACTCCTTAACCCTTGAGCGCTGCTCAGTACTTACAAAACGTTAATTATTTCGTTACGAGGCCATAATATTATTTAGAATACCAATTAAATTATCACTGAATAATATAGAATCGTTAAAAAGTGAGTGACAGTGATATTTTCCTCGCATTGATTTAGAACCGAGCGAGACGGGTTATTGATATTCAAACAACTCCATAGTAAAAGCAGACTTTCCAGACATCAATTTCAATGGGCAGAACATTGAAAGGCAAGACAGGCTGAAGTATCTAGGAGTAACGTTTGCGAATAATGTCATTATTGACGGGTTACTGCTAGTATTACATATGGAAAAGAAGATTATTAATAGCGTTATAAAGAAGTGCTGAAAACTTTAACAAAAGTCAAACTTAGCGTCACGTATTATGTAAATAACATCTTTTGATCGAAGTTGCATTTAGGTACATTATAGCCAGTTATATAATTTTTCAGAAACATAATCTCCAGAAGACAGTTGCAGTATGGCTGGTAAATGGAGGGATCCACAAGAGTGGTGTAGTTGTCATTGGTGCACACTTGAACCAAATTCAGAAGAAGAGAAATGCTGTAGCTCTTTACCTCAGTACACACCGCCCGATGGCACGTGCATCACCTTGTCACAGAAGTTCATAAACGAAGTACTGAATCTCGAAGTCCTGCAGGAAAAAATGGATGAATTTGATGTGGACATAGACAGGTACTTCTGTATTTCTAAGTAAAGTCGTGACTTTTGATTTGGGACATTTGTAGCTTCGCCCGTGAATTACTGTATAACGGAGAAACAGGCATATAATTCACCCTGACACCAACAACAACAAAAAATATATGGCATCAGGGGCTGAATGCTTAAATTTACAACGAAACTCCAAAAGCTTGCAAAAGCAAAGAAATTATTTTAGGTAAACATTTAAAAATAACGGAAATAACGAAATATATGTCAGCTCAAGATATATCAGCCTATATTTCAAGAATATCCGCAACAGTTATACTAACAGGGCTCTGCAAACCTCAAAATATTTTGGGATTATTAAATAATGGAAACAGTATAAGCATAGCATTATACTTTTGGGGAACTTTGCTATCGTGTATAATTTTTCTTAGAAAAGTGAACATTTGTCAAATTTGTTGATGCAAACTATTCGTTTATTGATAAATATTGATGAAAGTGATTTTAAAAAATGAAATCACCTCGTTGATTCAGAGTTGAAAAGAACAGCATAGAGTATTGAAAGCATGTATACTTAATTGGAAAAAAGAGTATACTAGTAACGATGAGGATCATTATATAGTTTTATCCAATCGCCTAATTCATGAGAATAAATTGTGTATTCCATTGATAAATTATACATTTTAAAATTGCTCTTTTGTTTTTTTCCATAGCCCAGATGCCTTTTACTATTGCGCTTGCAGATGGTTTACAAGATGGATGTACGGCATATTAGGAAAAGGAAACCGTATAGTTATACCTGCATGTGTTTTGAGGGCTTTCAGAGAACGTACACCTTATAGAAAAGTATATACATAGATACACTCACATCTATTCTTGCATTTACTAGACACATCTCCCCAATACACTAACCTATCTGTCTGTCT
The DNA here is from genome assembly GCA_024509875.1 of Oreohelix idahoensis. Lineage (NCBI taxonomy): Eukaryota > Metazoa > Mollusca > Gastropoda > Stylommatophora > Oreohelicidae > Oreohelix > Oreohelix idahoensis. The sequence continues at coordinate 87,445 of JAMPIV010003277.1, read as the reverse complement.
AAATGTCAGTCTGTGGGTTCATTCACATATTATGTGACACAAAACTTTGACGTTTTTTTTAAACACCAACCCCTTCATCCATGAGATTTTTCAGGAGCTTTTTTCCCTATATAAAAAGCCATCCCTTGAGATGGTAACCAACCCCCTTCCGACGTGTACAGTAGTGTGTGAATGATCTTTGTCTGCCTAACTTTTTTTTCGCCAATTTCTTGATAAACATTTTTAATTTATACTTTTTTCAATCAGTCTATAATTCTTTTTATAGTCTGGATTTCTTTCTATAAATCTTCCATAAGCTTATTTGTATATTTGAAACCATATTCATATGTTAATCCTGGAGCAGTTGATATGGATCAATGTTCTAAAAAGAAATTTCTAAAATATTAAAAACAATCTGCTAATATTAATACATCGGTTTTTAAATATAAATCATGATAATCTTGAAATGATTTACTATTGAAGTTATTCCAAATTCGTTCTGCATGTTTATATTCTTCTTCTGTACTTTTTAAAGTAGAATAGAATGTATCCTTTGAAGGTACTTGTTTTTCTTTCAATCTTTCTATAGAATCTATATATTCATAAGGATAAATACCTTTGAATGTTCTTTCTCCTCATTGTTAAAAGTGATGTTTTAATGCTTCAAATTAATCTTTAATTAAAATATTCATTTAACAATTTAAAATCTTCATCTAACTTTCCTTTAGAAATATTATCAAGAGATTTCAACAAAAATCTATAACTATCTAAGAAAACTAATTGGTTGTTTATATATCTTCCATAGGTAATAGCAATATAATCTTCAGAATTTTTAGCTAATGGTTTTACTTTATTATATTCACCTTCATATTTCATTTGTACTTCTACTATAAAATAAGTCATATCCACTACCATTATGACAGAAAACAGGAATTTTTTTGTAGCTTTTCCTTCTTTTGTATTACAAGATTGACAAGCCGCTCCTCTATATTTTTCATTAACATGATTATGTTCTCTTACTTTTTTCAACCTCTTCATTAAATTCTATATTACATATATAACATTGAGTTGATTCATTAAAATCTTTTTTCTTGTTGATTAGTAAGTTTAGCCTGAGATTTACTATAATATTTTAATTTTTTAATAATATGATCATAATACATCATAATATTGTCTATAAATTGTTCTTTTGCATCCGCTCCTGTATAATTAATATATTGAGAATTTATTAAATTAGAATAATCTGATTTTATATATAATCCTTAACTAATAACTTCCTGTTTGAATATTTTATTAGTATATGGCTTATTAGGATTTAGTTGTGATGTTCGTATTGCCTTATTTGCCGATTAATCACAATAGAATACAACAGGTAATCTAGAATTAAAATAAGGATTTTAAAATAGTATTCTTCACAGGCATTATCACTTTACACATGTTATGTTCCTCGCATTTTTCTTGATGATTGTTTAAAGAATTTTCTGTTCTAACAGTTTCAACAAACAAATCCTTTATGCTTAGATTTTGTTAAAAAAAACTATTTAAATCTGTTATTAAACAATAATGAGTATTGCCATCTTTTTCTAAATATAATCAGTCAATAACAATTTTTCTATCTTTATATTTAGAAGTATAAATAGAATAAAGAGAATCTTTATCCTTAGGATTATTTAAAGCAAAAACATAAATACTAATAGTAGAATTGTGTTTTTCAAACTTTGGAATATCTTTTATTTTTACAGGATAATCAATACCTCTCAAGTTAAGTTCGTCTTCATATTGTTTGTATTTTGATAATCTTTCATTATTATCATTAGCAGGATACCGCTTTGCTAATATAGCCCAAAGAAAACATTTACTATCTTTTGTATTTTTAACGTTAATAATATTAGACCTTTTAAAAGGAGTAGGTATATATGAAGAACCTCTAAGACTTTTTATTTTATAAGTTTTTACTACTGTTTTAATTATTTGTCCACCTAGGCCGGTCCCAAGCCCAGCTGAAAAAGGAAGAGGGCGGCCTGCATGGAGGCCGTAAGAAGGCAGCCCCTCCACCATGCAAAGGCACAACAGGCCAATCACCTGTTTGTCAAAAAACCAGATTAAGCGAAAAATAAGAGAAAACCGGACTGATTCTAAAGGCTACGGACTACAACTTACGGAATATGGAACACAAGACGTATGAATGTATATTGCACTGGACAGTACATTAATTTGTCCACATTTCTGTATGTTTACTTTCACTAAAACCTTTGTGGTGATTTTATATAAATTTTAAAAGTATGTCAGGTAAATGTATTTTTACCTAATTAAATATGCAAAATATACAAATTGGTATATCTTCGCTTCTAATGCATGGATTTTGAAGATGTTTCGGTATTCATTTCCCTGAAGCAAACAGAATTAAAGTTTTTTAAACGTCGTTTCATGTGTAAAAATAATTTTGACTGGCTAATTTTTATTAACCATGGGGTCCTTTGATGGGTCGTCCAATTAATAGCGTGGCTGGAGGTATTCCAGTAGAGTGGTGGGGTACCTCCTTATATGCAAATAAAGCTGCATGTAAGAACGAATCCCAGGATTCTGGTTTCTCCTGTGCAAGCTTCCGTAAAATTGTAAGTAGAGTCCCGTTATATCTTTCCACTTGTCCGTTGAATTGTGGATGAAAAGATGTGTGGACGAGTATATTTTGAAAAATCCTAAAAACTTCATCCATCAGTTTCCCTCTGAACTGTGAACCATTGTCAGTTAATATCTGATAAGGGAATCCTAATCTTGTGAATATTGAGAGCAAAGCCCCTCCTACATGTGCTGAGGGTAGAGCAATTGCTTCTCCCACATAGTTCTTGTGTCTACCAGAAAAAGGATGTATTTTTTCGGAAACTGACGAAAAGCGCATACAGTCTTCTGAAATGAAGAATTTAATGAAAAGTAAGCTGCGAAGTATGAAACAGCCCATGGAATCAATAAAGGAAAATATTAGAGATGATTCCTACATAGCAGGGGGATACTGAGGTGAGTAAATTTTGTGTACAAGTGTAATTCTTCCCTATTTTTCTTAATTTTCTCAAAACCGCATTTTTCACACAAATGTGGGCACATAGCCCATGATTTTTCAAAACAGTGAATTTTGGGCCACATGCTGTACACATAGTGTTCATAAAAATAAACTAAAATAAAGGATATATGTTAACAAACTACAAAACTGTTAAGAAATAGCTAAGATACCCCCCTTAAAAATTTCAACTATTTGTCAATTGGTATGTTAAAATTTTAAAAAACTCAGATATCAAACCAATCAAAATTATTTTAGTATAAAATCATTATCATATATTAACAAATGAAACAGCAATGTTCAAATACACATGTATATTTAAAATTTGATATTTTCAATGAAATTCTTCATTTTTGGGGGTTTAAACCTCCCCTTAAATTAAAGGACATCATAATGATAGCTGCAGCAGAAGCATGTGGTGAAGTTTGACTTGGGAACAAGAGAAAGAGGACACCTTGGTAGATAGAGGAGGTTAAAGAGAAAATGTGACCGGATGGCCTACGTTAACGCAAGCTATCACGTTAACATTAGAAATAAGAATAGTATAAGACCTTGAGCAAGACTAGCAAGTAACAAAACAACACTAGTCGAACAGAAGAACCAATTAAATTGTCTATGGCTATTTTTTGACAAACAGCAGTCAGAGCAGAGTTCGGTAATACAGTTCAGTTATGCAGAAGTGACTACGTGTCAGTCTTCGACTTTAGTGAGTGCCCTTTTTAGAAGGTGGTGTGATTAACCTTTGGTCGAAGTAAAACTGAAAGCTTCAAAGATTTTCAAGATATAATATTTAGGCGATTGTTTTCCAGTTTTAGCAAGTATTCATATGGTTTGTATGTTCTCGATTTATAGTAGAATGATTACTCAGCTATGTATATATACTTGAGATTCTAGTCGAAGCCGATCCATATCTACAGAAGAGTTTGAGCAAACGTTTTATTTATGCTGATGTCCTTCACAAAGGCATCCAGATTTATTTAGCCAACAAGCGATCTGGCCGCTTGTAGCCAGTATATTGAGTCGTGTATTTGAACATTGTTCTTAGTCCCGTTGGACTCCATTAATAAACAGTTCTTTATGACTTATGGCTATTGTTTACTCATGTGTGTTGAATATGGAAACATTAATAGGATACGAATGATCATTGACAACCTGCTGTGAGTATAAAAGGATCTGGTCTCGAATAAAATTCAATTGAGTAATTACATCTCTGGCAGTCGCCAGTTACCACTCAAAAGATAGATCTATGAAATAATAAACACAACGATCACTTGGAAATTTATAACAAAGAAGAAAGATTCACCACCTGTCACAGAAAGTTTTCATGGTGCCAAGGGTTGTCATGTAGACGTGGTAGATTGCTGTTACTGTGACTTAAGATTACATAATGCAGTGATAAAATCTTTAGTCCATCTGTGACATTACATTACATGGTGCTGCAGAAGAAAAAGGCATGGAAACAATACTTAGGAGCTAAAACACAGCAGGAAAAACAGAGAAATATAGAGAATATATGATATTCAGAACAGAAGCAAAGAACAAGGTTCTAGCAGCAAAACAGAAGTCCTGGGAAGAATTCTGAGAAAAGCTAGAAAACAATGCGCAACGATGGTGCCGCAGAAGAGAAAAGAAAAAGGCATGGAAACAATACTTAGGAGCTGAAACACACCAGGAAAAACAGAGAAATATAGAGAATATATGATATTCAGAACAGAAGCAAAGAACAAGGTGCTAGCAGCAAAACAGAAGTCCTGGGGAGAATTCGGAGAAAAGCTAGAAAATGATGCGCAAGAAAACCAGAAATTGTTCTATAAGACCCTAAAGAACATGAGGAAGGAAAAACAGTGCCCTCTTAAATTTATAAAGGACAAGCAAGGCAAATTGCTTACTGCCCCAAAAGAAGTAATGGAAAGAATATTTTTCAGAACTCCTTGATGGTGAGCAAGGTCAAGCATCAGAAATGATAACCACTGGCACAGAAGAGGAAACCAATGGTGATGAAGATGACATAAAGATGGAAGAACTGAAGGCAGCACTCGAAAAAATCAAGATGGGCAAAGCAACAGGGCATGATGGTATAACATTAGAAATGGTTAAGTACATGGGAGCAGCAGGCAACCTATTTCTTCTAACGGTCTTACAGGCAGCTTCGTGCAACAAGACCATATCAAATGATTGGGAGATTGCTATAAATAACACTGATTTTCAAAAAGGATGACAACCAACAATGTGGAAACCATAGAGGCATATCCCATCTCAGTGTCCCTGGTAAAATCTACTTTAGAATCCTGGAGCAGAGACTCAGACACCTGGTTGAGCCACAAATGGATGAGGTTCAGTGTGGCTTCCGAGCAAATCGAAGTACTCAAGACCTAATCTTCACACTCAAGACAGTTGATTGAAAAGGCAGGTCACCTGTAGCAAACTCTGGGACTGTTTGGCAAGGAAGAACATTCCAGCACCTCTGATTCATGCTATACAGAGCTTCTACAAGTCTTGCCGAAATTATGTGAGGACAGCAATCCATAAGTCGGAAGAGTTCAGGACCACCACTGGTGTAAGAGAAGGTGATATCCTGTCACCTTATCTTTTCATACTCCTCATGGACGATGTCATCAAGGCATGTAAGGAGAGGACAGGAAAGTAGTCACTGGGGTACTGGAAGATGAGACGTCTGTATTTCAGAGCTGGCATTTGCTGATGATGTTGCCCTGATTGCTAAATCAGAGGCACATCTTCAATCCAACCTGCAAGTCTGGAAGGAAGAGCTGGAGAAGAGAGGGAAGATCATAAGCAGATCAAAAACAAAAACCTTGGCGATATCACGAGAGGAAAGAAGACATCAGATTAAGCTGGGAGAACAGGACCTGGAGCAGGTCGACCACTTTAAATACCTCAGAGCTGTCATAGACCTGAAGAGAGGCATCAAAGAAGAGTTGGCTACCCAAAGAGCAGCAGATGGGAGACTTTTTCAAGCCATAAATCGAGGATTCCTCAGCAAAAGAGAAGAAGACGAATATGGCTGTATTCCGCTCCACCTATATTCCAGTCCTGAAATATGGATGCGAGTCATGGGCAGTGACTACAACCCACAAAATCTAGATCCAAACCTCAGAAATGAGGTATCTGAGGAAGGTGGTTGAAGTAACAAGAAGAGAAATGGTCCGCAACCAGACGATACGTCAAGGCCTAAAAATTCAACCCCTGCAGACCCAAGTAGAACAGTCCCAACTGAGATGGTCTAGCCATGTCTGCAGAATGGGAGAAGACAGGCTACCACGGCAAGCATGGGAAACTAAGAGCCAAGGATACAGACCTCCAGGACAACCCAAAGTCTGCTGGGAGAACAACATAGACAATCTTTGAAGGATCGAGGACTAGAATGGAACCAAGCCAGGAGGAAGACAGCCGATAGAATAGTATGTCGCTCTCTCTTACAAACCTCTACACCACACGGTAGAAGAGGAATGACTAAGTAAGTTAGTTTTAATAATTTGACTAAATACATAACCAATACCTCTTTCTTGAAACTCATCTATCCATGTATTAAAATTATCTTCTTCATTGTGCTTATAATACTAATTTCTAATTAATGATGTGCTTCAATAATATCAAAAGCTAATGGAGTATTAAATTCTGATGTTGTAACTATTCTAAACTTAATATGTTTATTAGATTTTTCAACTATATTTTTGATCTTTTTAAAATATATATTGATGTTACTATCTTGTTCATTATCAATAGTATATTCATTAATTAATTATATCTTTGTAAGATTTTCTTTCGACCATTTTGTAATAAACTTTTTTAATAAACATTTTTTAATTATACTTTTTTGGGATCATACTTCATGAAATAGTCAGGATTTCTTTCTATAAATCTGTCATGTGCTTCTTTGTATTTTCTTTGCTATTTTCATAATGACTTTGTTTTTGTGGTTTATAACATTCTTTACAACACGCCTTATGCTCATCTTTAACTTTACTTTCTTTGGAATAACAATTTAACGGTTTAGAAATAAAACACTTTGAACAAGTTTTTGTCGCACTGATTTTATCACTCATTTTAAAGATATGTATTGTTTTATATCTGTGGTTTGGTGTCACTATGTTATAACATCTGAAATTAGTTGTTTTGAAAGGATAGTAATTTTTTAATTACGTGCGACACTGAAATTGGGTGTTTTGAAAGGACTTGTTTTGTTTGAAAAATCAAAGTGCGCAATAACCTCAAACACTTTTTCACCACTGAAAATAGCTGCTTTTTTTTAAATTCAAGGTGAGCCAGACTCGCCACTTTCCTATACTACTGGCTGTTGCAAATGCTGGTGCAAGGCGTGGTTTGGTGGTTAGCTCTGAACAATGTTCCATGTGATATGAATAAAACAGTTATAAATGTCTGGCCATTGTTTTATCTTCTTTGATATTCTTCAGTGATAGTGTATCGTGCCTTCTATGGAAGATTAAGCGAATGCGGGGGTGGAAGATTCTGAACAATAATTGAACCTTGGAATACGATTGATTTGATAAGTCATTTCCATTGAGTCCGTACATTTAATTCACAGTTATACACACATGATGATCAATTCAATAGGGGTAGAGCATAAGTCCATAGAAGTAATGCATAAATTAATCAACAATGTAGACTGCTGGTTATGTGTCAATGTCCGTTGAAGGATACAATGCAGTATTGTCGTCAGAACATCACAGCTATATGCACGAGCAGATAGACATGGCTACCTGCCGACAGTGAGACTGCGAGTCTGAATATATTCATACGAATTTGACGATTATTCTCATCCTTCTGAGGATTCTAGTTAAATACTAACCTCCAATAATTTCCCTCTCATGTAGAGTTCTAGGACTGACCCTGATCCATCAAAAATGCACATAAAATGGCTATATCCTGCCATTAAATTGGAAGGTTAGAAAAACGCAGCTATTCAGCTTGGCGGTCAAGTAACAAAGGGTAGCGTTTCTTAGTTACCGACTGTGTCCTAAACAACGCTATACACGTCATAATCGATCGTGTATGGAGCGTTCAATAATTGAAACATCTATCGCAATATATTAAATGTCTTAACCTTTACAATTGCACGTCTGGTAACCTTTAGCAGACGGCGTTAATATCATATACCGTAACAATTCCCTGTACACCGGGGAAAAAAAATCGATAGATTTTTTTTCAATATCTATCCGACTTAACAATTTTTCAAAAAAATTTAACGCAATCGTGACATATGGCCGACGATGTTCTGAGTAGAACCGTGTCGCGGTCATGTCAACTAACTATTTGTCATAGTCATCTAACATTAATCATATTATATATCAATATTATACATATTATTATATCAACTAAATAAAATGTCCAATGTTAATAGTGAATGATAGAATTAACTTAAAGTAAGGTCTGTCGTATTAGTATGTCATATAGGAATTAATTTGACTAATTAAAATTAAATTAATTAATTAAACTAAGAGTTAAATTATTAAGGTTCTAATGTAACGCGATGTTATGAGAGAAGAAAAAGACAAAATAAGTGAGAAGAAATAGAAAGAAATTCGAATATAAGTTTTAACTTAATTGTGTGTGTTAAGTGTTAGTGAATAATAACTATCTAATTTAACTAACTAAATAATGTATAGGTACATTAAAAAAAAAATTATTAATCTAATACTTGTGTGAGATTTATTTTCTCTTTTCATAATTTCTTCTTTTTATATTTCGTTCTCTTTTTTTTTGTTCTTTCATTTCATTTTTTTCTCACATTTCATTTTATTGATAATAATTCAATTAAGAAGTTAAGTTAACTAATTAATTAGTATAGGATATGATGATCCATCCGTAGTCTTGATCCTGATGAATTCTTTTAGGCAAAAATGTTCAAACGTTTACGTTGGAAAGAAATGTCATTTATCCCAGCATCCAAGAATTAAGTGCACATAGAATAATAAGTTCGACTTGTCGTCAGATATTGTTCCATGATTGATCAACGATATTCGTATATCGTGTATGGACATTAGACGAAGTTCGAATGTCAGTATATATACCTTGATTGTCTTGTAGTTCAATTCTGTGATGCATATAGTGTATATAAAGTTTAAATTGAAGGCAAGGTTAGTTCCTTTATAGTTGATACTTCGTTCAATCCAATGTAGTGCTGATTGAAATAGTTTAAGAGTGTCAATGTTGATTATTCGTCGTCAATAGGATTACGTGACAATGCATCTGCCACAATATTTTCAGTGCCAGGTATGTGTTCAATGGAGAACTCGAATGGCTGTAGGATGATTGAATATCTGGCAAGTTTCTGGCTTGTATGATTCGATCGACGCAAGGATGCTACAGCACGTTGGTCCGTCTGTATGGTGAAGGGAGCACCGAGCAAGAATTTTTCAAGTTTGGTTATTGCCCAGATCACAGATAAAAGTTCCTTGTCGACTGTTGAATACTTCGTTTCTGCCGGCTTCAGCTTTCTTGAAATGTATAACGTAGGATGTAGAATGCCATCATGGTTCTGGAGCAGGCATGCACCAATGCCGTAGTTACTAGCATCTGTTCGTAAGAAAAATCTTTTGGAAGCATCGGGAAGTCTTAAAATTGGTTCATGCGAGAACAAATTTATAATTTTGTTGAAAGTTTCATTGCATGTACCAGTCCATGTCACCTTCACCGGCATATCTTTTTTTAACAATGAAGACAATACAGCCGTGATGGATGACAAGTTTGGTATGAATCTACTGTAATATTGAACAAGTCCTAACAAACTCCTGACCTGTTTCTTCGTCTGAGGAACTGCTATGTTTAGAATTTTGGAGACTGTACTAGGTAACGTTCGGATATATCCCGATCCAATGATATGTCCCAAAAAGGTTATCTCATTACACGCGATTTGCACCTTTGTAGGTTTAGCAGTTAGATGATAATTCCTTAGAGTGTCAAAAACATATCTAAGTCCCGAAACATGTTCCTCAAACGACGAACTAAACAAGCATATGTCGTCAATATATGTAATAACGTCTGGTCTACCTGATAAAATTTGTCGCATCAGGCGAATGAAGGTAGCTGGCGCATTAACAAGCCCAAAAGGCATCACATTCCACTGGTATAGACCTTGTGGAGTGGAAAATGCGGTGTAGTACTTAGCCTTTTCGGTCAGTGGTATCTGCCAATAACCTTTAGTTAAGTCTATCTTACTAAATATAGTTGCGTTGGATAGACGTGGTAGTAAGTCGTCAATAAGTGGATGTGGTTCGCTGTCAACTATAGTCTTAGCATTTAATTTTCTATAATCAACACATAGTCTGATGTTATTGTCCTTCTTCCGGACAATCACTAATGGAGAAGAGAATGGCGAATTACTAGTCTCAATGATTCCCAGAGACAACATCTGTTCAAGTTCCTTAGTAGTTTTAGCAAGGAAATGTAAAGGAACAGAATAGGGATGTACACGAATAGGTGTATCATCATTGAGAGTAATGTCATGACTGATAGCCGATGTGCGACCCGGGACGTCGGTCAATACATCTGGATAAGATTGTAATAGATTAGCAATCTGTAGACGCTGTTGCGGTGTAACCGTTGAAGAGATGGTTACATCCCGCCAAGATTCAGTAGGTTGAACTACTGGTACAGGTAACGGTAACTGTACCTCAGGAAAAGAAGATTCTTCTTCCTGGATGACAGATAAGTTAGAATAATGACAAGTGGATACTGTGTTGTCATCTAGTTCATGAAAAATTGACTGTAAGTGTTCAGGACGTGTATGAAATTGCTTGAGCATGTTAATATGAAATATCTTTTTGTGTCCCTTGATATCTAAGACGTATAAGAATAAATGACCAATAAGGAAAAGAAATGATGACTGACTAGAGCTGAGTCATCAAGAAATAAGACAAAAGGGTGAGCGTACACCATTATCTGCGTGGCGCAGAATCAGGTAGTAATTGTAACTTTAGATAACGGTGATGAAAATAAACACCATTATCACGCTCGATTACCCAACGAGCGTCTCGATTGTTACGAAATGTAACCATCGCCTGTCTATTCTGCCCATTGCATGATGGCAGAAGGCGAACAAACTTAACGTTTGCTGTATAATCAAAAAAATTTCTAAGTGCCTGCCAGGTAGTATCCTGCGGCAGATTTCGCACTAACACTGTGCGAGAATACGCACTTTTCCCAATATATGTAGTATCATTGTCACGAAATAGTGGACAATGATGATATGTATTCTTTGTCAAAGAATTAACATTCCTTTTTAACGCCGACATTGTCTTTCTGTTGGATGTCGTATCATCCTGACTGGACTGAGGATGATACCTATCATCACGTTAACTTTATGTTTCCTTTTAAGTCCAGCATTATTATTTAACCTATTATTCTTCCTCATAATGTTTTTGTCAATGTTGACAACGTCAACAGTTTTATTAGGATCAGTTATATCCTTAGTATGTTGTCCAATAGATCTATCATCTTCATCAATTTCCAGGATAGTACTGAGAGTGAAGTTGGAAACTGCTGTGCCACATGTATTTATGTTGTTGGCACGAAGTGTAGCCATATCAACAACAGCGTTAGCGTTGCTAAAAGAATGCAAATTTTTTTTTCCCAATCATTAATTTCCTGTGGGGAACAATCCTTACTACCATGGATGCGTCCCAACATCAGGTCTGCAATTGGATTCTGAAGCATGCATACTTTTACGTTCCCTGTGAAAAAAGGAGTGTTAACATGAATAATAGCTGTGGGGTAAAACTCTATTGTTCCACCAAAAGTCATGCAACGGACATATTCCCCCGTTGCACAGCTAGGATGTACCAGCGACTGTCGTACACCAATCGTTGTGGATCCCGAATCCCTCAACACGGAGACGACGGATCCATTAACTAATCCCCTGTTAAAAATTAGTAGGCCTGTTCCATCGTTGACTGCAAGACCTACCTGTGGTATAATATGTCCGCAGTTAAGCACTGTTTCTTTCGCCTTCTGAAAAATAAGATTGCATTGCTGGCAACTATTTGCCACATTATAATTAATAGCAAAACATGCAGCAGAAGACTGTGTTGTATTATTTTCAAGTGGGATCTGAGCTATAGGGGTAGTATTATTTGTAACTGCCGCCCCTGTATTATGGTTGTAATGAGATGATCCCCGAGAATGAGATCGATTCCGAGTATAATTGTTAGAATTATCTCGTCGTCCTCTATAGTAACTATTATCTCGATGTCTCGAGCCATGATTATTACCATTCCAGTTATTATTATTATTGGGAGTATGTGATCGATTATAATGAGTGTTATGTTGACCATTGTGGTAGTTTGTTTGAGGTGAATAATTTCTATCTCGTGATCTACCTCTGTTGAACTCATTTTTATTGTTGAAATCATTATTATGTCCCTTCTGAAAGTTAACATTGTGATTTCTTTGGAACCTGCTTCTGTCTACACTGTGATGTCTTTGTTTGCTATTATGATTGTAGGCCATATTAGACGCCACAGGTAGAGGTTCTCTTAATGAGGAGTTAGAAATGGTTGCATTCGGATGTGCCGAACAGTAGTTTAAAGAAATTTTTTCTAACTCGTCCATGGTACCTGGTTTACGCTCCTGCAAATATGCAAAAAATGGCTGGCTAACCGAAGATAATACCTTATCCCGCAGTAGTAAATCAACTAATTTGTCGTATGATTTGTTGACTTCTGCCAGTTCAACCCATCTATTAAATGTATTGCGTATGTTCGCAATGAATCCTGCAAAATCTTTTGGAGATTCAGGTAAAATTCCCTTAAATTTTAACCTACAGTGTTCCTCGTCCAGGTGAAACCTTCGTAAAAGCAAGGACTTAATAGCACCGTAGTTATTTGCTATTGATGGGTCAGCATTTTGAGAAGCTGTCAGTGGTTCTCCAACCAAGAATTCATTTAATTTGTGTACCCATGACTCTTCAGGCAAATGGTTAGATTTGCAAGTCTGTTCAAAACGTGCCAGGAACGATGAAAGGTCGTCGACGTTCAAGTTGAAAATGGGTAATTTAAAGTTGTAGAAATGTTTAGGTTGGCTGGATGATGATCCATTTTGTGCGTTATTATTCTGGTTTGCATCAGCATTTTGTGCTTGTAATCTTGCTGTCTCCAATTTAATACGCGCCAATTCCATTTCTTGTTGTAAAATAAATTCCTCTCGTTTCAATTTATTCTCTTCTTCCTGTTTGGCGATTGTTCTTTGCTCTTCTCTTTCACGTTGAGCAATCTCTCTCAGTCTATTTTCCTTGTCAATTTGCTTCATCTCACGTTCTGCTTCCTCTTTCTTTAATGCAGCCTTTTTCTCTTCTTCTTTTCTTTCATATTTTTCCAGTTCTGATTCAGCAAACTGACGAAGTTCTTGAGATTTATAACCGTATTCCCGACCTATTTTAACGAAATGGTCTATAGTAAGCATTTTGACTTTTATCTGTAAGTAATTATTGATAATTACTGATTAAAATAGTCAATAGTAGCTTCAGAGTAATTATTATACTTACTCAACTTAGAAATATTCAATATAAGTAATCACAATAGTACTGAACTTAATGTCTAAGTTCAACTAATAGACAATATTTTGTAACAATATTGTATCTAAATAATACTATATCATAAATAGTTATGATATCTGTTAAATATAATGTAATTATATCACACAATTAATCTCAATATCCAATAATGTTGGGTATAATTCCTAGTAATTATATTGTTCAATGTACTAAGTCACTCTCTTAGTACCAGAAAAGTATATTAAATAATATACAATGGGTCTATTACCTCAAAGGTAGCTATAAGATTATTTTATTTTGTCAATATATATATTATATTATTATGCCCTAGGCATCTATTATAAATTGTAGTGCTACTTTCTTGGACTATCACTGCATAATTATGCAATGTCCCATATTAACCTTAAATTTCAGAAAAAATTAATTAAATTAAATTACAAGTGTATTATTGCATATAATTATCATATTATTAATGTGGTATTAATATATATTATGAGGACAGACAAGCAATGATGCAACTAAAGGGTACAAACAATGTTAAGACGCAAACAAGACATTTTCACAATTAAAAATGAATTTATGAACTAAATAAAATAAGCGGAAATGTCACAGACCAAATGAAGGGTCAAGGTCTGACCCGAGGTCAACTGAATATTCAAAGTACACACAAAAAAAAAATGACTGCGAAAAATGATGACGTCACAGGACTCATAACGGACGAAATTTAACAATCATAAAATAAATGATAGTCAGAGGAGAATGGACGAATAGTAACGAACATGGTACAGAACTGAATAAAATTATTAACTGAGTACGAATAAATACACCAATTATCTACGGGACAGTACAGCTAACGCAAAATCGTCAAACGATAGCAGATTTGGACAACAAGTCCAATGTCAAACCTCAATGGGGTTTCCAAAGGTGCAATCGTTTAACTGCCCTAAGAACGACTGAAATCTAGGTGGTCAGCTGTTCGCGACATTCCCCAGAGATTTCAGTTCCCTCCAACCGGCCCACGAATTAACAACACCTTAAAACAACAAAAAGTACATTAAACACATTCAGAAAAGACATGCCTATGCAGGCAAAATACATGGACTCAGTTAGCACTGTTTGCAATCACAACAGTTAAACACCTAGACTTATCTTTTCTGTTGCTTAGATCAGTGCTAGAGGTCGTCAACAGCTAGGCTAAAGCCCCTGACTGTCCGCTCCGTAGTCCATATCATGTATTTGCTTCAAATGGCTCATGTTTCCCCTGGTTAGACTTAGAAACGGCTTGATTTCTCCGACAGATCACGTACACGACTTTCGGTGACGTCACGTTGTTAGGGATTATACTGAGTACTGCGTCATCTTCGAATGGGTCATGTGATCGAAAACTGATCGTAAATAATTCCTTCGAAAGTCATGCAAAAAATTTTTGGTTTTTGGTTGTTTCTCGTCCCCAGACACCGGGCACCACTGTTGCAAATGCTTGTGCAAGGCGTGGTTTGGTGGTTAGCTCTGAACAATGTTCCATGTGATATGAATAAAACAGTTATAAATGTCTGGCCATTGTTTTATCTTCTTGATATTCTTCAGTGATAGTGTATCAACCTTGGAATACGATTGATTTGATAAGTCATTTCCATTGAGTCCGTACATTTAATTCACAGTTATACACACATGATGATCAATTCAATAGGGGTAGAGCGTAAGTCCATATAAGTCATGCATAAATTAATCAACAACGTAGACTGCTGGTTATGTGTCAATGTCCGTTTGAGGATACAATGCAGTATTGTCGTCAGAACATCACAGCTATATGCACGAGCAGATAGACATGGCTACCTGCCGACAGTGAGACTGCGAGTCTGAATATATTCATACGAATTTGACGATTATTCTCATCCTTCTGAGGATTCTAGTTAAATACTAACCTCCAATAATTTCCCTCTCATATAGAGTTCTAGGACTGACCCTGATCCATCAAAAATGCACATAAAATGGCTATATCCTGCCATTAAATTGGAAGGTTAGAAAAACGCAGCTATTCAGCTTGGCGGTCAAGTAACAAAGGGTAGCGTTTCTTAGTTACCGACTGTGTCCTAAACAACGCTATACACGTCATAATCGATCGTGTACGAAGCGTTCAGTAATTGAAACATCTATCGCAATATATTAAATGTCTTAACCTTTACAATTGCACGTCTGGTAACCTTTAGCAGACGGCGTTAATATCATATACCGTAACACTGGCCTACACAGAATATTATGACATTAATGTTGCTGTCATTTTTGACGGTTTCATAAGACGTAAATCTATTTAATACTTTTGACGATCGAAGGTAGAGAACTGTATGTTAACTCTCTGGGACAGGTTGATTTGGGGTTATCTTCCCTGTGTTTATTCTTTGTGGTTGATCTGTCTTAAGATGCGGTTAACTGTTCTCAAATCTGTTCTGTCTACGCATGCGCTAGTTTTTAGCGCGAACCGAGAGGACTTCCGTCTGGGAGTAATGAGCTGGTTTCTGACCGGACAAGATGTCCGTTGTTTCATCTCTGCATTATCTGGGGGGAAAGAGTCTTCAGTGTAGCTGTGATTTCAGTGATTTTCCCCAGAGTTATTCTGTTCGTCTAGAATGACTTACTTACTTACTTACTTACTTAGTCGTTCCCCTTCTACCGTGAGGTGTAGAGGTTTGGAATAGAGAGCGCCAGACCATTCTATCAGCTGTCTTCTTCCTGGCCTGGTTCCATTCTAGTCCTCGGTCCTTCAAAGATTGTCTAATGTTGTCCTCCCAGCGGACTCTGGGTCGTCCTGGAGGTCTGGATCCCTGGCTCTTTGTTTCCCATGCTTGTCGTGGTAGCCGATCTTCTCCCATTCTGCAGACATGGCCAAACCATCTTAGTTGGGACTGTTCTACTTGGGTCTGCAGCGGATGGGATTTTAGGCCTTGACGGATCGTCTGGTTGCGGACCATGTCTCTTCTTGTTACTTCAACCACTTTCCTCAGATATCTCATTTCTGAGGTTTCTAGAATGACGACAGTGGTTATTTTGTGTATTTCTCGGATTCTGTCCAAGGTAAAATAAACTTTATTATTATGCCAAGATTGCAGAACATTTAGTATGAACCTGTGAGTAGCGCTCACAGTTCTTGGGATCCAGAGTCTATTATGTGTGCTTGACGTAGCTAACTAAGTCTATTCGTCGAATTACTTTATAGAAGCACAATGAACGTATATTTATAAGAAACCCGCATTATGGCGGTAAGTTTCGGCACGGAAGATAATGCCTGCCTCTGAAAATACACAGTTGTTCATCAATCATTATGAGGCCCGACATTACGGCCTATATCCTTGAGCAGAAGAAGAAGTGTCTGGCGGGAGAAGCCAGATGAAGTCTTGACTTTATCAACAAGTTCACAGACTTCGATATTAAGCAACTATATTTGTCACGAGACTACCTGATGCGTTTAGTCAGGGGCTCTGAGCTACAGTATGAGAATATATATATTATTAAGCCAACGTTACTAGCATCATACATACGAGCTACGCAGGGTTGATTACGCTCAATGGTTATATACATTACTACACATGAAATGTGTTGAAGAGAAAGTCATCTGCATTAACCACATCTATGACTTCTACGTGTGATGGAGTGAGTTTGTGTTCCTAAATAAGAGCCTATATGACTTCGTGTTCTCGATCTGCTGTATACACACACCATTACTCACTACAACATCTCATCATTTGTTCTACACACTTGAGAAAACATGTATGCTGTTTGTGTGTGACTGCACTACATCCAGGCAGTGCCTCACGCTGGTGACCTAGATTCACGTCCATGTTACACTGTCCTGGTGATCAACGACACGCCTACTCAGCGTCACTTCAACACAATACCAGATTTCACAGGAGCAAACAGACTTTAACATCTGGTAATAAACAGTCACCAAAACCCCATGTTACATCTAGTGCCCAGTTGATGGGGCTGTATACTAAACTGATACAACTGACTGTTACATCGGCAAAACAGCAGGTTACAATTAATTTATCGGAAATATATTCAAGGGCAAGATATAACTGGAAAGATTAAGACAGCGATTAAACTGCAAAGCAAAACAATGGCAATATTTAACCAAGTTATAAGTACTTAGGTTTTTTTTTTTTTTTTTTAAATTGTGTCTAGGTGTGGCTGATAAAAGATAACTAAAAATATGTCATGTCACGCTGAAAATCGAAAGTGTTTGAGGCCAAATTCAAAGTTTTTGCCGAACTGTTGGGTATAAAAGGATTTGATTGGTTGCTGGTGTTGCATTGCGTTTGGTTCTGTTTGTAGTTGTAGTGGGTCTATTATATGGTTGCTGGTGTTGCATTGCGTTTGGTTCTGTTTGTAGTTGTAGTGGGTCTATTATATGGAGTACATTGTACTGTTAACACGAATGCACTAGGGCGTTGTCACTACAAGGACACAAAACTGGCAGAATAACTCGAGTCGTCGGGTAGCAGGTCCACAATATACATGTAGCATAAATATATTAGGTTCTTCACAATACAATGGCAATTGAGAATCTTCAACATCTGTCTCCTCATAAATATGGTCAGTCCATAAGTCGATAAGCATGCATGTTGAAATCATATATACATATTAGTCTTCTCTATTCAGTTCTGACTAAGAGGTGCATGTCATTCACGGATACCCAAGTAATGCGAACCAGAAACATGAATTTATGTTTCTTCTTGTATAAAATTACTTCTCTGTAAGGTGTGGAACTTCTTATAAGTTCGGGACCATCTTAACGATCGTTGAAACAAGTGGAGGCCTTCGAAAGTATAATGCCACGTAAAAATACTTAATTCCTCCACAACTCAGGGAGCTCGAAAAATAAGTCTTGCTTGGACGAATGAAACATATGAAAGGCGCAGAATATTAGCCGTTAGAATAAATTAGCGCAACCATGTTACGTCATTGACAACCGGTGATGTATACAGCATTCAGTACAAGTTAAAGATCATGCAAAACATGTTTTTACCACAAATAGACATATCTCCTCAAATAACAATGGATATATGCCTGCGTGTGGCAATATAAACATTTTACTTTCACTCCTTAACAGCTGGGAGAGACCTCGTTTTAAAAACAGACGCAGAGAATCCCGGAATTATATGGACTAGAAAATATTTTTTGATTTAAAATTTTAAAAAACTTGGGTTGGAAAATATTTTAAGATTTTTTTGACAGGTATGCCTGTGTACACAAAATTACTACTGACAGAGGCAGCTGCACACAAAAACAAGATAGAATGAACATATTTTCTCTAGCAGTCAAACAGCCAAGAAGGTGTAAGTTCCTGGGGCCCTTGAGAAGACAAAGAAAGAACAGGACTACTGGTCACCCAGTAAGTAGTAACAGGTGGCTATTAAATTTTGTGCATGGGAATGCCAACCTCAACATGCGAAAAAAATACGGTACAAACACCACTGCTACAAGAGCATACAAATGCTTTGATGTAAGCTTCCAGTATGGGGTCAGCCACAATGGTGGCTCTTTGCTCCATGGGGACTGAAAAGGAAAATGTTGATGATGATGATGAGACAGGCTGTAAGGAAGGATGCAGCAGTAGTTTCACACATACCTGTTACAACTTCCCAAGCCTGGACAAATATGAGAAACTGGGAGCAAAGAAATAATTTAATTTGTCATTTCACCAACAACAAAAATTATGACCATTTTGCATGCAATGCTACTCTGTTTTTCTTTTAAATTTAAGATTGAGGACATGTGAGAAAGATGAACAAGTTTAGGCAGACAGGATAAAAGGGAACCAAAAAAGGAAGAGGTACTTTTACTGCATTGGGAAATATTTAAAAAAAAAAAAAAACAGGTAACGGTAGTCTCAAAAGTTATAAGAGTTCAGAACCACCACTGGTGTAAAACAGGGTGATATTCTGTTACCTTATCTTTTCATACTCATGGACAATGTTATCAAAGCATGTAAGGAGAGAAAAAGAAAGTGTTCTGAGGGGTACTGGAAGATGAGACAGGTCTGTATTTCAGAGCCGGCATTTGCAGACGATGTTGCCCTCACTGCTAAATCACAGGCACATCTTCAATCCAACCTGCAAGTCTGGAAGGAAGAGATGGAGAAGAGAGGGATGGTCATTAGCAGGTCCAAACTAAAAACCATGGTGATATAACGAGAGGGAAAAAAAAGGCATCAGATTAATGCTGGGAGAACAGGTACTTTAAATACCTTGGAGCTGCCACAGACTGGAAGGGAGATATTATAGATGAGCTGGCTACCCGAAGAGCAGCAGCTGTGAGACATTTTTCAGTCCAAAAAAGGATTCCTCAGCAAAAGAGAAATTGAGATGCGAGTCATGGGTAATGATTACAAAAGCAAGCTCCAAACCTCAGAAATGAGGTATCTGAGGAAGGTGGTAGATGTAAGAAGAGACATGGTCCCAGATGATAAGTCATGGCCTCAAAACCCAGCCTCTGCAGACCCATGTGGAACAGTCCCAATTACGATAGTTTGGCCATGTCTGCTGAATGGAAGAAGATCAGCTACCAAGACAAATATGAGAAACCAAGAACCAGGGATCTAGAACTTCAGGACAACCCAGAGTTTGCTGGAAGGACAACATTAGACAATCTCTGATGGACCGAGGACTAGATTGGAACCAAGCCAGGAGGAAGACAGCCAACAGGATAGTATGGTGCTCTCTGGCAAACCTCTACACCCCAGGGTAGAAGGGGAATGGCTAAATTAGTAGGTAGTCCCATAGCAGATACTACCACAGGGAAGTGGTCAAAAGAAATAGGTCCAACACAAAAATATGAATCATCAACTCAAATGTCAAGTCAGTCCTACTGTATGGCTCTTAAACATCTTTGATCCTTAGCCGCCAATTGTCAAAGCAATCAGTGGACATCACACCTGGTGGCGTCTTGTAGGGCAGCAACAAACTGCTTCCACCTTGCTCGGTCGGCAGCCATCCTTCGTGCAGTGCCCCAGCTCTGGTTCATTCTTTGCATGTTGGGCTCCATAGTTCTCCGCCAAATTGTTTTTGGTCGGCCTCTCTTTCACTTTCCTTCAGGGGTCCATAGCATTGCTGTTCTTGTAATGGCATGAGGGTCTCTTCTGAGGATCTGACCAACCAAACTCCAGAGTTTGCCAGCACTGATGGTGTACATGTCCTCTTGGTTGCTCCGAGTAAGCAGTTCTTGAATGGTGATGGTATTCGGCCAAAGGATTCTGAGAATTTTCCTTAGGCAGATTGTGTGAAAGGACAATTTCAACATTTCCTTCTCTGTTACTCTCCAGCATTCCGCACCATACACATAAAGTACATAGTTCTCATATAATCTTAACTGGCTCTGAAACACAGAGAACGACAAAAGTGACAACCAGAAAGATACACCATTTCATAATTAGTGTTTCTGCATGGTGTGACAAGATCTGCAATGGTGTGACAAGATCATGAATGTAGAACTGATGGAAAGAACTAAACCTCCAGTGGAACAAGAGATGAGAAGAAGTAGTTGGTGATTCAAAAATAAGAAACTCAGTTCATCATCACCACCTTTTCGCTCCCTGTGGAGTACAAGCCTTCAACAAATACAATACAAACTCTCCCGTCCTGTGCTAGGTCTTTCCTCGTCTCCTTTATCCCTTTCATGTCTGTCACTAGTTCTTTTCTTCATGTTTTTTTTTGTCTTCCTATTTTTCTCTTACCTTGTGAATTCCAGAAGAGCTGTGTAATGCTGAAAACTGGTTTTCTTTAAAAAAAAACTACTATACAGCGAGATTTATAAAAAATATAAAAAACAAACAAACAAAACAGAACATACTTCTTGCGCAGTTCTAACAATCAAACATACTTTTAAAACATTCAATTGACATTTTAATAATAATTACAACTTAATTTCCGAGAGTTATCATTTTCCATTACTTTATAATACTGGAACTCATGTGGGTTTTTTTCCTTGGGGGGGGGGGGGGGGGGGGGGGGGGGGTGTTTGTTTGTTTCCAAGGTGACAAAGAGAGAACAGTACCACTGCTGCCTCGTACACGTCTTAAGAAACGACTAATGTGAGTTTATGATGGCAGCCTCATTGTGGAAAGCAGATTGCTACAACAACCGCCGCAACAGGAGCATAGAAAATGTGGCACAGGATTTCTAACAGGAGGCTAACTACAGGGGTTGCCTCATGCTTCATACACAGCAATAAATAACAATAAAGAAAAGAATATCATATGGGAATGGTCTTTGGAAATTGCCAGGATGGCTTCTCGCAGCCAAATTTTTTTTTTATTATACAGAATATCAAGAATATGAAAGGAAAAAAATGGAACAGTGAGCGGTACAAGACGAAGGCGGTTGGAGAAACACACCAAAGTTTTTCCATACATGGAGGGACCCAGGAAGAAATCCAAAGAGGGGCCTACCCTGATAAACCTTGTCTGTCATCTATGCTCCCAAAAATACACAAGCATTGAGAACTGATTGATTTATCTATCCTCACCAGCAAATTTTACAAAAAAAGAACTTACATGTGCAATTAAAAAAAATTCTTCAACTTGAAGAAATTTGAATAAAATTATGATCAGGAGTCTCTTTGGGTAAGAAAACTTAAGAAATAACTGACTCAAAGAAGATCGGTGAGAATTATTTAGTCAGTAATCTTTTCTGCTGGTCCACAAGCTCAGAAACTCTGCCGAGGAGGCTGAGCATGACATGATGTGTGTTAATGGCCTTCTCAAGTAACTCAATCTTCTCTTTCTCCTCTATCATTGGCAAAGTCATTCCTGCCACAGACACAGACATCTTCGTGCCCTTTCCAGGACCACTTTTGGATTTCTTGCCTTCTTTCATAGTGTCCAGTTCCAAATTGTAATGTGCTTTGCTCAGATCAAGACCACGCTGAAGAGGAGTTAGGAAATCCTTTTCTATGACTGGTAGAATGTTCCAGAAACCAGTTAAATTAATGGCTGGTGGATCAGCAAGGATAAGAAAACGGAGAAGGTTGAGGGAGGAAATTATTTGGTCTGAATTTTCTAACATATCTGTGGTTTCCTTTTCTGGCAAGACCACAGCAAGTTTCAGCACCTTCTCTAGTTTTTTCCCAATGAAGAACTCTGAAACAAGGTTAGACTGATCTTTGGTTTTCTTCTCTTCTCCTTTTCCTGACACACTCGTCACAGCAATTTTCAGGTTGTTACTGATGTCATTCTTCAAGAGAGTGATCAGATACCCTTTCAGCCCTGAATGGTCACAAGAAATCAGAATACTCTGGTAGATTTGGTAACGTCCAGCAGGAACAAACCTGCTTATGATTGTTGGAAATACCTCTGTGGCCAAAGTTCGATGATCTCTCACTGGGCACTTGATCATGATATGTATGAGGTCATTTAAAACTGTCATGTAGTTTGGGTTGTCCAGGTAATCTATAGCCATGCTGTTTTTGGGTACTAACTCAGTCAGGACTTTACACAGAAGAAGGCCTTTGTAGTTTACTGGGTAGTTTGTGTTTTTCATGAGAACGTGTATAACTTCCAGGTGGAAATCCAGAATATAGTCATGTCTGTAGACTGCAGGGAATTTCTGCATACCAAGATGCTCTACGTGAACAAGGTAAGCCAAACATGCTTTGGCTAAAGGTGTAATTTCCAGTTTGAAGTCCCAGGCCTCCACGATATCTGTCACATCATCCTTAGGGACACTCGCACTTGCAAGCTTTTGTTCATTTAGTTGATTGTCATGTGCTTCTTGATCAACGTCTCCATCCCTGATGTACTTCTTCACACACTCTCCAGAATTTCCTTCTGTACTAGTGTGTCCTGTCTCGCTCTTCACTTTGATATTTTTCATAAGTCTATGAAAGTCTGTTTCCACTTTTGAAAGCAAAGTTATAGCCAGTTCGGCACAGATCCGACTATCAGATTTAGCCACATTTGATGAAGGGTCATACGTCAGAATGAGATGGCACAGAGGATGCTCGAATAAACGAATAAGATGTTTCTTCAGCACAAGAGCTTCCTGTCTTGCAGCTGCAGTGAGGTTTTCTAAATGAACATCAACTGCATTGACAAAAGGTTCCAGAAACTTCAAGTAAACATAAAGAATATGAGCCAGTCTGATTACAGTTTTGTCCATGTGGAAAATTTTTACCTCATCTCCCTCGAGCTGCGTGTTCTCAGGCAGTTCCAGGGACCTAAGGTGAGAAGATACGGTTTCCAAAGTAATGTCAAGTGAGTGAAACAGCTTAGTCGGAATTTTCGTCAGAGCCATCTGAATAGGAGGAAGAAAATTCTTGAACTTGGCATCATCTATGAAAGTATCTACTTGCTCTAGAAGAGCCAGAAGAGTTTCTTTGGGGTTGCCCACTTTGACCAAGTACATCAGACATCTGCAGCAGACGTCAAAGAAATCTGGACTTTTTTCACATGTTTCTGTATTGATGAGGTTCCCAATTCTGAGAATCAGTTCCCAGAAAATGCTCTCGTCTTTGAGCTTATGTTCAAGGATATAGGTCTTTAGACTTCGAGTGTCTCTCTGCTGTAAACACTCGGTAATCTGAGCAAGAAGCTGCTCAGGGTTATCAATCTTTTCAATGATTGGTAAGTCAATATTCTCATTTTCAGGTCCCCACATGTTTACAGGGATCTGCAATATGGAAATTACTTTAGGATGATAGTATTATGCTGGAGATCTGAAAAAATAAAACACAAGACTGTTAATATTGCATACTTGTTATTACTACACTAATATTTTACCAACAATCTCATACAGGTCCTTAACCCAGAATCCGAAATGCTTGAGGACGACATTTTTGGAAATCGGATTTTTTGTTTGTTTTCAGATATCGCACAAAATCACCCAAAAATTAGTTAGAAAATCTGCCAAATGTCGGCTGAAAAAAACCTTTTGATTTTCGGAATATTTCAGTCTTCGGGTGTTCGAATTTTTGGTCACAGACCTGTATTTCTTTATTCTTACGATAAAGATTTCAGATAGGGACTTGAACATTTGTTAAACACACTTTTTTATTTTGTGCTCAATATGCAAGGTGATTAAAAAGTTACTCCCTATTTTTAAATTTTTATTATTTTACTCCTATCTAATTATACATGGAGGCATATCTGGAGTCATCCTTATATGACCACAAGCTATGCATAATGCTACAATATATGTACGTGGAAGTGAACCTATGTCTGTGAGGCTAATTACATCCTCAATGATTCTTGAAATCATCCACAAACTTGCAGGGATTTCTCCTGTGGTGAAACTTGTTGAGAACCCTGAATTGCACACTAAGCTTGGACAAGTCCCTTGAGACCCAGGCATAATTCTTTGGCTTTGACTTGGTTGACTGCATGCAGAAGAATCTCACTGTGGAACCAGTGATAGGCAGGGGAAGCTGAGAAGTGGCTCTGTGCAGGACGTGACAATTCCTTGGGAGAGCCCAGAACCAGAATACAATATTTTAACTGCATCGTTGTAGATCTCCCTTGGATGGCGGGGAATGCACAGTGTGTCACACACTTCTTACTCCTAGCTTCGGACCAGATGTGCCGATCCTTTAAATGCAAGCCAAGCTGGAGAAACTGGAGCTCATGACTTCAACTCAACAAGTTTCTGAATGGCAGAAAAGCTACAGGAAAAGCCTAGATCTACAGTGTAAATAATACCAAGGAGTCTTCAACTTGGTATTGGCTGCTAAGGAGCGAGAAGCTCAGCATCCCTAGTTAAACAACAACAACCCCTATCTAATTAATTAATTTGAAACAAACATCAAAATAAAGAGGATTAACTGTTATTTGATTACATAAAACGCTATATCATATTAACATAACAGCTCAATGTGAGATGTGGTCAGTTTATCACATTTCATAGCAAGCTGCCATTTTTGCCACTTCTTGCAGCGTCAGTTTATTGGCCATTTTACATTTTATTTCAATTTGTTTCTGGAAATTAAAAAAAAACCTTTTTAGTGAAATGGCAGTTATCAGGGACTTGGTTCAAAACCAGGTCACATCATGCTCCTGTCTACCCAGCAGTAACAATGGGTCCCCAACTCTACTCTGAGTTATGGAAGGCAAATGAAGCGAGGAAGAAACTTGCTCACCTCACATCATTAAGGTAAAATCCAGTATAAGCGAGCTCTCTAAAAATCACTCCCCTATGGTCGTAGACCATATCTGTGGCATGGTTAAGAGTGCTGGCCTCTCGCTGCAAAAGTGCCAGGTTCGAAACATGGTGGCATCATGCTCCAGTACACTCAGCTGTAAACTGGCACCTGACTCTGCTCTTGAGTAAGGGAAAGAAAAGGCAGGGAGGCTGGGAACTCTAGACGCTGGGTCTAGTATAGTGGAATCTATGACCCTTCACTTCCCTACAGCAGTATCTGCTATGGGGCAATCTTTTGTTAATGCAAAGATAATAGTGAATCCAAAATTTATTTCATTATTAATAATACCAGGAATAAATACTGACTTATTCGTTGGTTTGATTATAATGACTCATTATGATGTAAATTCAACAGGGTATAGGGCCTACTGATTATAATTATTACATTTCAGTATAACTGAAGTTCAATCACTATTCTCATAATTTTGACTCTTTTGCCCACGACCCCCAACCCTTTTTTTTAAAAAAAAAAGGTAAAGGAACCCGTTACACGCCCATTGAGGCATATTGGGAATATGGTGTTAGGCCCATATTATCTTGACCGTCGGCACACGAGGGGTGATGTGGTCGGCATCACGCCGGCCGCCTTAACCTTCCCAGAGTAGCTCTGGTACCCATTTTAGGCTGGGTCGACCCAGGAGCCGTTTGTGGTCTAAAAATTTTTCCGCCTCATCTGGGGATCGAACCATAGACCACTGCGCTAGGAAGCCAGTGCACTAACCACTATGCTACCGCGGCTCCCTAACCCTTTTTTTTAACAAACCATAAATGAAGACACTACCAAAAAAAACAAACCCAAAATGTGGACATTTTCATTTACATTAATTGGACAGGAGGGATAATGTCATAAACAAATAGTGGAAATTAAATGTTTTCTCTACCATGCTATGGAGCCCAGAAGGAAAGTGAGACAGTTCGTTGCTGCCTTACACTAATTGCTTCATTGGTCAACAATCTAAGAATAAGAAACATGTTATCTAGAAACATAGACACTATATGTATCCTAATTATAACCCATCAGAGGCTGAACAGGATATTTTGTCTCAATAATTTTTAAAAATAACAATACTGTCCCAATTAATAACCTTGGTAACCATAACCTGAGTATCTGATCGGCTAAGCAGTTATGGTGCTGGCATCTTGTGGCACAGAAACTGGGTTCTGGGATTGAAACCTGGTAGCGTCATACTTCAGTCTACCAAGCTGTAAATGGCTACTTGACTCTGCTCTTGAGTTGTGGAAGGTAAAGGCATCACAAAAAAAAACTGGTCACCCCACCTCATAAAGCTGGGACAGTTGAAATGAAGAAGAGTGGGCTGAGAGTTCAATACAGCCTTATAAAAGAATTCAGAGATGCAGTAACAAGGGGTAGGGTTAAGTTTAGGAATCCTAAACCTAACCCTAAACTTAATCCTAACCCTAACGACATGGGTGACATATCTGGATGACATCGAATATATGTCCCACTGGTCTTCATTTCAACCCTTCATGCCCCTACGTCAGTATCTGCTATGGGACTATCTTTACCATTAACTTTATAGACACTTACTTACTTACTTAGTCGTTCCCCTTCTACCATGAGATGTAGAGGTTTGGAAGAGAGAGCGCCTGACTATCCTATCGGCTGTCTTCCTCCTGGCCTGGTTCCATTCTAGTCCTCGGTCCTTCAAAGATTGTCTAATGTTGTCCTCCCAGCGAACTCTGGGTCATCCTGGGGGTCTAGATCCCTGGCTCCTTGTTTCCCATGCTTGCCGTGGTAGCCGATCTTCTCCCATTCTGCAGACATGGCCAAACCATCTTAGTTGGGACTGTTCTACTTGGGTCTACAGGGGTGGGATTTTAGGCCTTGGCGTATCGTCTGGTTGCGGACCATGTCTCTTCTTGTTACTTCAACCACCTTCCTCAGATACCTCATTTCTGAGGTTTGGATCTGGCTTTTATGGGTTGTAGTCATTGCCCATGACTCGCATCTACATGTCAAGACTGGGACATAGGTGGAGCGGTATACAGCCATCTTCGTTTTCTTACCAACCTCTCTCTTGCTGAGGAATCCTCGATTTATGGCCTGAAAAAGTCTCCCAGCTGCTGCTTTTTCGAGTGGCCAACTCTTCTTTGATGCCTCCCTTTCGGTCTATAATAGCTCCGAGATATTTAAAGTGGTCGACCTGCTCCAGGACCTGTTCTCCCAGCTTAATCTGATGTCTTCTTTCTTCTCGTGATATCACCATGGATTTTGTTTTAGAGCTGCTTATGACCATCCCTCTCTTCTCCAGCTCTTCCTTCCAGACTTGCAGGTTGGATTGGAGATGTGCCTCTGATTTAGCAATCAGGGCAACATCATCAGCAAATGCCAGCATTTATAGACACACTTGCAGGTTGGATTGGAGATGTGCCTCTGATTTAGCAATCAGGGCAACATCATCAGCAAATGCCAGCATTTATAGACACTATATATCTTAATTAAGTTAAAATTAACAGTGGGAAATAAGTCCACTTTCGTACAAATATATATCAATCCTGTGACCCAACATGTTGCCCACATCAATACTGCCCTAAATAAGAATTCAAAGATGCAATAATAAGGGGTTAGGGTTAGGACATGGGCAAGTCAACTGGCATTCTGATCTGTAGACATGTAAGCAAAATCGGACACACATACCACTGTTTTTCATTTAAACATCCTATTTATAACCCGCCAGAGGTTAAAATATACATTTTTCTACATATATAATTTTTTTTACAAATATAACAATAATGTAGGCTACCCACAATTACCTCATAACCATAATCTTCTAATATGATTTCCTCACGTTACGTTCCAATTATACTTGGTGCAAAAATAACTTAAATTCCACTAGTCTACTGCTAAACCTCAAATTAAGATATTTCTTCATCTTCTTCTTCCTCGTTCGTCCTGAAAAGGACGGTTGCGTTGTGTCTGTTTACAGCGAAGCTGTGATATTTGCACCTTTCGGCCAACACATCTGACTTCAGCACTGCATTTTTTGGGACCGGGTTTGCCTTCCCTCTTTGATCCCGACTCTCTCAGCCAGACTGCAGTGATGCAGCCTGTTTCCAGATTAATTGAGAGTTGTGTACTTCCTGTAATTCTGTAGGCCTATGGTGCAGAATGCTGGAGAGTAACAGAAATATCCAAACTGTCTTTTTCCCACACAACCTGCCTAAGGAAAATTCTTCAAATCTTTTGGCTGAATACCATCGCCAGCCAGGAACTGCTTTACACGGTGCAGTCAAAATGTATGCACACCATCACTGCTGACAGATGTTGGAACTGGGTTGGCCATGTCCTCAGATGAGATCCCCAACACCACCACAAGAACTGCTATGCTAGGACCCCAGAAGGTAGGCGAAAGAGAGGCAGACCAAATACATCCTGCCCGAGAACTGTGGAGGCGGAGATGAAAAGCATGATCCAGAGTTGGGACACTGCACGAAAGGTTGCCACCGACCAAGCAAAGTGGAGACTGTTGCTGCCCTACAAGACGCCACTGCTTTATCAGTGAGGGTCTAAGGATCCAAGAAGTCTACTGCTACACCTCGATTTTTATCGCAACCCCAAACAGTAATGTGAAATTGCCGCATGAGAAGTTCCGGTTAGCTCCCTGGACTAGAATGTGTAATTTACACTACTCACCTGATTAGTTAATAAATATAAACTAAGCCTAAATAAGTTTTACGGCGACATACTTCAGCACACTACAATGCCAACTGCGCTATTTCTTGCTGTAGTGCCAAATATGGTTGAAGTTTAGTGCTGATCTATTCGTCTAATTACATCTGCTGTTATTACATCAGTAGTACAAAAATTACCGAAGAAGTAAGCTAACATACGCTTTTATTCAATTGTTGCCAATGTCATCTCAGACTTCAACATATAAATGTTTTTCATTTAATT
Source organism: Oreohelix idahoensis (assembly GCA_024509875.1). Classification (NCBI taxonomy): domain Eukaryota; kingdom Metazoa; phylum Mollusca; class Gastropoda; order Stylommatophora; family Oreohelicidae; genus Oreohelix; species Oreohelix idahoensis. Next base: position 57,782 of record JAMPIV010003277.1, on the reverse strand, counting down.
TCCTGTCAAACTCTTTTATAATTTTACATTTACTGCTGAACTATGGGGCGTGCAGTTTTTTAAAACCACACTGTTTACAAAAACAAAAAAAACAACATGAGAGATCTTCCGATATTGTCTCGAAATTACTAGCGAAAATATAAATGGCAGGCACGCGCAAGAAAGAAGAAAAGGGAGGAAATTACACACACACACAAGGGTAGATGTTTGGCACCGTAGACTGCGTCCACCATGTTGTCCTATGTTTCCCAGGTACCTAACCAAATGTACGCTACAGCTGGCCTTCACCCTGGGCCGGATTTAGACACAGCGAGCAGGGTCGCCTTATAAAAATTATGAAAAAAAATTATTCAAACTCACATCACAAAAAAGCTCCAGATCGGGGGCGTCAATGACATCCCCGCTGGAACTTTCGCCAAATACTTTGTTTGAAGTATAGTGTTTTAACATTTTTGACGATTCAGTGAAGTCCTTACAACATTTATTCGAAAACAACAGTTAGGCTCTGATTTCTACATTAACCGTCATGCATTCATTTGCAGCTGCATTCTGTTTCTTGCTTTTATCTTAACTAATGGTACAAGAGAGAATATCCTCTCAACAACAGCATTACTCGCTGGGGTTATTTGACAAGTAAGGGCACATGCTGCGAGCTCTTTAAATCCCTTGTGTTGGAGTACACCAATCCAAAACAGTTTATTTTCTTTGGGGAGTCCATCTTTCTTAAATTGTGGTTCTTCTCTCCAATCAACAAAAGTTATTTTTCTGTATTGCTCTTCTAGATTGATAATGTTGTTTTCTGCAATGTGTGTATAAGTTAACTCTGAAAATGGGGGCCTTGAAGCCTTGTTCAAAATTATCACAGGAGCTCAGTTTTGACAGGCCTTGAAAAGTATTTCTAGCTGAGGGAAGTCTACGTCTGATTTGACTGAGAGATTCTTCTTACACAGACAAACATCTTGCTTTGGCATTTTCTATTTCTTGATGGACCTGTCGACTGACATTACACATTCTCATCTGAAGACTATGGTGGTGTAAGAATAGTTCTTGGTACAGACTGGGTGGATCAGCTTTGTTTTGCTGAAAAAGAAGATTCAATCTGTCAAATTCTTGTACAACAGGCGTAACAAACACAAAGCGCAAGTAGTTTTTGTGGTCTGACAAAATTTCCTTTAAAAGCCGAGGTCAGCAGAAGTGAAATAAGCCGTCAGTTTATTCCAGTTCATCAGAATATTAACCATAACCTTTTCTCGTACAAGCCACCTAGTAGAGGATGGTTTTTCACGTGGGAGAGGAGCAGCTAGAGCAGATTCAGATTCTGTAGGTGTGTTCATAACGCAAAATAATTCTTTATACGATTGTCGTCTCAACTCACTATGGCGAAACCAGTGAGTATTACTTACTTACTTAGTCGTTCCCCTTCTACCGTGAGGTGTAGAGGTTTGGAAGAGAGAGCGCCAGACTATTCTATCGGCTGTCTTCCTCCTGGCCTGGTTCCATTCTAGTCCTCGGTCCTTCAAAGATTGTCTAATGTTGTCCTCCCAGCGGACTCTGGGTCGTCCTCGGGGTCTGGATCCTTGGCTCTTTGTTTCCCATGCTTGTCGTGGTAGCCGATCTTCTCCCATTCTGCAGACATGGCCAAACCATCTTAGTTGGGACTGTTCTACTTGGGTCTGTAGGGGGTGGCATTTTAGGCCTTGACGTATCGTCTGGTTGCGTACCATGTCTTTTCTTGTTACTTCAACCACCTTCCTCAGATACCTCATTTCTGAGGTTTGGATCTGGCTTTTATGGGTTTTAGTCATTGCCCATGACTCGCATCCATATGCCAAGACTGGGACATAGGTGGAGCGGTATACAGCCATCTTCGTTTTCTTACCAACCTCTCTCTTGCTGAGGAATCCTCGATTTATGGCCTGAAAAAGTCTCCCAGCTGCTGCTTTTCGAGTGGCCAACTCTTCTTTGATGCCTCCCTTTCGGTCTATAATAGCTCCGAGGTATTTAAAGTGGTCGACCTGCTCCAGGACCTGTTCTCCCAGCTTAATCTGATGTCTTCTTTCTTCTCGCGATATCACCATGGATTTTGTTTTAGAGCTGCTTATGACCATCCCTCTCTTCTCCAGCTCTTCCTTCCAGACTTGCAGGTTGGATTGGAGATGTGCCTCTGATTTAGCAATCAGGGCAACATCATCAGCAAATGCCAGCTCTGAAATATAGACCTGTCTCATCTTCCAGTACCCCACTGAATACTTTCTTGTTCTCTCCTTACATGCCTTGATGACATCGTCCATAAGGAGTATGAAGAGGTAAGGTGATAGGATATCACCTTGTCTTACACCAGTGGTGGTCCTGAACTCTTCTGACTTATGGTTTGCTGTCCTCACATAATTTCTGCAAGACTTGTAGAAGCTCTGTATAGCATGAATCAGAGGTGCTGGAATATTCTTCCTTGCCAAACAGTCCCAAAGTTTGCTTCAAGGGACCCTGTCAAACGCCTTTTCCAGATCTATGAAACAAAGATGGATCTCACTCTTATACTCAAGGGCCTTTTCACTCAGCTGTCTGAGTGTGAAGATTAGGTCTTGAGTACTTCGGTTTGCTCGGAATCCGCACTGGACCTCATCCAATTGTGGCTCAGCTAGGCGTCGGAGTCTCTGCTCTACCAGTGAGTATTTTTGACAATTAAAATCTGATTTGCGATGGTAGTGTGGAAATTGCATGATGAATGCACAAGCTGGTGAATGGCAGATACATTTCAGTTGCACACAGATAGGAAACATCTTTCAATCTAGACCACGTACTTACTTATTCGTTCCTCTTCTACCGAGAGGTGTAGAGGTTTGTAAAAGAGAGCGCCATACTATTCTATCGGTTGTCTTCCTCCTGGCTTGGTTCCATTCAAGTCCTCGGTTCTTCAAAGATTGCCTAATGTTGTCCTCCCAGCGGACTGTGGGTCGTCCTGGGGGTCTGGATCCCTGGCTCTTAGTTTCATCTGCTTGTCGTGGTAGCCGATCTTCTCCCATTCTGCAGTCATGGCCAAACCATCTCAGTTGGGACTGTTCTACTTGGGTCTGCAAGGGTTGGGTTTTTAGGCTTTGACGTATTGTCTGGTTGCGGACCATGTCTCTACTTGTTACTTCAACCACCTTCCTCAGATACCTCATTTCTGAGGTTTGGATCTGGCTTTTGTGGGTTGTAGTCATTGCCCATGACTCGCATCCATACGTCAAGACTGGGACATAAGGTGGTGCTGGTATACGGCCATCTTCGTCTTCTTACCAACTTCTCTTTTGCTGAGAAATCCTCGATTTATGGCTTGAAATGTCTCCCAGCTGCTCCTCTTCGGGTAGCCAACTCTTCTTTGATGCCTCCCTTCCGGTCTATGACAGCTCCAAGGTATTTAAAGTGGTCGACCTGCTCCAGGTTCTGTTCTCCCAGCTTAATCTGATGTCTTCTTTCCTCTCGTGATATCACCATGGTTTTTGTATTCGAGCTGCTTATGATCATCCCTCTCTTCTCCAGCTCTTCCTTCCAGACTTGCAGGTTGGATTGAAGGTGTGCCTCTGATTTAGCAATCAGTGCAACATCATCAGCAAATGCCAGCTCTGAAATACAGACCTGTCTCATCTTCCAGTACCCCAATGAATACTTTCCTGTCCTCTCCTTACATGCCTTGATGACATCGTCCATGAGAAGTATGAAAAGATAAGGTGACAGGATATCACCTTGTCTTACACCAGTGGTGGTCCTGAATTCTTTTGACTTATGTTTTGCCGTCCTCACATAATTTCTGCAAGACTTGTAGAAATTCTGTATAGCATAGACCACACTGAGTTATTACAAACAACCATGGTTTACGCACTATCAGATGCAAAAAAGATGCAGTTTGTCAAACTCTGGTCGATTTCATGGCTATATTACAATAAACACATATCCTCCCCTTTCACAGCCATTTTAAAAAAATGCTAATAATCAGTAAGTCAAACTGTATAAGGGGATTGAAACGGTAGCCTAGATGTCTAAATGACCGTTGGTAATGGGTTGGAATTTATATTAGCTTCATCCGTTATGTTTTGTATTTCTTGATATAATTAAATACAGGGTCGGCTCAACCGACGGTGCAACACGTGCATTTGCACGGGGCGGCAAGCTTTGGGGGCGGCAAATTTTTTTTATACTTATTTTTACAATCCCGCCAAATATTCCGCCTTGAGATGCCTTTGTACATCCCTGGGAGAATGTTTTCTTGTGACCAGAGATCACGTGATATACACTGTCTCGGGATTCCCAGTCAGTTCAGTGAGCAGTTTCCCACAATATGATCCAGCTTATTCAATTCAACCAATGACAATCTCGCGTGACCCAGATTAGCCAATCACCGGTTACTTAAGTATTGATTTTTTTATCGACCGTTCTATGTTGGCGGCTCGAATGTTTCAGTTGTTTTCGAGTGTGTATTCAAGGAAGTTGATTTTGCTCAGTGTTAGTGTGCTATGTGTTACAGTGATAAATACGTTTTTTAAACGTTTTATGGAAATTAGTACAGTGCTTCAGCCTCCATTCATTACTAAATAATACATTTTATTGTAGGGTTTATTTAAAATAGTTTTAAAATTCAAATAGATATAATGTCCGATAAAAGAAAAAAACTATCAGGTGCCGAATATCGGAAACGGAAACTGGAAAAAGAACGCGATATTCAAAAACATAGCGGGGCTTTACATAAATATCTAAAAACTGAAACAGCTGATGTAGGACAGAAGAAAATAAGCAAATGTACCGAAACAAATGATTCTGAGCTCATGGCAAGTACTTCTAACTCGGAACCCAGTAACGTAGATATTACTAACAATGTCGAAAATGAGACTGATTTGACCGTTTCCAATTCCAGAGATTTAAGTGACGAACTTGAGAGGTACACTGATCCGGCAAGATGGAACCCTTCTTTAAGCGATACCGAAAGACTGGAAATCGTTTTTAAAAAACCCTGCCAGAGAGACCAAAAAATGATTTCGTTTTTCCGCGCAGCTCTAATGGTCGGAAATTTTCACTAAATTTTTACACTAGGGAGTTAAGCAATGGAGAACATATTAATCGATCATGGCTAGTGTATATTCAAAAGAAAAAGATTATGTTTCTGCTGGAAGTTGTTTTCCTGCAATAAAATATCACTCACTACTGATGGCTATAATGATTGGGGTCATTTGTACAAGGGGATTGACATAAGTCTTGGGCCTGACCATGAAGGACATGTCACAGAGAGCTGAAATTGTGTATAGTGTTTATTCCTTTTCAATGTAGCCACCGTCTGAATTGACACACTTCTGCCATCTCTGCTTGACCCTGTAAAGACCTTGGGAGTAGAACACCCTATTTTTCAAACTAAACCAGTCATCACATGCCAGTATAACCTCTTCATCGCTGTCAAAATGATTTCCTTGTCATGAAATATTCTAATCCACATATATAAATTATTAGGTAAATATGAAGCCTAACAAATAAAATTAATAAAGAGAAGAGCAATGGTAAAATGACAGTGCTGTCACAAGGAATGTACTCGAAATCCCCCTTGTTTTCTGCTTCGTCTGCAAATTGTAACGCTTTCACGTTGATAGTAAAAGCTTACTGTATTATACCCGCTTTCTTCAATGAAACGTGTGCTGTATTTCTTGGAAAAACATTAAGAGGCAGACTGCGTAATGACCTAAATTTTAAATTCCATTCATGTCTTTTTCTACATTACGTTACCAAAACGAACGAACAGATGGACAAAAGGATAGCGAGAAGGGAGAGGCAGAAAGCCGAACATTAAACACGCGTCGCGCGATACACAATTACTACTATCACGCGTGTAAGTCTACAAGCACTAACTTTTTCAGACGGACAGTGATAAAATACACTACCCTTTCCCAGAGTTAGGTTTATAAATCATAAAAAACTCTTATTAGAAAAGATAACATTAGATGGGTTTACGGTTGAGAACATAACAGTACCCAGACAGAACATCTTCGAAACAGGAGGTAAAAGAAATTGCATATTTTGAACGCAGCCACGTAGCTCCTTTAAATTTGTATTTTTGGGTTCCTTAGGGCTTGCTGACAAATAATATGTAAAACGTTACGCAAATAGTCCAGGAATTAATAAATTATACCCAAAATAAAATATTGGGGGTGCCTGACAGCATAAAATCATTTCTGCTCATAAGATTTTTTTTTTAACGTGTTTGAAAAAAATTTACGTTACAGAAATAGCCTACCATGTAAACTCCAAATTGATTGGAGCGCAACAAATGAAAGCCTAACCACGATTGGTCGGGCTATAAATACTATCTTGGTTGTTAGGGGAAACGGGGAAAGGTAACATTTTTTCAAACACTTGTCGAAACGGGGCTCATTGGTCAGACTCGCTGATATACACACTTGGGAGCGTTAGTTCGAAACCACTTGTTTAAAATAGCTTGATAAAGCATCAGTGCGTTGAAGCCAGCATATATTTTGCTCAATAAAAGCCTGGAACATAGGCAGATGGAAATTTGTGCCAGTTTGTGCCAGAATTCATTGCTAATCAACGTATCTGTGTTTATTCGTATGAATTGTGGTAAGCTTGAACCATTCAATATCTTTTAATGAAAATTGAATGTGAATTGTTGATTTATGCCTGTATATATATGTGTAGTTCAGTGGCCAACGTGAGGTAAAGCCTGTAATGCTCCAGCCTGAACAGAGGGTGTCGGAGAGAAGTAAAACGGCATGGAATGGCCAAATAGTACACTGACACCTGGATGATTGATTAGACAGAAATAATGCTGGAAGTGCAGAGGCGTAGTGACCATTAAGGATGGTAATGCTGGTATAAAGTATTTCAGATGAAGCTGACTGTTGGCCTAACGCTCTGAACGCAATGTTTGTGATGTATTGTGATCAGTGTAAAAAGAAAATATAAATTAGTTATGAAGTAGAAGGTACATCCTTCTTGATTTCAGGGACAGTGGTCTTGATGGTACTGAGCAGCACCTAGTCAGAGCTTTGCTGAATCCTGAGTCGGACAGCATACTCCTTGGTCTTTTTAGCTATCAGTGTGAGGTGTCTCCTGAACCCAGAGGAGAATTCGAGCAGAGGAGTCCTTTCCTGCCGCCATCACGCCAGATAAGCGAATTGGCCAGCTGAGCTCAACATTATGTCCCCTCATCTTGAACTGACTTTTTAAAATTAACATTAAGAGGGGAATTTACTTGTCTTAAAATCAGGAACTGTGAACATCTCCAATACTGGTCCCTAAAGACAAACTATTGAAGTCATGATGACAAATACCAACAGAGCTTGAACAAAATAAAACCAGTATTACCTCATTTTACTACTACACAACTGACACACATAGAACATTTGTAATAATATATGTCACTACAATATTCATATTAAATACATTCTGTACATAACTTGTAATTTAAATTGATTGTGATTCCTGGTTCCCTTGTAGTTGAATCAGGACACATATTCATTCATGCCAGTAATGAATACATATTGTTATTTGAAAGTTTATCAGTGACTCTTTTAAGATATCTTTGTAGAGTGTTATATGTATGTGAGTGTCACAGTGTTGTCAAGAGTAGTGGATTAAATTAAATTGTTTATCTGTCTGTTGTTGTGACTTACACTTCACCATACTCATACCCTAGACACATAACGTAGCATCACACTATTCCAGAATAATTCTGACTGAGATATATAGATATGTGGTAGCAAGTAAGGTTATCTATAATACACTACTCTTAATAGATATAGATACCTTCACAGCTGATCTCAGTCAGTACACTAAGTTCCCTATAAGTATTTATAACATCCCACTTCACCACATATATTGGGGTCTCGCTCTTGGGATTTTGAATCTTTAACTATTAAAAATATTGGGGGTAATTCACTTCAGGGAATATAAGAATTAAAAGGTATCCTTGGGTGGAATTAAATAAGGTTGAGCTCACGGTGCCTGTGTTGTCCATTAGATATATAGTTAGAAATTGAATTGTTGGGTAGACATTATAAAAATTTACCTGATAGACAATGGCGGACCTGGCCAAATTTCGATCTGCTGCGGTTCAGACTGCAAAAGAGTTAGGATTAGATGGGCAAGTTATGGTTGCCTATGTCACAACGGAATGTGACAAATTTATTGAACGCGAAGAAAGAAGATTAGAAAAAGAAGCCGAAAGAAGGTTAGAGGCTGAAAGGGAAATTAAGAAGTTACAATTTGAAGCTGAGGCTGAGACTAAGAGGTTGCAGATTGAGGCTGACAAAGAGGCTAAAGCATTGGAAGCCGAGGAAAGAAGACAAGCTGCAGAAAGGGAAGAGAAGAAATTAGCTGCAGAAAGAGAAGAGAAGAAATTAGCTGCAGAAAGAGAAGAGAAGAAATTAGCTGCAGAAAGAGAAGAGAAGAAATTAGCTGCAGAAAGAGAAGAGAAGAGATTAGCTGCAGAGAGGGAAGCAGAAAAGGAGGAGAAGAGATTACAAAGGGAACATGAGTTACGACTAAGGGAGTTTGAGTTTCAAGGCCATGCTCCTGAAAATGGTGCCAGTCCCTTTGCCTCTGATGCTACGGTTACTCAGGGAGCCTCAACCTCAGCTATGAACTTTCATTTAGATCATTTTGTTGAGAAAGACGATGATATTGAGAGCTATATAAATAGGTATGAACTATTAGCCACCACGTATGGGTTAGAGAGAGAAAGGTGGAGCTTAAAGTTATCTCAGGGACTTCGTGGGGCAGCTTATGAAGTTTTTGCAAAAATGAGCAGAGGTGATCAGGAAAATTATGACATGCTAAAGCAGGCTCTTTTGTTAAGGTATGAAAAGAATGCAGAGTTTTACAGGAAAAAATTTAGGAATGCTAAACTACTGTCAGGTGAAACCTATCACCAGTTCTCTGCACGAATCGAGACATACTTGGAGAAATGGACTTCTCTGGGGAAAACCCAAGATCTTAAGGAAATGGTCCTTATAGAGCAACTAAGAGAGTCCATGGCTCCAGACCTGAGAAAGTTTCTCATGGAACAAGGTGCAGAGAGAGGCTGGGTGAGTTGCTAAATGTTGCTGAAAGGTATCAAGCAGCTCAAGCAGAGGTAACAGGTAATAAAAAGAAACAGGTGGATAACTTCAGGGCACCACAGAACTTTAATAAATTTGATCCTAGGGATCAAAATAAAGGTAAGCACCAATTTGATAGGCCACGGTATGACAATAAAAATAAATTCCCACAATTCGATGAAAGGAAATATAATGAAAGAAAATCTTTCAACCAAGGAAAAAGGTGGTGTAAGAATTGTCAGATGGACAATCATGACACTGACCGTTGCAGAAGGAAACCTGTGTATATGGCAACCCTTCAGGTCAGGTCGACCTCAAGACAGGAGGAGGATATTATGTTAGATACCACTCCAGAAGAGATGAGGAAGGCACAGGCTGGGGATAAAACACTCAAGCCTTGTTTCAGAAAATTGTCAACTTGTCATACAACTCCAGGCAAGGGAGATTTTTACATGAAAAACAAGTTGATGTATAGGAAGACTGGAGCTAGATCCAATGGTCACGGACAGCTGGTTCTTCCAAAAAGATACAGGACAGAATTAATAAGGAGCCTACATGTGAAACCAGATGGGGACCATGAGAAAATAGGTACCATCATTCAAAAGGTGGCTCACAATTATTATTGGCCCAAAGCAAGATGGGACATTGAGAATTTTGTAGAAAGGTGTAGCATAGCACATGAGGGAACACCCACAAGTGGGAACATGGATCAGGACCTGGACACGCCCGGGGCAAAATTAGGCCTGACAATAAAAAGAAAAATATAGATTTGATAAAGTGGACCAAATGGAATGGGAAGCCCCTTTTCACGGACAAGCTTCACTTAACTGTTTTACAATGGCCACTATGCGGAGAGTGCAAAAAGATGTCTTACCCCAGGATAAGCCGACAATCCCTCAATCGGACTTAAACAAACTGGAGGAAGAAGATGTAGAGAGGAAATCTCTCATCAAGAATTTTAAGAGGGGAGAAAGCCCCAAAAGAAAAATTGGTAGCGGTCGTTTTGTGAATGATAATTCTGGGAGGAAAAATCATCACTATAAAGCTTCGAGTGGAAGAGACCATACCGGTGCATGGACAAATAGGTCCACACAATTAAAGGTCCATATGTAGCTTTGTTAAGAACGTGGACTGATGAAAAGGCAGAGGAAAACATTACATCTTCATACCAATATGTGAATGAGCTGACCACTCGGTTAAAAACTGGCTGGAAACTTGCCAATGAAAATTTGAAACAAGCCAGGAAGAAACATGCTGCCTATTATAACAGGAAGGCGAAAGACAGAAATTTGGCTGTGGGAGAGAAAGTACTGCTTCTTTTGCCTGGGAGTCAGAATAAGTTACAAATTGGATGGCAGGGTCCATATACAGTTCTAGAGAAGGTGTCTAGAACAAATTATAAGATAGATAAGAAGGGGAAAGAAAAAATCTATCATGTGAATCTCCTGAAGAAATATTTGGAAAGAGAACATCAGGAAGAGACACACTTGTTGACCTTGTCCATCGCCATGGAGATGAAAAAGGAACCACTTTCATCATTTGAATATCCATTACACCCCTGTGAGACAGCAGCACAGGTGAAAATCAGTACACATTTAACGAAAACTCAGAAAGAGAGAGTGCAACAGGTTCTAAATAATCATGCAGAGGTGTTAACAGACCGACCAGGGCATACAAACCTATTGGAATATGATATGAAACTCATAGACTCCACACCTGTCTGTATGAAACCATATTCGATTCCGTTTGCTAAGGAAAAAGCTTTGAAGGAAGAGATAGACTATCTGTTGAAGGAAGGAATTATTTCGCACAGTGAGTCTTCGTATAGTTCCGGTGTTGTACTCTTAAGGAAGCCCTCTGGAGAACATAGACTCTGTATAGATTACAGGAGACTGAATGCTATTACAGAAGGACAGGTGGATCCATTGCCGGATACAAATCAGCTGTTTGCCAGGCTAAATAAAGCTAAATATTTCTCAAAAGTGGATCTGAGTAAAGGATACTATCAGATTCCAGTAAAGCCTGAGGTTAGACCATACCTAGCTTTTAGTACCTCAGAAGGACACTATGAGTTTAATAGATTGCCATTTGGATTGAAGAATGCGCCTAGTGTCTTCTCTAGAATGATGAGAAAATTATTGGATCCTCTGAATAATCCCTGTATAACAAATTTTATGGATGATATCCTTATAGCAACAGAAACATTTGAGGAACACATTGACTCTCTGAACATGCTGTTTGATCGACTTAGGGAGGCAAATTTAACAGCCCGACCAACCAAATGTTGCGTTGGATGTAAAGAATTGGAATTTTTGGGACACACAGTTTATCAGGGAAACATGACCCCTGACCCAAAGAACTTAGAGAAACTACAGAAAGCCCCGAGACCACAAACCAAGAAGGACGTGAGATCCTTTGTCTCATTATGTGGTTTCTACCAGAAGTATATCAAAAACTTTAATTCCATATGTGCACCTTTAACGGAATTGACACGTAAAGGACTTCCAGATCGCATTACATGGACACCACAATGTGAAATGACTTACCAAGAATTGAAGGAAAAGCTCACAAGTAAACCCATTTTGAAATTACCTGACTTAAGTCAAGAATTCATAGTAAGGACGGATGCAAGTAATATTGGGTTAGGTGCAACTCTACTACAGAAATCAGATGCATTGGATGGGGAATTAAGCCCAGTGGCATATGCTAGCAGAAAGTTGAATAAAGCTGAAATCAACTACTCAACTAGCGAAAAAGAATGTCTTGCAGTAATATGGGCAATAAAGAAATTCAATATTTATCTATATGGGAAGGCATTTAAGTTGCAAACTGACCACAAACCTTTATCGTTTTTAGCACAGGCTAAGCATGAGAACTCTAGGTTACTCCGATGGTCTTTGCTTCTGGCTCCATACAATTTTAGCATTGAATATATATCTGGAAAAACCAATCTGGGAGCGGATTTTTTAAGCCGCCATCCGTGTGATGAGAATCACCGTAAACCCCAGAAATAATAATAAATTTCTATATGTGTATATAGAATAAAGGACTGACATATAATGTCTGTTTTAAGAGGGGAGATGTCATGAAATATTCTAATCCACATATATAAATTATTAGGTAAATATGAAGCCTAACAAATAAAATTAATAAAGAGAAGAGCAATGGTAAAATGACAGTGCTGTCACAAGGAATGTACTCGAAATCCCCCTTGTTTTCTGCTTCGTCTGCAAATTGTAACGCTTTCACGTTGATAGTAAAAGCTTACTGTATTATACCCGCTTTCTTCAATGAAACGTGTGCTGTATTTCTTGGAAAAACATTAAGAGGCAGACTGCGTAATGACCTAAATTTTAAATTCCATTCATGTCTTTTTCTACATTACGTTACCAAAACGAACGAACAGATGGACAAAAGGATAGCGAGAAGGGAGAGGCAGAAAGCCGAACATTAAACACGCGTCGCGCGATACACAATTACTACTATCACGCGTGTAAGTCTACAAGCACTAACTTTTTCAGACGGACAGTGATAAAATACACTACCCTTTCCCAGAGTTAGGTTTTAAAATCATAAAAAACTCTTATTAGAAAAGATAACATTAGATGGGTTTACGGTTGAGAACATAACAGTACCCAGACAGAACATCTTCGAAACAGGAGGTAAAAGAAATTGCATATTTTGAACGCAGCCACGTAGCTCCTTTAAATTTGTATTTTTGGGTTCCTTAGGGCTTGCTGACAAATAATATGTAAAACGTTACGCAAATAGTCCAGGAATTAATAAATTATACCCAAAATAAAATATTGGGGGTGCCTGACAGCATAAAATCATTTCTGCTCATAAGATTTTTTTTTTAACGTGTTTGAAAAAAATTTACGTTACAGAAATAGCCTACCATGTAAACTCCAAATTGATTGGAGCGCAACAAATGAAAGCCTAACCACGATTGGTCGGGCTATAAATACTATCTTGGTTGTTAGGGGAAACGGGGAAAGGTAACATTTTTTCAAACACTTGTCGAAACGGGGCTCATTGGTCAGACTCGCTGATATACACACTTGGGAGCGTTAGTTCGAAACCACTTGTTTAAAATAGCTTGATAAAGCATCAGTGCGTTGAAGCCAGCATATATTTTGCTCAATAAAAGCCTGGAACATAGGCAGATGGAAATTTGTGCCAGTTTGTGCCAGAATTCATTGCTAATCAACGTATCTGTGTTATTCGTATGAATTGTGGTAAGCTTGAACCATTCAATATCTTTTAATGAAAATTGAATGTGAATTGTTGATTTATGCCTGTATATATATGTGTAGTTCAGTGGCCAACGTGAGGTAAAGCCTGTAATGCTCCAGCCTGAACAGAGGGTGTCGGAGAGAAGTAAAACGGCATGGAATGGCCAAATAGTACACTGACACCTGGATGATTGATTAGACAGAAATAATGCTGGAAGTGCAGAGGCGTAGTGACCATTAAGGATGGTAATGCTGGTATAAAGTATTTCAGATGAAGCTGACTGTTGGCCTAACGCTCTGAACGCAATGTTTGTGATGTATTGTGATCAGTGTAAAAAGAAAATATAAATTAGTTATGAAGTAGAAGGTACATCCTTCTTGATTTCAGGGACAGTGGTCTTGATGGTACTGAGCAGCACCTAGTCAGAGCTTTGCTGAATCCTGAGTCGGACAGCATACTCCTTGGTCTTTTTAGCTATCAGTGAGGTGTCTCCTGAACCCAGAGGAGAATTCGAGCAGAGGAGTCCTTTCCTGCCGCCATCACGCCAGATAAGCGAATTGGCCAGCTGAGCTCAACATTATGTCCCCTCATCTTGAACTGACTTTTTAAAATTAACATTAAGAGGGGAATTTACTTGTCTTAAAATCAGGAACTGTGAACATCTCCAATACTGGTCCCTAAAGACAAACTATTGAAGTCATGATGACAAATACCAACAGAGCTTGAACAAAATAAAACCAGTATTACCTCATTTTACTACTACACAACTGACACACATAGAACATTTGTAATAATATATGTCACTACAATATTCATATTAAATACATTCTGTACATAACTTATAATTTAAATTGATTGTGATTCCTGGTTCCCTTGTAGTTGAATCAGGACACATATTCATTCATGCCAGTAATGAATACATATTGTTATTTGAAAGTTTATCAATGACTCTTTTAAGATATCTTTGTAGAGTGTTATATGTATGTGAGTGTCACAGTGTTGTCAAGAGTAGTGGATTAAATTAAATTGTTTATCTGTCTGTTGTTGTGACTTACACTTCACCATACTCATACCCTAGACACATAACGTAGCATCACACTATTCCAGAATAATTCTGACTGAGATATATAGATATGTGGTAGCAAGTAAGGTTATCTATAATACACTACTCTTAATAGATATAGATACCTTCACAGCTGATCTCAGTCAGTACACTAAGTTCCCTATAAGTATTTATAACATCCCACTTCACCACATTCCTTTCAGCTGTTTTTTAAGATTTGGGAATAGAAAAAAGTCTGATGGAGCCAAATCTGGAGAATATGGTGGGTGTGGAAGAATTTCAATATTCAAATCGTTGGCTGCTAGCTGCACAAGCCGTGCTTTGTGAGAGTTCGCGTTGTCTTGAAGCAAAGGAAGATTTTGAGTGCGCGTTATCCCTAGTTTCCTGGTCACAACCTTTCTTAGTTTGGTGAGAAGATCTGCATAGTAATGTCCATTAACTGTGTTGCCACGAGGCAGATAATCTTTCAAAAGGACACCTTTACCGTCCCAAAAAACAGTCAGCATCACTTTTCCTGCAGATTTCTGCGCTCTCGGCTTGACAGGTGTTGGGGAGCCCGGGGTTTTCCATTGCATGCTGACAATTTTGGATTCGGGGTCATAATGGTGTACCCAAGTCTCATCTTCTGTCACCATGGTCTCCAAAAAAATTTTTGACTGACACTTTTTGAGCAACTGTTGACAGCAATTTACCCTCGTTTGCTTCTGTTCACGTGTCAACAGTCGCGGAACCCAGCGTGCACACAATTTTCTCATGTTCAGTCTGTTGTGTAAAATTCTATAAACTGTTCTTTCATTTAGTTTTACTCTACTAGCTATCTCCACAATTGTCATTTTTCGATCTTGGTCAATGATTTTCTTCACTCTTGTTGCATTTTCATCGTTGCACTCTGAGGCTGGTCTACCAGATTTTGTCAGATCAGCAACATTTGAGCGGCCGCACTTAAACTGTTGACACCAGTTTTTTACCGAATTATATGAAAGACAAGAATCGCGAAACACTGGTTCCATCTCCCTGTGTATTTCTGTAGGCGTTTTCCCCTGAAAAATCAGAAATTTTATCACAGCTCTGGCCTCCTTCTTTTCCATTGTTTTGTCAAATCTTTGGAGCAGCAGATTTGGTCAATAGGGTACATTGCGCCGTGCACCGTAGCGGGAAAACCCATTAAAGAAACAAACGCGTACTTCACACATTCAGTGCAAATATGATGAACTTTAAATGTGCCAAGTTTCATCTTCCTCCTGTGACTCCTTCATGGTCAGGCCCAAGACGTATGTCAATCCCCTTGTATGTGTATCTTAATAAACACGAAAAATCTAAAAACCACTTGGAGTCCCATACAAAGTGGATTGAATTATAGTCCAGGCTTAAATCAGTACAGACAATTGATCCAATGCAACAAAAGTTATTAAATTCAGAAGTTCGACACTGGAGGAGCATAATAGAACGCCTAATTGCTATTGTCCAGTTATTGAGCCATCAATGCTTGCCATTTCGGGGAACATCTGATAAATTATATGACTCTAACAATGGACATTTTTTAAAGCTTGTTGAACTGATTGCCAGATTTGATAGTGCTATGTGTGAACATTTAATGAGAGTAGCTCGTGGATCGACCCGACATTACCTTGGGAAAAACATTCAAAATGAATTGATTGCTCTCTCTCTGGAACCATAAAAAAAGAAATAATTTCTATGGTGGAGAAAGCTAAATATTATAGCATAGTTGCAGACTGTACTCCCGATGTAAGTCACATTGAACAATTAACACTAATTGTAAGATTTGTTAATACGAATCCAGATGATATCAATATTCATGAGCATTTTCTTGGTTTCATTGCTGTAGAAACCACTACAGGCTCAGCGTTAACCGAATGCATTCTAAGAAAATTGTCAGACATGAATATTCCAATCGCAAACATGCGTGGCCAGGGGTATGACAATGGATCAAATATGAAAGGAAAACATTCAGGAGTTCAACAACGTATTAGGGACTTGAACCCGAGAGCTTTTTATATCCCTTGCTGTTCTCATTCTCTCAACTTGGTGGTCAATGATGCCGCGATGTTATCTAGAGAAGGGGTTTTATTTTTTGAAACGGTTCAGAAATTGTATGTGTTTTTCTCAGCATCAACACTGCGTTGGAGAATCCGTAAGAAACATATTACAACTCTAACGCCCAAGCCACTAAGTACAACTCGCTGGGAATCTAGAATCGAGGCCGTTCGCCCTTTAAGATATTATATTGAGGAATTTTATGATGCATTGATAGAAATTGCTGATGACGAGCCAGTAGACAAAATGGCGAGACATGAAGCTGAAACCCTTGCCCTAACACTCAGATATTTTACATTTTTATGTTGTCTGGTTATATGGCACTATGTTTTAAACGAAATTAATGTTGCTAGTAAACTATTGCAAAGCATAAAAATGGATTGACTAGTGCCATAACAACTTTGAGAAATGTTCTCCAAAGCCTTAAGAATCTCAGAAATGATGAATCATTTCAAAATTTTCTTGTTGATGCTACAACATTAACTGAGAAAGTTGAAGCTGATCCTGATTTGATACCAACGTTTGAATGTACTAGAGTGCGTCGGCAGAAAAAGCAACACAACTATGAAGCAAGAGATGAACCTATTTTGGATCCCAAAACTAAATTCAAAATTAAATTTTTCTTGTTTATTATTGATGTTGCAACCAATTCTATTGAAGAAAGATTCGAGCAATTGGAACATCACAGTTCACATTTTTCCTTTTTATATAACATCCCTAAATTGAAATCGGAGACGACAAATGAGCTCTTAAACAAATGTAAAAACCTAGAAGGCGTTTTAACACATCACGAAAATAGAGATATTGATGCCATTGAGCTATGTGATGAACTGAAAGTAGTACCGTATCCAAATTAGTACCAGAAAATACACCGCCAATTGAAGTTCTTCGTTATATTATTGAAAATAACATTGCTCCTAATGTCGCTATAGCCTTGAGAATATTACTAACTTTGCCTGTAACGGTAGCAAGTGGTGAGCGAAGTTTTTCAAAACTGAAGCTTATTAAAACTTATTTACGCGCAACAATGGCCGAAACTAGATTGGAAGGACTTGCCA
Source organism: Oreohelix idahoensis (assembly GCA_024509875.1). NCBI lineage: Eukaryota > Metazoa > Mollusca > Gastropoda > Stylommatophora > Oreohelicidae > Oreohelix > Oreohelix idahoensis. The sequence goes on along the minus strand of JAMPIV010003277.1, from coordinate 40,293 downwards.
TGATTTCAATTGATCATGAAATCGGTCAAAAATTAGACTACGCAGACCTTATTTTTGATTTTGCAAATATGAAAGCAATAAAAGTGTCTTTTTAACCAATTGGTTTAAAACGCCAATTTAAAAAACGCCAGCAAGACAAATGAATTTTTCGACGCCAACCAATTTTTAAATAAAAAGAGCCAGAAAAACGCCCAAAAGTCAAGCGAATTTATCGATACTAATAACTTAAAAAAAAAAAAAAAACCCAGATTTATGAAATTTGGCTTTAAAAAAAAACTAAATTGACAACCCTGATGGCGAGGGCCTAGGCCAGTGATTTTCAACCGGTGTACCGCGACACAATGGTGTGCCACGAAGGCACTGTTGGTGTGCCGTGAGAGTTTGGCGGGGGAAGGTCGAGGGAAAAAAAATGAGGAATTGTCGATGTACTGTATATTTTTCATAATAGTTCGATAAGAATGAAAGCAAAAACAGCTTAATTAAAAAAAAAAAAAGTTATTATAGTACAATTCTAAGAACTTCCGTCCGTATAGTTCATGATCCCAAAATAACTCTGCAATGTACTTTTACAACCCCACCTTTCACCCTTGTCGAGCCACTGTGCATTGTAGTGCCCTCCCCTTTTAATAAACGAGATATATTTATCCATTCGAACATAACCAAGACAAACTTGGTTACAAGGAAAAGCCACTATAACACTGTACACATGCATACAGTACAGAGAACCTTTCCCGCATTTGTGTTTGCTATTTCTATTTCTAAAGAAAGGACATCACAATTCTGATGGGGGACCTAAACGCGAAAATAGGTACAGACAACACCGGCTTTGAAGAAATCATGGAAACGCATGGATTAGGTATGATGAACGAGAATGGGGAACTATTAGCTAATTTCTGTGCTTCAAATCAACTAACTATAGTAGGAAGCATATTTCCACATAAAAGAATACATAAAGCAACACGGATATCACCAGACCACAGAACTGAGAATAAGTAATAAGTTCAGGTCATCATTGCATGATATTAAAGTATGTAGAGGAGCAGATGTGGTATCAGACCACCATCTTCTGTTGGCTAAAACAAAATTAAAACTCAAGAAATTTAGCAGTCTGCTACCTAAGCTAATCATAAAGCTGGATAATACTGTCGCCTAATGACACCTTTTTTTTCTTTTTTCTTTGATCCTTAGCCGCTGACCGTCAAAGCAGTCAGTGGCCATCAGCCTCAGGAACATTCAGTTGTGTCTCTGGTGGTTCCTTGTTCAGAGTTTCTCTGAAGTGCTCTGCCCATCTTGTTTTCTGTCCCTCTGCTGTCGTGATGAGATTTCCTTGCTTATCTCTTACTAATGTAATATTGTTTGCACCTCCTTTTCCGCTGATGAATTTAGTTATTTTGTATACTGTGCTTTGTTCATTTTTCAGTGCTGCCTCTTCTGCCTGTCTTGCAAGATCGTCTAGGAAATTCCTTTTGTTGGCTCGGGTTTGGCGTTTAACTTCCTTGTCCAGCTGACTGTACTGTTCGCTATATAGTTGCTTTAACCTGGGGGACTTCGCTTCTGTTTTCTTTCTTTTCATTTCCTTTCTCAGTGTTATGGTGTTTAATGTTTCTGGTGTTATCCAGTCTTGCTTCTTCCTTTCCTGGAATCCCAAGTATGATTTGCTGCTTTCCTTATATATTGTTGAAATGGTGTTGAATTTCTGGTCTATATCATCAGTCAATGTCTTTTCCTGACTTTTGGCAAATTGATATCGTTTCTTTATGTCAGCCGCAAAAGCTTTTCTGGTAAAGGGGTCCTTCAATTTGCTGATGTCAAACCTTTTCTGTGTAGTTACAGTTGGTCCAGCCCTTCTTAGTTTCACTTTCAGTTTTGCTACTACTAAATGGTGATCACTTCCCACATCTACACCTCTTCTTACCTTCACATCTTGTAATGCATGTCACCATCTACCATTAATCATGATGTGGTCTTTCTGGTTTCTGTCCCGACCATTTGGTGATTCCCATGTTAATTTGTGAATTTCTTTATGTGGGAAAAGTGTTCCTCCAATGACCAGGTTGTTAATACTACAGAAACTTATTAATTTATCCCCATTTTCGTTTGCTGTTCTGCTGCCGCATTTCCCCATTACTCTTTCATTATACGTATTGTGTGTACCAGCTTTCGTATTGAGGTCTCCCATTACTATAATAAGATCATATCTAGGTGTGTCTTCCATTTCTTTCTGCAGTTGTTGATAGAATTCATTCTTGACCTCTTCATCGCTGTCATTCGTTGGTGCGTAGCATTGTATTGTTGTAATATTGGTGAATCTACCTTTCAATCTTAATCTTATCAGTCTGTTGTTGGTGGGTTTCCATTCCAGTAATGTCCTTTCTATTCCTTTCTGTAGAATAATGGCTACACCTTCATTGTGCTGTCCATCCTCTCTTCCAGAGTAAAATACTGTTTCTCCTGTTGCTGTTTTAACTTTTCCTGTCCCTGTCCATCTGCTCTCGCTTATCCCTAGAATGTGTAACCTATAGTTTCTCATTTCTGCCGTGACCTGTTTTAGTTTACCCGTCTCGTTCATTGTCCTGACATTCCAAAATCCTATTCTTGTATCATGTTTTGCGGTCAGGACGTCCGTTCTCATGTCAGTGGCTTCCTTTCGGCTTTCACCACTGACAGTCATATGAGCCTCAGACTCCGGATGTCCGTCCCGCACCAAAGTTTGTTTATTCATTGTTGTTTCCGTAACTTCAATTTTTTTTACATAGACAGGGGTGTCTGCCCTATGCTAAAACCCCCAACCTGGAGGACGAGGGTGTCTGCTTTAGTCTGACCCCTGCCCGCGCAAACCTGACCAGCTAGGTAGAACCTTCCAGGAAATGACACCTTTAGAAACTACCAAATACCATTTTCAGCTTCTCCATATCAGTTTGTAACTTACTTACTGACTTCCCCTCGTACTATGGCGTGGGATTGAAACCTGAAGGGCAGAAGAAACTTCTTAGACTGCAGCTAGGAATGAGCTACTTTAGAATAGACGAACCTTATTGTGAAGAGTGTCTAGAAGATAATAATAAAGAGCATTTACAGCTAAAATGTAGGAAGTATGAGCAATACAGAAAACCAATATTAGATTATATACGAGCATGCGATTCACTCGTAACTGTAGAACAGGTTTTGAGAATAGACAGACCATGAGAATTGCACAGTATAGTAAAACAGTATAAGTAAGTTGATATACGGTACAGTTCTTGGCTTCGTTATGCCTTTTCATATATATATATATATATATATATATATATATATATATATATATATATATATATATATATATATATATATATATATATATATATATATGAATATTAACCGATCAATTTCGATCAATTTGATAAATTATACAAAATCATAACATTTTTTCTAATCACTAAGGACTTTGTTTACTTTACCTGTTGTAAGGAAACATCGTCCTGAAAATGTAAGGACCACTTTTCCAACTACATATAATTTGCTGACCACCAGCTTACATGCAATATCGCAATGTCATACACTTCACTATTTTTATTCTACAGATGACTAGGCTTAAATTCAATAACACAAGTTGTTAATTATTGGTCAGATGACAAGGAAATTGTAAGGTAGTAGTAGTGAAAAAAATGATACATACAATTTATTGGTTACATTCATACTGGTTACATACATACTGGTTAAATGTTGTACATTCCTATAATTCAGTTGTTAAAATTACAAAATGTTTATTGGGAACATTGTGCTTGCATTTCGCTCACTGGATTTTCAATATTAGGCTTTGTGACGATACGGTTGTGCGATCTCACGTCCACTCCGTCAGTATCACTTTTTTCTTCATTTTTCTCTTCCTCTCATTCATCGCTTTTATTTGACATAATTTTTGCCCTTTCATTCATTATTATGTGGCATATTTTATGCACCATTTTTTACTCTCTAAGCTGAATCTAGGTGGGGAAATCTCTAACACTCCACTCCCTATGGAAATATTTGCCATAAGACTGTCTTTAACTTGTTATCACTCCTCAGACGTATTTGTGTCCTCCAGGCGAACTGCGGTATTACCGTAACAATACCCAGCCATCAGACCGGTCACCCGCTTATCACTTTGGATCCGTCTGACCAACTTTGAAAACGTGTCGGTCCAACATTTGACCCCAGTGAAAAGCTGCTGATCGTGTTGACACAAGCTTGTGTTGTGCGTACGATGAAAGAAGACAACATTGTCTGACCAGGCATATGTTTGGCGGAGGCACGCAGAAAAAGGCGATAATTGGAATAGATAATCTTGAACATTCGCCAGGAAACACACAATATTATGAACAGACAGCTTGAGGTGCGTGGACAGAACGTGCTAGAGAGATTTGATTGGTTTAATTTGAGATGCCGGAATAAACAATGAATTCTATTGGAACATTCGGCGGAAACACCATCTGTGACTGAACTGAGAATGAGAGATATAATCTAGTGAACTCAGAAACACAGAACAGACAGCTTGTGACAGAACGTCTGAACATGCTCTTTTGTGTGATCTCTCACACCTTCAACCCTCCGGCAGTATTCTTTCTTTTTTTTCTCTTTTTTTCTCACTCATCGCTTTTATTTGGCACAAATCATGCCTTTTCATTCGTTAGTTTCACTATTCTGCTCTATGCTGGACACAGCAAGGTGAAGTCTCTAAAACGCAGTACTTGCCACGGGAGTAATTCTTATCTTATTGTGTCGCATTCACGCTTCACGAAGACATGATAAGTTACGCCAGGTTATTAGACGGTCAGCGACAGTATTTTATCACAATATCGGTCTGACCATCTTTTCAAGAGACAAGGAGTGGTGAATAAAACCAGATTTGTTTGTCTGGCGAAACACTGTACGAGGCGGAACTTATGACATAAGCGCTTCCAGGTCATCCTTCATATGACAGATAACGACATTACCGTCTGTGTGACAACCGTGGGCAGACACATGTGATGTAACCGCTTCCGGTCACTCGTTTAAAAAAAGTAATCATGGATTTATTACATTTTAGACAATATGATTCTACAAATGTGTTTGTGAGAGTGTATGCAAGGCATCAGATGTTCATATACGGTAATACGTGACCGTTGCAGGCACGCACCTTATTTCACGTGGGACTATTTTGAAATTTCACAGCCTATCCTGCATGATTTGAAATGATTGAATCTTTCTGATTAGATTCATAACATCACTGGAGGGAATATATACTGACAATTTCACAGTTTTATTCCTCTGTGATTTGCACGCTCGCCAAGATATCAGACCTTCGCCAGAGTGAAAAACTAGATTCATAATTCCTAATTGTTATCCGGACCTTTTATTGGAGAACCAGATAAGACTTATAAAGCACAGGAAATCTCTTTCAAATTTTAATAAGGAAAATCCGGACTAGGAAAACTGAAGAAACACGGAGTCAGAAGGGGCAATCTATAGTAAAATTAAAAGAAATCCCAGACACGTGTTGTAAGAGAACGATTCGTCTCTTCTATTCATCTGTGCGACAAGTCTGTAGCCAGGATTGGCGTAAGTTGTGATTTATATTTCATATTTTATTACTGACATGTGAACTAACATATATATGTATATATTACCATGTGAGTTTTATTGTGTGAAACTCGCTATTAGATGTCAAAGTCAATTGAGGCTAGCAACCTCTGCGTATCACCCATGTGTTACCGGGGCCCGAAAGGGGAGCAAAGAATAGTAACACTGTTCCCTGCCATGCATGTCGTAGAAAGCGACTAAGGAGGGTTGGGAATAGGGCTGGTTACCCCATCCCGTAAAAAATTTAAACCACAAAAAACTTCAACAAATATGGACAAGTCAATTAAGGAAAATAAAACTCAGCCATCCAAGACGGGGAAGGTCCATCGCAGGGAGGCATATGATGCAACACAGAGAAAGCCGAAAGGAGTCTGTGTTACTGACTAACCTTCTTTCTTCTAGGAGAACTTCCAGATTTGGCACCTAGAATGTTCGGACATTAAACGAACAAGGGAAAGTGGCACAAGTAGCAGCAGAAATGAGGGAATATAAAATCGAGGTTCCAGGAATGTGTGAAACAAAGTGGAAGGGGGTAGACAGGAAGAAACTCATCACAGGTGAATTGGTGCTGTCCTCAGGACATGAAGACGAAAGTTCACACTGCAGTGAAGGGGTAGCTCTTATGTTATCTAAAGAAGCACAGAAAGCACTCATTGAATGTTAAGCTGTTGGACCCAGAATAATAACAGCTACTTTTAAAACAGCTAAAAAGAAAATACATGTAAATGTCATCCAATGTTACGCACCAACTAATGACAAAGAAGAGTCTGTGAAAGAAGCATTTTATACTAGACTACAGGAAATTATGGAGGAAGTAAAGAGAAGAGACATCACAATGTTGATGGGTGACATTAATGTAAAGATAGGTACAGTCAACACCGGATTTTAAGAAGTCATGGGAAAACATGGGTTAGGAATAATGAATGAAAATGGGGAACTATTCTCAAACTTCTGTGCTTCAAATCAACTGGCTATAGGAGGAAGCATGTTTCCACATAAGAGAATACACAAGGCAACATGGATATCACCAGACCATAGAACAGAAAATCAGATTGATCGTATATGCATTAACATGAACTTTAGATCATCATTGCAGGACGTAAAGGTATATAGAGGAGCAGATGTGACATCAGATCATCACCTTCTGATAGCCAAAGTAAAAATGAAACTCAAGAGATATGCAACAATGCAAAATTATAGACAACAATTTAATGTAGGACATCTAAGAAATCAAGAAACAAGAGACAAATTTGCGGTCACAATATCCAACAAATTCCAAGTGCTCCAACAGCTGGAAGGTGTAGTGAATACAGAAGACTATTGGCAGCAAATCAAAACTGTATGGAATGAGACATGTGAAGAAATAATGGGGAAAAGGGATGACAACAAAAAGCATGGATAACAACAGAAACCATCAATAAGATAAAAGAAAGAAAAAAAAAACAAGAAAGCAGATTTAAATACAAGCAAAACCAGAAGTTCCAAAGCCAAGGCTCAAGAAGTGTACACAGAAGCAAACAAAGAAGTAAAAAAGAAGTATCGAAAGAGACAAGAGGAAGCATATTGAGGAGTAGGCAAGAGAGGCTGAAGATGCTGCAGCCAAAAGAAATATGAGAGAACTGTATAGCAGCACAAAGAAGCTAACAGGGAAATACAAGCAAACAAGTTGCCTCATAAAAGACAAGAATGGAAAACTGCTCAGCAATATACAAGAGCTAATGAAGAGGTGGACAGAATATTTTGAGGACCTTCTCAATAGACCAGCTCCATAAAACCCCCCGGACATCTAGCCAGCAGAAGAAGAGCTACAAATTAACGGTGAAAGACCCTCGAAGGAAGAAATAAAGAAAGCCATAAAGCTTCTAAGAGATGGAAAAGAACATGGACCTGATGGCATTCCAGCAGAGGCCATCATAGCAGATATCGACACGGCTACAGAGATGTTATATAAATTACTTGGTAAAGTCTGCGAAAAGGAAGAGATACCAGCAGAATGGAAGGAAGGATATCTGGTTAAGTTGCCTAAGAAGGGAAATTTACAAGAGTGCACAAATTATAGAGGAATAATGTTACTATCAGTGCCAGGAAAAGTATTAAACATGATTATCCTTGAGAGATTAAAAGAGTCCATAGACAAGAAACTGAGAGATGAACAAGCAGGTTTTCGACAAAACAATTCATGTACAGACCAGATAGCCACTTTGAGAATAATAGTTGAACAAAGTCTGGAATGGAATTCACCATTATACATCGGATTTGTGGACTACGAAAAGGCATTTGACAGTGTAGACAGAAAATCACTTTGGAAATTGATGAGGCATTATGGAGTTCCCCTGAAGATGATTAATTTAATAAAGAAAACATGTGAAGACATGATATGCAGAGTTCTTCACGAAGGACAGCTTAAAAAACCGTTTGGGATAAGAACAGGAGTGCGACAGGGATGCCTCTTGTCTCCATTTCTTTTCTTATTAGCAATAGACTGGTTTATGAGATCATCGACAACACACAACAGAAATAGAATCCAGTGGACTCTGACTAAGCAGTTGGATGATCTGGATTTTGCTGATGACTTGGCTCGTCTGTCCCATAACTGTAATCAGATGCAGGACAAGTTGAAAACACTCGATGAGAAGTCACAGCAATTGGGTCTGAAAATACACAGGGAAAAGACAAAGATAATGAGAATAAATGCAGGTAATGAGAACAGGGTTGAACTTGAAGAAACACCAATACAAGATGTAGAATCGTACACATATCTTGGCAGTAATATAGACAAAGTTGGAGGGACAGACAGCGATATCAAAATAAGAATACAAAAGGTAAGAGGAGCTTTCATTGCATTGGGAAATATATGGAGATAAAGAGAAATCGGATCCAACACAAAAATAAGAATCTTCAACTCAAATGTGAAGTCAGTCCTATTGTATGGCTCCGAGACATAGAGAACAACAAAGACAACAACCAAAAAGCTACAGACTTTCATAAATGGGTGCTTGCGTAGAATAGAGGGATTAAAATGGTATGACATGTTTACCAATGTGGAACTGAGGACAAGAACTAGACAAGTGCCAGTGGAACAAGAGATGAGAAGAAGACGATGGCGATGGATTGGACACACACTGAAGAGGCCTGTTGACAGCATTACAAGGCAGTCATTGTTCTGGAACCCCCAGGGCAAGAAAGGCAGAGGTAGACCAAGAAGCACATGTGAAACAGCTGGAAACAGAGGGGAAAATGATGAGGAGAACGTGGAAAGAACTTGAGATGATGGCACGTGACAGGAGGACTTGGCATGTGTTTGTTGAAGGCCTATGCTCCTTTGGGAGTGGATGGTTATGAATGAATCTCAGCGTATAGAATGATGATTCATGAACCACCACTGCACGGGCTTGTGATTGCTTTATTGAAAGTTTCGAAAAGAGAACTAAAAGCATAAAGTAGTTCCATGTTCCCTTCGGAGCAGGGAGGGAAAGATGAAAGACATGATGTACATTCTAAGCATAAGACTTTCATTTTCAAAGCAGTGTAAATGTCCCTATAAACATATTCATTTTAAAATTAACGTAAGGTTTCACGCTTTAAACCAGTGTGAATGTCCATGGGACAATATTCATTTTAATTAATAGAAGTTTAAAACTTTTCCATAAGTGTAAATATAAAGAAAATATAAATGAATTTATATTTTGAACACATTTCAAACAGTGGAGATGTAAATGTAAAATATATTATATCTGTACGTTTAACCTTTTTCATTTAAATGCAATGTAAAACTAAAGCTATTCAGTTTAAATGTAAAGGAAGTTTTATCCCCAGGGATTAAATTTAATTCTCATCGAGGGTAAACTCTGAGTTAAGTGGGATGGTGAAATAGAAGAGGGGGGACACATAACTGTGTCGGAGAACGTCATACTCAGAAGAGCGTTCTTTTCTATTCTTCACCGTTATTGGTGGTACCAGCAGAACGTACTATTTCTGGAACAAGACGGGATCAGTGGCCTCCGCTTTAAGACAAAGGAAGCTCAAACATATGCTGCCACTTGAACTTCTTAACCCTTTTCGCAATCCCCAAATACGAGGATGATAGCTTTTCTTTATCCATAACTATTCAAATTATTTTCAAACTGTTAAACCTAAAGTGATTATTAAATTTTGTTATTTGTAATGTTACAAATTTAACTTCGATTTAACCCTTTTAAATGTACTACACGTTTGTCTCAGTCAAAGTTACTAAACACTCTAAACAGAGCTATACTTGAATAAGATAATTCCACTGATTAACTCAGCGGTGGGGGCTTAACGAGCTGATAAATAAGTGCTTGAATTCTTCACAAAAGTGGTCGGCAGGTTACAGAATTAACGTGCTTAGCGACAGCCAGCATTGTTTTCGCTTACCTGCATTTCCTGTGAAGACTCCCATGTGATAGAAGCTTTACTACTCTTCTATCTACATTTCTGTCAAGAGTAATCTTGTGTACAAATAGATTCCACTGAAGCCTATATTAGATACTCTTGAGTTTTGGCCATTGTTGGACCACAACTGCAAAGCAGGGGAGGCAATACCGTCACACAGCTTCGCAACTTCAACCGAGCAACTCTCAAGAAGCCAGAAAGAGTAGGATCGGACCTAGAATTCCTGTATCAAAAGTGACAGATCGACAGTTTTTGGGCAACTCTGAAACCTTAAGAGTAAACCCACATATTTAAATACACAGACTGTAAAACTTCAGGACCAGAACTTTACATATTAGGACTGGAAACCTAGGAATTGGATCATCAGTAATAAGAGAAATAATATCCCAGACCAAGTGTATCGCAGAACACCCGTCGAAGAGGAATTACTAGTTTCCCAGGCCAAGTGATTCATAGAACACCGTCATAAGAGGAATTTCTCAGACGAAATTGATTCGAGAGCAAATGCACCGAAATTGCTCGCGTCCATCTGAAATCTGCGCAAGGAGATTGTGTATTCCCAAAATTTTGGGTTCGTGGTTACAAGCCATCAGACGATTTGTGGTTGTTGATGGCTATATACTACTCGTCAAAAGTCAAGGGCCACTTAGAAAAACCTTGGTTGAAACCATAAAACAAATCTGATATAAACGTAATTGGTATCAGTCAAAACGGCATTTATTGAATACCAAATTGACATGTCACGTACAGAAATGGAAACACACATTCAAACGCAATGAAGCTGTGAAGTGTGTCACCCACCTTTTCAAAAGTCACACAATAGATATTGGACAAATAGACATTTCAAAATCGGGTATGACCACCGTTTGCAGCAAGGCATTCAAGACAGCGTAGACGCATCGAGTCCACAAGGGCTCGAAGAGTATCCCGAGGAACAGCTTGCCATTCCTGAAGCAGAAATGCAGTCAGCTGTGCAACATCCATTGGCAGGGGGTGATTTGTTGACAATCTTTGACCAAGGACATTCCAGAGGTGCTCAATCGGAGAAAGGTCAGGTGAATGAGCTGGCCACGCCATCCTGCTGATCCCATGTTGCTGAATGAACTCATTCACCACACGAGCTCGATGGGGTCGAGCGTTGTCATCTTGGAGGATGGCATTACCACCTATGGCCTCCAGAGCAGGCTGAACAATTGGTCTCAAGATTTCGTTCTGGTATCTTGGGCCGATCAAGTTGCCTTGGATGATGCAGAGTGGGGTCCTGCCATGTCTGTAGAAGCCTCCCCAGACCATGACAGAACCCCTACCATAACGACCCACCTCTTGAATTGTGTCATCAGTAAATCGCTATCCTGGTCGTCTCCAAACTCGAATCCTGCCATCATTGAATGACACAGTGAAGCGAGATTCATCAGTGAATGGAACTTGATTCCATCGTTGCCTTGTCCATCGGATGTGCTCGCGACACCAAGCAACACGGACTCTGCGATGAGCAGGAGTAAGAGGGATTCTGACTGCAGGACGTCGAGCAGCCAATCCAAATTCATGTAAACGTCTGCGAATGGTGCTTTGACTGACATTAACGTTTACAGTTTGTCTCAGCTGACATCTTAGAGTGGAACAAGTCACTGTTCGATGGCGCAGGGATGACAACAAGAGGTACCGGTCATCATGTCTATTGGTGCATCTAGGGCGACCTGGCCGGTGGCGATCCTCCACACTTCCTGTGGCATGAAATCTCTCCAAAATTCTTTGGATAGTAGAGTGTGACACTGCAAGCCGTCTAGCAACCTCACAGACAGATAAACCACTTTCAACCCACGCTACAGACCTCATTTTTTGTAAGGTGTCAAGACTTCTTCTCGGTGGCATGGTTTTTGCAAGTGATGAAACTACCCTAATTCTGCTGATAGTAAAACAAATTAAGAGTGAACTCTGTTCACGAAAAGTCGCCATTGCACGTGGAATGTCAATCAGCACGATTACTTCACCTGTTTGGTTGTACGGAAGTTTGAAAAAACAAATTAAAAATGTGAATTTATGGTCAGCAAACCAAATTGCACGTGATCACTATTGTTGTCGGTGAGTTGTTTTTATGCTTAACGTGCACAGAGGACTGTCAGTGGAAGATATTGCACCCATTTTTACTTAAAACTTCCTTCATTTAATCATTCTATGCGCTTATATAAAAGTGTATTGAAAATAATAGGCTGGCCCTTCACTTTTGACGAGTAGTATATATTGTCTCGATGTTTACTTTGTTTCCTACTAGAGTTACTTGCCCTTATGCTAACTCTTCTTCTTCCTTCTCTCTACTTCCTGCTTGTAAGATGGCTGATTAAACGTGTCGACTTTGTATCTACTGTGTTCAGGCTTCGTGATTATGCTTCATAATGTGAGAATGTTTGACAGCCAGCCACGTCTCATTACATTCAGCAACATTTATTATACACAACAGTAAATATCAACATGGGGGCAGCGGTGTTTATTTCTACAGAATTCGAACTATATTGAATATCGTGGAACACGTGTGCTGACGTCACAGACTTGAGGTGAGGGGACGATAAACTGGTAAAACCAAGTTTAACTCTTCTGTTGGTAGGTTATTGCTTGCATTCCATTATTAGACATTTCGTCATGGCAGAACGGCCCATGTTTCGGTTACCACCCTGCCTAGACATAAATAACGTCGAACCAGACACATTTCGTAAATGGAGACGACAGTTAGAACTGTATATGGATGCAGCAGAGGTTGCTTCTAAACCTGATCCTGTTCGGGCGGCCATCATCCTACACTGTGCTGGACCTCAAGCTGTTGAAGTTTTTGATCAACTTGCAGAGGAAGGAGACCACTCTAATCCTAATAAAATTCTCGATTTGCTCCAGAACCATTGTAGCTCACGATGCAATGAAGTATTACATACGTTCAGATTCTGGAACCCACCTCTTCAAGAGCCTTTTAATTCCTTTTTGACTGAGCTGAGAACTAAGGCAGACTTATGCAACTTTAACGACAAGGATCGTATGATAAGAGACAAAATTGTCTTTACTGTCAACAAAAGGTTACAAGAGAAGCTCTTGAGAGAAGCTGACCTCGATCTAAAGAAAGCCATTCACATATGCAGAGTCTTCGAGCAAACTGGAAAAGACATAAGAGAGATGAATAATACAGTACAACCTTCTAAAGCAAGGGTTGAACAGGTACAGAAAAAGCACTCAACCATAAACCTCCCAAGAGAGACACTGGGCATGCTGCTGGTAAAGCCTATCAAAGTAACACTGACAGTGGGTACTTTGAACCTAGAAAGGAGTGTCATTACTGTGGACAGAAACATCCATTGATTAAGAAAAAGTGTCCTGCATGGGGGAAGTTTTGCTCAAACTGTGGGGGAAGAAACCATTTCAAAGTTAAATGCAAGAAAGTTCACACTGTTCACACAGAGTCAGTGGAAGATTCTGAAGTTTTTCTTGCTTGTGTGAAGTCTAGCAAAGCTTGTACATCTACACAACTCATTGTCAATGGGAAAATGGTAAAATTTCAGCTAGACACAGCAGCTGATGTGAATACAATCTGTCAACGCTTTGTGATGCAAGAACAATTGTTACCCACTAAACAGAGGCTTGTTATGTGGAATGGTACTAAGATGACTCCACTGGGAGAAGTTCTATTAACTGCTGAGAATCCTAAGACTGGGATAAAACACAATATAAGGTTTACTGTTGTGAAAAATAGATTCACATATTTGCTGGGCAACAACACACTGCAGGATCTACAGTTTGTGACAGTCAACACAAACAAATTTATTGCTAAGGTGGTTACTGACAGTTCAGATAATGATCATAACTCTAATAACCATCTAGGTGTCCTGGGTGAAGCTGTGTTGCATATTGATCCTAATATTCATCCAAACGCACTGCCGTGCAGAAAAATACCATTTTCACTTAAGAGCAAGATAAAGTCAGAGCTTCAAAATCTAATGAACAGAGGTATATTAATACCAGTAGAGGAACCGACTGAATGGGTTAACCAAATGGCTGTTGTTGAAAAGTCTGATGGTTCTTTAAGAATATGCATTGATCCTAAACCCCTGAATGAGGCTTTGCAGAGAGAGCATTACAGATTATCAATTTTGGATGATGTATTGCCTGAACTCAACAATGCCAAGATTTTCACAAAGCTGGATATCAAGGAAGCATTCTGGCATATCAAACTTGATGAGAAGTCTAGTAAACTTACAACAATGATTACACCTTTTGGTAGGTTCAGATGGTCTAGATTACCATTTGGTTTGAATGTAAGCAGTGAAATTTTCCAGAGGCATCTAGCACAAGCTCTTGAAGGTCTTCATGGTTGCATCAATGTTGCTGATGACATAGTTATTGCAGGTTGTGGATCAAACAGACAGCAAGCAATTAAGGACCATGATCTGAAGCTTAAAGCACTGAAACATAGTTGTAAAGAGAAAGGCATTAAACTGAATGAAGCTAAAGCTCAAGAGAAGAAAGAAGAAATTACCTTCATGTGTCACCTTATTACTGCTCGAGGTGTTGAACCAGACAAGAAAAAGGTTGAGACAATACTAAACATGCCCGTTCCTAAGGACTGTCATGAGGTTCGCAGATTTTGCGGCATGATACAGTATCTAGCAAAGTTTCTCAACAATCTTTCAGAAGTTCTTCATCCAATAAGAGAACTTACCCGTAAAGATACTCCCTTTATCTGGTCTGCTGAATGTGAACAAGCCTTCAAGAGAGTCAAGAAACTGATTACTTCTACTCCAGTACTCGCATACTATGATCCTGATGAATCTTTGTGTATTCAAGTTGATAGTAGCAGCTATGGACTTGGGGCTGTCCTTCTACAAAATGGTCATCCAATAGAGTTTGCTTCAAGAGCTCTAACTGAAACAGAACAACGCTGGGCTCAAATTGAGAAGGAACTCTTAGCTGTTGTATATGGTTTGAAACGCTTTGACCAGTACACTTATGGAAGGAAAGTTACAGTCATCAACGACCATAAACCTTTGGCAGCCATCGTTAAGAAACCTCTGAGTCAAATTCCCCGAATACTGCAGAATTTATTGATGCGCAGCCATCGATATGACTTTGAATTCCAATGGGTACAAGGTTCCGATCTTCTTATAGCCGACACACTGTCCAGAGTTTGTATTCATAATGTCACATTGGATTCCTTAGCTGATAGAGAGAGCAATGAAGGAGCTGATGCACCTGTAAGATTACCTGAAATACCAGATGTGATGATGGAAAAGATTAAAGCTGAAACTCTCAAAGACAGCGTGCTTCAGAGGGTGAAGTCGACCATTTTGCATGGGTGGCCTACAAAAAAGTCTCATGTACCAGCTGAGCTTATGCCTTATTTTGACATTCGTGACACTCTGACAAAAGAACAGAAACATTCTCTCCTACCATCTTGCTCTAAGAGACCTCAAGGAGATCGCAAGAAACCCTCTTGGATGAATGACTTTGTTCACTCATAAAGAAGGGGGGATGTTGATGGATATATATTGTCTCGATGTTTACTTTGTTTCCTACTAGAGTTACTTGCCCTTATGCTAACTCTTCTTCTTCCTACTCTCTACTTTCTGCTTGTAAGATGGCTGATTAAACGTGTCGACTTTGTATCTAGTGTGTTCAGGCTTAGTGATTATGTTTCATAATGTGAGAATGTTTGACAGCCAGCTACGTCTCATTACATTCAGCAACATTTACTATACACAACAGTAAATATCAACAGTGGTACTAACGCCGCTAGTGTAGAGAAAAGCATCCACCATAACCGCCTACGGTGGAAGAGAGTGTGGAGAAGGCTTTCGTCATCACAGAATTTATGAACCACACCTGTAGGACTCACTCATACAAGCTAAGTGCTAACTAAAAGGCACCAGCAAAAAGGACATTTCTGTTAAACTTTAAAGTATAAAGTTAAAATTCCACTTACGTCTCAATGACGAGAAATTTATAACTACAGTATCAAAATTCCACTAATCTTTCCAAATTTATTTTAACCCGTTAAAGACTATTTCACTATTAAACGTCGTTATTTCAACTTTGCATGCCGCGCTGAGTTACTGCTCGCAGTTGATGAGCAGTGACCGAGCAGACCCGTATGGCAATAGGACCGTGCTCACCTGGTTGAGTCTATTCTCGTTTTTTTACGCGAAACAGGGAAGGCTGTTGATAATTTATGATACATGCAGTGCACAATAGGACTGTGCTCACTTGGTTGAGTCTATTCTCGTTTTTTTTTTACGCGAAACAGGGAAGGCTGTTGATAATTTATGATATATGCAGTGCACAATAGGACTGTGCTCACTTGGTTGAGTCTATTCTCGTTTTTTTACGCGAAACAGGGAAGGCTGTAGATAATTTATGATATATGCAGTGCACAATAGGACCGTGCTCAACTGGTTGAGTCTATTCTCGTTTTTTTACGCGAAACATGGAAGGCTGTAGATAATTTATGATATATGCAGTGCACAATAGGACCGTGCTCACTTGGTTGAGTCTATTCTCGGCTTTTTTCCGCGAAACAGGGAAGGCTGTTGATAATTTATGATATATGGAGTGCACAATAGGACAGTGTTCACTTGGTTGAGTCTATTCTCGGCTTTTTTTCCGCGAAACAGGGAAGGCTGTTGATAATTTATGAGCACCGTATTGCACGAAGGGGAGGTCGGTAGACTGATGACGTCGTCCTCTCCATCCCGACATACCATATTTCATAAGCATGTTGTGGAGTAGAGATCTGTGATAAGACTTTTAGGCCTAGTTGGATAAGGTATAAAAAAATCAAGTAAGAAATGTTTTTACAAAACGATCAACTGAAGTTTTCACGCCCTTCACTAATGTAATGCATTAGAGTTGATATCCTTTGTTGGGAGAGGGGCCCACCAAAAGAGCAGGCTACTAAGTTGGACCAAATAAACAGATCCAAAGCAAAAGTCATTCTCAACTCAAAAAAGCATTGCCAATTATTATTGGATTATTATATTTACAACTTTTACTAATCACGCTATTGTGAGCTGTAGATACAATAATTTGTGTGCAGGGGTTCCCTGCGAAATGACAATTATGTCAATGGTTCCTCCAGAATATGAAGCTTGAGAAAGATTGCTCTAGAGCAGGGGTTCTTAAAGTTTTTGCGATAACAGACTCCCAGTGGATTGCCAAATATGTCCCCATACCCCCTTCGCCAAATTGTCGAAATCATCATCATCACCAGACCAATAAAGTACCACTGTGACGCCAAATACTTGACCAATGGATAGCTAGGAACAGAACAGCTGAAAGAAAGTTGTAAGGATTTTATCATGTTTATTCATATAAATGATGATATTTAATAATCTAATCTAACAACAGTTTATTTACATTGTTCAAAGATCGAGTGCCATACCCACATCATTTTGTTCCCATACCCCCAAGGTATATGGATACCCCCGATTAAGAGTCCCTGCTCTAGATTATAGGTAAGTATTTGCCAGAAATATCACTTTTTCTATATACAAAAATTAATGCATAAGGATCAGTCATGGTGTGACGGGAAAGTGGGAGTCTTGTGGGGGCCTCGTAATGCTTGTAGATAATGGCAGATGATTGGTAGATTGAATGTCATCCTGGTCACTCCGGGCTTCCCCCCACCCCCAATTTCGCCCTTCTCCCCTATGTTAACAACATGGCAGTTGTGAGAGACTATGTTTTTAAAGGGGAGAGCACACATACATACAATTTTTTGGAAAGGGGAGAACACACACAATCACACAATTGTGCATATTTGATTTACTCTATTTGGACTGAGTGGAGTGGGCAGATGATACCATATTTATTTAGATATTGGTAAACACAATTATTATTTTGAATTCACTGCACTATATATCCTAGTTATAACCCATCAAGGGTTGAACAAGATATTTTAAAAAAAAAAAGAAAGGTATATCAACTACCACCCATGTAAATGTAGGAATGAGATCAATAGCTTCTTTAAAAGAAACAATTATAGCAGAAAATGGACAACAGCGAAATAGTCCGGTAAGGAAGATACGCACACAAGTTGATGGAAGTTCCAGCAAAAGCATGCCAACCAGTGTTGCCACAGCTGGGTATTTTTTTACTAGATCTGGGTTTTTGGCTTCCGACTGGGTATCTGGGTATTGTTTTTCCAAATCTGCATTAATCTGGGTATATTTGACAATTGACATTTACAATGTATGTATATTCTGGGCACTGAACATTATACATTATATTTATATTATAATTAAATGTAAAAAATGATGTGCTATATATTTTTTATTCCACTTAAATTTAATTCTTGTTTTTAACCACATCAATGATGTTGTTTTTTTACTCGTTTACATCAGCTATCTATTTTTCCTGTAATTCTGTTAATGGCTGTCATCTACAATACTCAGTCATTTTTGCGATGTGTTTAAGGTATTCTTTTTAAATTTTAGACTTAAGCAGATAAACAGCATATTATTGTTTTGTCAAAAAATAATTAAAATTAAGATTATAAAATGAGCGATGATGAAGGAACGCTCGGTAGTTGCAGCAGCATGACGACACACACGCCACCCCGTAAAAAAGTGAAGCCATGGTATCAGCAGGTTTTTTATGAGGAATGGCTAACAGACAGCAAACTGAAGGGTTGGATAAAGCCGGACTCTGGCAATCGCTATGCTGCGATTTGTAAGGTCTGTTCCTGTACATTAACAGTGTTCTGGCGCAAATGCAGCTGTTGGATCCAAAGCAAGGTCTCGAGATCAACAAACCTTCTGTCATTCCATTAGCAGCGCAGGTCCCAACAGTTGTTTCAGAAGAGAGCCTTGATCGTCTGTCTGATCAATGGCGAGAACTGGCATCGTACCGAAAAGATCTTGGACATCTGGTGGATGATGATCCGCCAGCAATCTGGCTGGGACTGCAACAAGTAACAGATGCTAATAACCAGAAGAAATTTGATGTTTTGGCTGACCTCATATGCACGCTTATGGCACTACCTCACTCCTCAGCATGCGACGAAAGAGTGTTTTCGAAGGTTAACTTATATAGTTAAAACTAAACAAACCAACAAGCGTTTGTGTGAAACAGTTTCCAATCGAATACTAGTCAAGCAAGCAGTTGTCATAAGTTTAATCCTAGTAAAAGCGTGGTTGAAGAAGTGCGTGAAGGACGTTGTCGGCAGAGATATGCAAAGATTTTGGAACTCCACAATCAAGATTCCACGTTGTGCTAAGAACACCAGCTTCTGATGCCAACAGAGACCCTTTGTTGAACTCAGAACTTCCCAGAATTGTTTCTGGTCGGCGTTACCAGAGTGTTACGGTGTTTCTGTTGTTTGAAGACATTTTTGAGGTTGTTATAACAATCAGTGCTGATAACGCGAAGATAAAAGTTCGAAAGCCCAAGATCATAAAAAGTTCAAACAGCACACCATAACATCTAGAAGCTTGAATGAACGAAAGTCAAGATGAAGCCGAGGACCGCTATACAGTTCAAACATTTAATTGGGTGCTCCATCTCACAAGTATGACATCATAATAAAATGCATAATATGTAGTTCGTTGTCCGTCCAGTCTCTAAAGCATACACTTTGACCGTTTCAACCAGAGGTCAGTACACGTGCGACTTGTCCGAAGTCCTGCGGCATATTAAAATTGAAAGCATTTTCACAACATTTCATAATAATCGGTTGCAAGACTTATCTCAGAAGCTGCGAACCTTAGTAGCTTGATAATAATATCGTGGCGGCCGATCTCCAATAAAATAGCCACTGAATAATATCTTGAAAGTCTCCACTGCCTGGGAGCATATATAACAAACGTCCTCTCACTTCGACGGACACACGAGAAAGGCCCATAAAATTAACGGTAAACCTACACAAGCAGAAGATGCTTACGTCACTTGGTTACCAATACGTCATATCGTTCGCAAATTTTTTTAAAAAAATAAAGTTTTGCCTCGTTTTGGCGAGGCGAGTCCCGTTCAATCTAGTCGGTTATATTAGGGCGCATGTCCAAACATCAAAGACCCTTAGGTCTATACAGTATTGCGTCTATTGTTGCGTCGTTCAATAATAGTGTTTTATCTTACACAAAGGGAGCCGCGCTAGCGTAGTGGTTACAACACCGCTCTGGCGACCGGGTGATACAGGATCAAACCCGGGCGACGGCATATGAGGATTTTTCGTCGACCGGGATTTGGACTGGATTACCTCGAGACCTGGCGAGTACATTTGAAGGAGTGTCGTCGACCAGGGACTGGCGGCTCCTGAGCCGACCCAGCTGCAATGGGTACCTCCGAAATCGGCGAGTATTTGCCTGATGGCGAGGGACACCTGTCTCTGTACAAGAAATAAAGGGATACTCACGTAAAATCAATGTCAGGTTAGACATAAATAATAACCTGAGATTTCGCCTCGAGTATTAGCGGGCGTACGAAAAAAAAAAAAAAATCTTACACAAATAGCTAATGCATACAGGTGTATCTCCGAAAATAATGGGCATACACCTGTGTGCAAAAGCATCTCGTAACACAGAGGTGGCCTGTCTATAGCTATTTCTTCTGAAGAAGCTTTCAAAATTTGTACTTCTCCTGCTAATTTTTTTTAGCTAGGAATGCACTAGATAATTAACTACTCTTTTAGAATTTGCTATGGAGAGCTTTGGTATAGATACAATCACAGAAATATGCAACGAT
This sequence comes from Oreohelix idahoensis, assembly GCA_024509875.1. NCBI lineage: Eukaryota > Metazoa > Mollusca > Gastropoda > Stylommatophora > Oreohelicidae > Oreohelix > Oreohelix idahoensis. The sequence continues at coordinate 19,590 of JAMPIV010003277.1, read as the reverse complement.
GTATACAATACAGGATATATACCACACGACATGAAGACATCAGTTTTTATAACATTGCCCAAAAAACCTAATGCAACAGAATGTTCAGACTTCAGAACAATCAGCCTGATGAGTCATGCAATTAAGATACTGCTCAAAATCATACAGGAAAGAATAAAAAGTAAAGTAGACAGCGAAATCCAGGAAGAACAGTTTGGTTTTAGACAGAACAGTGGAACAAGAGAGGCAATATTTTGCCTAAGAATATTAGCAGAAAAATATACAGAGGTCCAAAAAAGTATGTATATGTGCTTCATTGACTATAAGAAGTCTTTTGACAGAGTCCATCATGAGAAAATAATTGAATGCCTCGAAGACATAGGTATTGATGGAAAAGATTTAAGAATACTCAGTAACCTTTATTGGGAGCAAACTGCCACAGTAAGATCTGGAAGGAATTATTCACCATACATAGACATAAAAAGAGGTGTCAGACAAGGTTGTGTGCTGTCCCCCTGCCTATTTAATTTATACACCGAAAAAAATTTTTTATCTCACAACAAAACAGATACCAGGAAATACAGAAGGACTGAAACAATCAGTGGCCTCAATAAAAAACCTTAGATATGCAGATGATACCGTGTTGTTAGCTGAAAGCGAACAGGAGTTACAAGAACTAGTGAAGCAAGTGTACTGTATAAGTCATGAATATGTACTCGAAATTAATATTGAGAAAACTAAAACTATGATAATTAGCAAAACAGACGATAAACCCACATTAAAGATAAGCGTAAATGGGAAAATCCTGGAACAAGTCAAGAGCTACGTATATCTTGGTCATATAATAACAGAAGATGGCAGATAGCACTACAGAATTTGTACCACCGAGAATAGTATCGGCCAAAGCTAATTCAAAACAGAAACAAATACCCATCCTGCAGTTATCTGGGTTTAAAACTGGCACGAAAATCAGGTGTTATATCCCTTCATTCCACCATTTCTATATGCCTCAGAAACGTTGGACGATGAATAAGCAGTTATATTAAAGAAGTGAGGGAAATCATCTTGAAATGTGGATATATGAAGATGTTTACATTTACTATGGAAAGGTTGAAAAGATTAAATAAGTATGAAAATCAGTTCTGATCAAAGCTCCAACTTCCTGAGGGATGTGGAACTTGGGCACTAAAATTTTGGCCATGATAAACCCGCATAAAGCACCTTACAGAAGATCTTAACAGTGGTGGTTCATGAAAAATCATGCATATGCTGGGAAGCAGCGCTCGTAAGTGGGAAGGGACATTTTCTAGCAATTTTCAGGAAAGATGTTATCAAATGCACCATCAAGACATAGAATTGTAAAACGTTACAGATTTAACCCAAAATATCTTGTGGGAATACATATGATTGATGCTCGATGAGAAAAAGTTACATGCAACTGATTTTTAAGATGTTTTTACACGGTGACATGGAGTTACTTGGACAATAGACTCCCACTATGGGAATTTGTGTTCTCTAGGTTTTTATGTGGTTTCCGGACTTTCGTGCCTGCTAACAATGAAAGGTATAGCTTTCGTTGTGTAAGTTCACGAGATGGCTCATACACGTTGAAATCCGGGCTTTTTAAATGGACACCTGTAATTCCTTGATTCTGGTTTGTCAGCTGTCTTCTTGCGATGTTGAAATTCACGGTGCGGTAAACTCAAGGGCGCTAAATTATAAGGCAACATGAGGATCCTGATTGTGACTAGAGAGACAGAGCCCTTCAATAAGAGAGATTTTTATATTTTTAAATCTCAAATGCCAGAGCCAAACACATGCAAGATGCGTATATTTTCCCCTTCTCTCGCAAGTAAAAATAATGCACGTTCCTGCGTTTTGAATAAAAAAAAAAATCTTTATTAGTTTTCTATTCACCGTTGATATCGAAACTGCAGCTTCCAGTCTATTATGTCATTGTTTCTACCAGCAGATGTTTACACTTTGGATCACAGGTTCCCTCTCTTTGGTCAAGATGGTGGCGCAACAAGTAATCTCCGTACCGTGGGTAATCCAGAAATGGTTCCAGCCCTCATTTACCCGTCTCTCTCAAGCTTCACTGCAGGTCACTTATCGTAAATGTGTCCACAATAGCATTTCACTCCACAGATTCGGTGTCAATATGGGTTCAAAGAGAAACAAAATACCCTCCTGCGTATTGATTTCCTGGCTAATCAGCAAAAGATGTCCCTCGCTGAATTCCCATCATGACAATATGCCTCAAGGAAGTGTTACCCAATTTATTAATCCCCAGTGAGCAGAAATCATGAGCATTCATAGAACATCAATAATTTACATATGTACTGGCGAAAAGATTGCTAGGAAAAGATGAACGGTTCTATTCATGCTCCACTTCCTGCTCCATGTGGAACTTGGGACTACCTCTGCTTTTGGTTCTCTATGATAAACCCGCATAAAGCAGTTACCAGATCTTACAGTGGTGGTTCATGAAATCATCATTCTATATGCTGAGGTTGCCAGCCTCGTATGACCTGGACATTTTCTAGCAATTTTCATATGTTAATAAATGCAAAATATAGAATTGTAAAATGTACAATTTAACCCAAAATATCTTTGGGAATACATATTTCCGAGTGGCTTAATGCAACTTGATTTGAAGATGTCTTGGACGTTCCGGGGTGTTACGACAACCCCGCACTAGCCATTAGTGTTCACACTTTCGCTCTGCCGGACTTTCCGCATTAATAAAATGATGTTTCAATGCTGTCAATGTGCGAACCACAATACACGACACGAGATGTCCTCCATGGGCACGTTCAGGGCCTATTAAAATGGAATCGCAATTCACTTTCTGTTTGTATTTCTTCTTGACGAGTATTCACGGTGCAGTATAACTCACAGGCCGAAATCCAACAAGACGGCCCAGGACCTTATTACTGTATGAACAAGTAAATGAAATATTATAGACTAGAAGTGCCAACAGCCAATCACATGGGTAGGTTTGCGTATATTTTACAAAACTTCTTACAAATAAGGGAGGGAAACCTGAGGCCTAAACAGTAAATTTAAATGTGTTGTTTATATAAAGTATGTATATCGGCCACTTCGCAGGAAATAAAGAGAATGTTTACACTCACCACACAACGAAAACAGTGAATCTGCGTTCATTAGATAGGATGAACTGCCCATGGAGGACTTCTTGTCCAGTGTATTATGGTTTACGCACTATTAACACCTGCTCATTGTGTCAAAACATCATTTTTTGACTGATGCGTAGATGGCAGATGGGAAAGTGTGATTCGCTTGCATGGCTAGGATGGTCGCTGAAGTTGTCGCAACAAGGAAGGGAAGGAGTGTTCAAACATCCTGGGTAAGCCACTCATGTCTGACGTTGTTTTTAATTGTCTGGCGATAAACATCTTTATTTAGCGAAAAGAGAACGGATAATTCTGTCACAACATATGGAGAACAGCAACAACTATAGCTAAACAGCTACAGACATTGACAAATGGGTGCTTGCCTAGAATAGAAGAATTGGAAGTGTTGTGACAAGATCAGTAATGTGGAAATGATGACAAGAGCAGATTCCACTGAAACAGGAGATGAGAAGAGGACGCTGGCGGTGGACAGGACACACGTTATAGAAACATGTTGATGGAATTGCACGGCAGTCCTTGTTCTGGAAACCCCCCCCCCCCCCCCACCCCTCGGGTAAGAGAGGCACATGTTGACCAGAAAACACACCAAGAAGTGAAGTGGAGATAGAGGTGAAAATGATGGAGGACGTGGAGAAAACTTGTGGTGAGGACATGTGACAGGAAGACTTGGCATGTGTTTGTTGAAGGCCTGTGCTCCTTGTGGAGCTAAAGGGTATGGATTGATTATTTTGATTAATAATTATTATTAGTACAAAATTACTAATATAAAGAATCAAATAAAACATCTGTATCATCTGCTTGAATTGTTAAATGAAACTTCTCATTAGCCAGATCGTTCTCATCGCGGCAAGGACAACAGAGACAGGAGAACCGTTGAAAGCATTACAGCATCACTAGCACCAAATCTCAAAATGTTTGCATATAAACATAAATTTGAAAGTTTCCTTCCGACCAGTATTATGGGGCCCACTCGGTGCTGGTCTCCCGAGACGTTTCCAGTCCACCTGGGCTGCAAGTTACGCCACTGGTGTTCACTTTGCTCACAAGTGTACTCTCTAGCTGTCCTCAGATTCACAAACAGAGACTTGTAATACGAGTGTTAGTAACAGCAGAACTATGGTTAACCAGGCAATAACATCATTTTATGTTCTATCGACCTGGCTTTCGGAAACACCGTTGCAGATTTACAAATGTCAGCTCAGCATCCCCTATGTTCGGCTCAAATAATTGCAGGCGGTTTCGTCATCCAGCGCGTGTGTTACTACATATGCCACGCGTAGGTGTATATGTGCAACTCGAGTGCCCGTACCAAATTGGAATGAATACACGTGTGCGGTGTTGAGTTTTTGTTTGTGGCGACAGACAGGCGTATACAGTGGCGTAATATTTAATTAAGAAGCCCCGAGCACAAATTAAGTGAACCCTCCTGATATAATTGGCTCCAACACTATAATTAATGTACGGTACATCTGCATCGAGAATTCAACCACTTACTTCATCGTCATCATCATTAATACCCATCAGCTCCCTCGTGACCAGCGGTAGGCAACCCAGTAGTTGTGGGATCTACTTTTGGAACATTGACCTCTCCAGAGATCTACAATTATTAAATATTGTATTTTTCAGGTTTCAGATTATCTGAATGTTTAAAAAAGTCCAGCATATGTGTAACTTGTTATCTCCGCTACACGATATGCTTCTCGCAACAGCAGCAGGGCTGTAGAAAATCAAAACTAAGTATTTAACCGAATTTTAACTTCACTTCAAAGAAAATGTCATACCGTTTGCGAATAACGTGAATTTTTCTTAGAAAACTTGGCTGCTTTCACTGGGAATGCAGGGAAAGTACCTTCAAACCTGAGGAACACTGCACTTTTATGTATCGGTGAGAGAGAGAGAGAGAGAGAGAGAGAGAGAGAGAGAGAGAGAGAGAGAGAGAGAGAGAGAGAGAGAGAGAGAGAGAGAGAGAGAGAGAGAGAGAGAGAGAGAGAGAGAGAGAGAGAGCTAGCCTGAAATGTACCCAGGTTAATCATTATTTTTAACTTCGGTCACCTAGAGATCTAACAAATGAGGCCTTGGGATCTACCGGTAGACATGGTCGAGCTTTTGCTGGCCCCTGCCGTAGACCTTCAAAATATGTACCAGGTCCTCTTCCCCTGTGCCATCCACATGCTTTTTTAAATCCCATTCATTTCTGTTTCCGGAAACTGGGACATGATATGACGTTTAAACATAGGAATAAATGAAAAGTTAAAGGATGTATATAAAGGCAAGGGTCCCTTACCACAACTACTTTCCGGGCCAACTCAAGGCTGGGACCATAGGGACGTGCCCGGTTTATTCAGACGGCAGTTATGCCGCTTGAAATATAGATAGATAAACCGACAAAGGGGCGTGCATACAGAAACAATAGATAGATAGATAGATAGATAGATAGATAGATAGATAGATAGATAGATAGATAGATAGATAGATAGATAGATAGATAGATAGATAGATAGATAGATAGATAGATAGATAGATAGATAGAATGGGGAGGCCCCTTCCGATCTCTGTTTCACTCCGGCAGTAATCGGTGCATTTGTGGTACTGATTTTATTGCATGCTTTCAATTGTCACACTTTCTTTCTTTCTTTCTATACTATGTAGTAGATAGTTTATATTTTCAAGTATTCTGTCGCTACTTTCAGTATATTGTGTCTTGTCTGTTATCCGACACTCCTTGCGGGTGATAAACACCTCACATTTGCAAGGAGAGGTAGAAATAATATTACGAGAGGCAGGTTGGTAAAATTCCATTGTACCAAGCTTGGCCTCTACGGATTAACATGTACATCGCCCAGCGCTATCTGCCTAAACACCGATAAGACGGGTGCGTGCATCACCAATACGGGGAGACACACATAAGAGATTACTTTCTGATAAAGTAATAGATTGTTACTTTTGGAACACGTTGTCATATGAAGTTAACGACATGTTCGCGAGTCTGTATGCAAGGCATCGTATATCTTGTGATAAACGAGCGCAAAGGCCTTATAGCTCTATCTTTTCCTACATCTCTCGTATTGTATTTGTGTTCTTTCACCCCACATTTGCTATCCCATATTTGCTATTTCATCGTTGTGATTACTCGCAACCGGTTTCTAGAGAACCACATTTGTTCTTTCAACGGGGGAAATAAAGTCCTTTGATTGAGTCCCCATACCTGACATTATCGTTTGAAGCCCACATTGCATCGTGATAAATCTGGAGAAAACACATCTGTTCATCCCAATCAGACATCTGGGCATGCTGTAATTGCGGTGGACCATTGTTATCTTTGCGGCTAGCGACGGGTCATCACATGGGACGCCCAGATTGGCCAGGTGAAAACGTCTCATGCTGTAATGGTGTTATCTTTGGTCGGCCGCTGTTCAGACAAGCGTTGAGTTACCACATTGGACGCCCAGCTTGGCCAGGTGAACAATAAACAATCAGAGAGTAAGGTGACAGCAATTTGACAGCACTTTTGCATTAGCCCGCCAATTATCTCCATACCTGTTTGTCAAACCACACCCACGTTTGGACTGACAGGGGACAAGAGCGATCCTGTGAATGAGTGACCAGATGGGCTATTAAGGATTGGTTGGTATGGGCGGAGCTGGATGTCAGGGATCCAAGATGGACTTCCAGAAATATAATCTACTGCGTAGCTTGCTAGAGGAAGGAGTCCCGTTTTTACATTGTGAGGAAGAGATTAAACCCAAAAACGCCTAGCCTAAATACACGTGTTTATTCAGAGTGGATATAATTCAGTTCTGTGATGAATTGTGTTCTTAAAGGATTTTGCGAGGGAAAAGAAGGTTAGTAGGTCTTATACAGATTACACTGACAAACAACATTTTTCTTTCTTATATAAGAATAAGTGTTCTTAGGTCAGTTTCTTGCGCTGATTTCAAATCTGAAATCCGTTTATCTCTATCACGTCGGGTTCTTAAGATATTTGTGAATAAATATATTTTTGGGAAACCGTTATTTGCTCCGTTTCATTTTTACTATATAACTTATTAAAAATTAATAAAATGCAAAATAATTCTACTTTTTATACTGCTAAAAGATGCATGACATATGTTACGCTATTTTTCAAATAGTTACTGTATTTTGAAATAATTCTGAGCGAAATATGGCTTCTAGAAGTTGTAGAATCGGTATCGAAACCATTGCCTCATGATCCAATCACGTGTCCGATCCCAGTTCCACCATAACAATATCCGTTGGACGTGAATGAACCATCAGAAAGTGATAGTTTACCTGCTTTAGAAACTAATTCTGACTCGGATTATATACCGGTGAATGATGGTGTTCACTTAATTAACCATTCAGAACTTTCAGATCTAATACGTGATCTCGCTCTTACCAAAGGACAAGCGGAATTACTCGGTTCGCGACTCAAAGAATGGAATCTTTTAGCGCCCAATACTCCGATATCTAAATTTCGTCATAGACACAGAGAACTTGTTCAATACTTTGAGATGGATGATGGCATTTTGCTATTGCAAAGATGTAAACGGTCTAATGGTGCACCTCGGTCGTGAGCACATAGTCAACGAATGGCGACTTTTCATCGATTCTTCCAAGACTAGTCTAAAAGCCGTGTTATTGCATAACGGAAATTTATTTTCATCAATTCCAGTCACCTACTCTGTTCATATGAAAGAAACTTATGACAATATGGCTATACTTTTGGCAAAAATAAAGTACAATGACTACCAATGGCGGATTTGTGGAGACCTAAAGGTCATTGCAATTCTCACGGGCATGCAGACTGGGTATACTAAATTTTGTTGCTTCCTATGTGAATGGGACAGCCGCAACAGACAGGAACATTATGCAAGAAAGGTGTGGCCTATCAGGGATCGTATGCAGCTCTGGCATAAAAATGTAATACATGAGCCATTAGTTAACAAAGACGGCATCATTTTACCACCGTTACATATAAAGTTGGGGCTCATGAAGAATTTCGTAAAAGCGTTAGATAAAAACGAGCAAGCTTTCACTTATCTTCGAGAAAAGTTTCCGCAAGTTAGCGATGCAAAGATAAAGGAAGGTATCTTTGTAGGACCTCAGATTAGGAAAGTTATTGCAGACAAACAATTCGAGAACTTGTTACATGGTAGTGAACTTCGCGCATGGATGGCATTCACATCGATCGTCGATAACTTTCTGTGAAATCACAAATCTGTCGACTATGTGCATATTATTAAGCAGTGCATAGATGCATACAGAATTATGGGCTGTAACATGTCCCTCAAAATCCATTTGCTTGATTCGCATCTTGACTTTTTCCCTGACAAACTTGGCGAAGTCAGCGATGAACATGGAGAACGATTCCATCAAGATATCGCCGTAATGGAATCACGCTATCAAGGACGGTGGAGTGTGACCATGCTTGCCGATTATTGTTGGATGCTTCATCGCGATGTACCACATGCCATTCACCGACGAAAGTCGACTGCAAAGAAATTCAAGCCTACATAACTGTTACACTTCTTGTATGAATGATGTTATAATACTTTATGCCTTGTTAAAAAACTTCAATTGCGTATTTCTAGAGATCCCGACCTGATAGAGAAAAACGGTTTGCAGATTTAAAAACAGCGCATTAAAATTGACCAGAAAAACATAGAAATGTTAGAGAAAGAAAAAAAAAGTTTTTTTTTGTTAGTCAGTGTTATTAATACATTTTCTTAATTTTTCTTTATTTTAACCCCACAGCTAAAATGTGCGAAAGATAGAGTTTCAAATAATTCTTTGCATAACTGATTAATAAAATCAGAAGATTTTCCTAGAAGATGATAGGATGATAGGAGGTTTTTGTTTTTTTTATTTCGTACGCCCGCTAATACTCGAGGCGAAATCTCAGGTTATTATTAATGTCTAATCTGACATTGATTTTACGTGAATATCCCTTTTCTTGTACAGAGACAGGTGTCCCTCGCCATTCAGGCAGATACTCGCCGATTTCGGAGGTACCCATTACAGCTGGGTAGGCTCAGGAGCCGCCAATCCCTGGTCGACGACACTCCTTCAAATGTCCTCGCCAGGTCTCGAGTTAATCCAGTCCAAATCCCGGTCGACGAAAAATCCTCAAATGCCGTCGCCCGGGTTTGATCCTGAATCACCCGGTCGCCAGAGCGGTGTGGTAACCACTACGCTAGCGCGGCTCCGCATGATAGGAGGTAATTAATAGTTCATACTTCACCTTCATCATCATCACAGTCTCCCATGCGCACACACTCTCATGCACAAGATATTTAACATCATTAGAATTGAACTCAGAGAGAGATGAATAATGAGCAGTAGTATAAATGAAAGTCAACCAGTGATGTTAAATGTGAAAAACTTACGAAGACTTTTGTGTGTCTTCAGTTCATCAGAAGTCTGGGTCTACACGCAACGTGTCTGACGTCTAACCAGAAATAAGTTATCAAAAACGGACATTTGGCTAGCAGAATTCACCATAGGACATCTTTCATTCCTCAATTAAAAAGGAATATTGTCTCACCCACAAGTCAGAAGGTTGACGCAGCATTTTTCGTCACCCATATACTGCTTGCTCACAAGTTCAATACATCGTTATCACAAGTTCAATACAGAGTCATCATAAATTCAAATCACTCGAAAGATCATTATTATCTGAAGTCAAGCACAAGAGCTCAAAAGTGGAATCGCATATTTATACCAAGTGCAACATACTCTAAAGCGCATTCTATGAAGCAGACTCTAAAGTATATTTTATGAATCACGACTACATACGCAAGATTATGAGTCTACATATTACTAACATTTCGTGAAGATATCCAGCCTAACCAGTACCCTCGGGAGATTAGACAACAGACCTTTTGTTCATATGACAGCTATTAACTGTTGATCAACACTACAGAGATATACTCAAACAGTGAAGGAATATATATATATCTCGTCAACATTCTCAGTCCGACAACAGTTTTCATCAGAACGTCCTCGGCTTAGAGATACACCACTCGACATAACGTATAATAACTTGGGACAGTGTATGCATACATGTGAATCGTCATATCAATGCGAAGCATTTAGAGACACATGGACTGTGTAGAGTACTCACCATTTTGGTAACACGTATCATATCACATCATCATCATTTCGCTTTGCACCAGTTCATTCTTAATTAACTACTACTTAATTAACTGCAATTTTATTATCTCATCTGTGTGTTTTGTGTGAATCGTCTTTCACCATCATCACGTTCTAACCATTACTAACCCTATATGTGTGGATATTTCATTAATAAACCCAACGATCGTTTGATCATTATCTAGTTTGTTAATGTATCACTCGTGCTGTCGGTGTTACATATTCACATATAGGAACATTTCTCTTCTCAGATGAGGTTGGGGGCTTTTTCTTTACGGGATCTAAGGGCAGAAGCTAAGGTCGTGGGGAAACAGAACTCTTTCCATAATTAATTAGAAAACACTGTCTAGTGGAATGCATTCGCATTCCTGTCTTCGTGTCCCTATCTCGAATAGGTCTTTATTCTTTCTTAACGAGCCAATTTCTAGAGACCTTATATCTAATATCTCATAGACTATTCCTGGCAAAAACTACTGTCGTAGTTGCCTCAGTACTCACCACACGACATATCTTATTGACATATATGGTAATACGTGACCTTTTGTTGTACGCACCTTATTTCACGTGGAATATTTTGAAAGTACCACACCCGAGCCCGCCTGTTTGAAAATGATTGTAGCGTTTATTTAACGCCATAACAAACAGATGCGTGGGAGACTGGGAATATAACCTGACACGTTTCAGCGGTATTCCACTGTGAAGATCGCTTGCCAAGATACCAGACCTTGCTAGAGTGAAGCCTAGAATTCAGAATTCCTTCTTAACATACCGGACACCTTTTATTGGAGAAGTTTGGACGGACTTTCATAATAAAGTACGCCCAGCTTGGCCAGGTGAACAATAAACAATCAGAGAGTAAGGTGACAGCAATTTGACAGCACTTTTGCATTAGCCCGCCAATTATCTCCATACCTGTTTGTCAAACCACACCCACGTTTGTACTGACAGGGGACAAGAGCGATCCTGTGAATGAGTGACCAGAGGGGCTATTAAGGATTGGTTGGTATGTGTGGTGAGTTGGGATTATACAAATATATTTATAGGGGACTTAGTGTACTGAATGAGATCAGCTGTGAAGGTCTCTGTATCTAATAAGGTTGGTGTGTTACAGAGAACCTTGCTTGCTACCACATTTCGACCTCAATCAGACTTATTCTTGAATTGTATGATGACTTCGTTTAATGTCTAGGGTTATGATAGTGATGAAGTGTAAGTTCACAACAACCAACAGACAGATACACACCTAAGTTAAGATTCACAACAATTTACAACACTATGACACTCACAAACACATAACACTCTAAAGATTTATCTTAAGTAAGTCAAGTGTTAAATTTTATATAATGTATTAGCTTTTTCAATATATAGATATCCTGATCCTACTACAATGTGAATCAGGAATCACAATCAAATGTAAGCACAATGTCTATGTACAAAATTTATACAAAAGATCTTTGTCCAGACATATAATAGTATTGTAATATAAGTGTAGTGTTGTGATGGGTTATTATGAGGTAATACTGGCTTTTAATGCTAGGTTGTTGTTGTTTGTCATCACGACTTCATGTGTTTGTTACTGGTGGAAATAATATTAAAGGATTCACAGATTCTGTTTCTTTAAAAATTCTGTCCCTTTTGTCTTTATAATAAAGTTCAGTTCAGGGTTAGTTTATTCAAGGTTGGGCTTTACGTGCTGACATGCTCTTATCTCATAATGCAGCTGCAGGAAACCTGTATCCTCTGCTCGCTTGCTTCTCAGTTTGATAATATGATAGACAATGGCCGCTATCTTGTGCTGGGAGTCTGCTGCCAACTTTCTGGATCACGCAGTACTCAGACCGGACGATGCAATATCACCATCTATACCACGGTCCCACAATTCGTAAGGAAAACACACTAAAGATGACTGGCACAGTTTGATCTGCGGTATGTCCAAGCTGGTATCATATATTTAATTTAGGATAACACTGCCTGATCTCATCTCTCAAAATGTTAATGATATGGCGTCCCCTCTAAGATTTCTTCTGCCAATATCCAGTGTATTGACCAATCGTTTTGAATATATTCAAAAGAGTACCCAGTCATTCCAACATCTTCATTCACTTCTACTCCGTTTCTAGGCATTTATTTGTTATTCATAGGTCACCCAATCCAATTTCTTTTAACTTCAAAGTTCAGTCAATGGCCTCCCACGTACTATCTTAAACTTTCTGTCACTACTATGTTTCACAAAAATCAGGGATTTCCATCCCAAGCAGATATGACCAAACCTGACAGCATCTCTGTTCTCTATATGTTTTATTACCAATATTTAATTATCTAATGGACTTTTTAGATAATTTATTACATATTCCTAGTCCACTAGCCTTCCTGTACCCGAATATATGATTTTCAAGGGGCTAAGTGGTGTAGTTAAGAATACGATCTTTTTTCGATGTTAAATGTTTAATTTCAACTACCACCTGTTCAATCCTTTACGACTGTACTGTCAGTATAAAGTCAGGAGCCCTACGTAAAAAATCAGGTTTCCTAATAAGAATTAAACCTGTTTTCAAAACCCAACATCGTATCGTTAGTTTTTTTCATCACTATTTATTTGAAAAAATTAGGCCATGCACACTGCGAGTTGGTTTATTTTTTAAACACACGGCGAGCTGCTTGCGCTACTGTGTTCCATGGTCCGTCTACCTCTCTCTCTCTCTCTCTTCTTCTAAGCCCGTCTGTCTTTCCAAGGCTAACCTTGTGCGCAATTTTGCACTAGTGTTAGTTTTTTAAATCAAGGTCGTTCAGAAGATTTTACTACACATTCTATTTTTAGAACTACGGTTATCGCCGTATCGTTAGGCTTATGCATTTTATTTAGGAACCAACGAATTAGGACAAGTAGAAATCTTGTGTTAGCCATTACGGCGTTATACAACTAAGGCGTTATCTATACTGGGAAAGCACTGGTCCTTCTCCATTCTTCTTCCTATCGTATTATTTCGTTCTGCTTTACATTTATGGGCTAATTTATATATGGGTATTAGAATTTTTCACCACAGTATGGGCGGAGCTGGATGTCAGGGATCCAAGATGGACTTCCAGAAATATAATCTACTGCGTAGCTTGCTAGAGGAAGGAGTCCAGTTTTTACATTGTGAGGAAGAGATTAAACCCAAAAACGCCTAGCCTAAATACACGTGTTTATTCAGAGTGGATATAATTCAGTTCTGTGATGAATTGTGTTCTTAAAGGATTTTGCGAGGGAAAAGAAGGTTAGTAGATCTTATACAGATTATTAATACATTTTCTTAATTTTTCTTTATTTTAACCCCACAGCTAAAATGTGCGAAAGATAGAGTTTCAAATAATTCTTTGCATAACTGATTAATAAAATCAGAAGATTTTCCTAGAAGATGATAGGATGATATGAGGTTTTTTTTTATTTTATTTCGCACGCCCGCTAATACTCGAGGCGAAATCTCAGGTTATTATTAATGTCTAACCTGACATTGATTTTACGTGAGTATCCCTTTTCTTGTACAGAGACAGGTGTCCCTCGCCATTCAGGCAGATACTCGCCGATTTCGGAGGTACCCATTACAGCTGGGTAGGCTCAGGAGCCGCCAATCCCTGGTCGATGACACTCCTTCAAATGTCCTCGCCAGGTCTCGAATTAATCCAGTCCAAATCCCGGTCGACGAAAAATCCTCAAATGCTGTCGCCCGGGTTTGATTCTGAATCACCCGGTCGCCAGAGCGGTGTGATAACCACTACGCTAGCGCGGCTCCGCATGATAGGAGGTAATTAATAGTTCATACTTCACCTTCATCATCATCACAGTCTCCCATGCGCACACACTCTCATGCACAAGATATTTAACATCATTAGAATTGAACTCAGAGAGAGATGAATAATGAGCAGTAGTATAAATGAAAGTCAACCAGTGATGTTAAATGTGAAAAACTTACGAAGACTTTTGTGTGTCTTCAGTTCATCAGAAGTCTGGGTCTACACGCAACGTGTCTGACGTCTAACCAGAAATAAGTTATCAAAAACGGACATTTGGCTAGCAGAATTCACCATAGGACATCTTTCATTCCTCAATTAAAAAGGAATATTGTCTCACCCACAAGTCAGAAGGTTGACGCAGCATTTTTCGTCACCCATATACTGCTTGCTCACAAGTTCAATACATCGTTATCACAAGTTCAATACAAAGTCATCATAAATTCAAATCACTCGAAAGATCATTATTATCTGAAGTCAAGCACAAGAGCTCAAAAGTGGAATCGCATATTTATACCAAGTGCAACATACTCTAAAGCGCATTCTATGAAGCAGTCACGTCTCAGTCCGACAACAGTAGGAACATTTCTCATCCCAGATGAGGTTGGGGGCTTTTTCTTTATGGGATCTAAGGGCAGAAGCTAAGGTCGTGGGGAAACAGAACTCTTTCCATAATTAATTAGAAAACACTGTCTAGTGGAATGCATTCGCATTCCTGTCTTCGTGTCCCTATCTCGAATAGGTCTTTATTCTTTCTTAACGAGCCAATTTCTAGAGACCTTATATCTAATATCTCATAGACTATTCCTGGCAAAAACTACTGTCGTAGTTGCCTCAGTACTCACCACACGACATATCTTATTGCCATATATGATAATACGTGACCTTTTGTTGTACGCGCCTTATTTCACGTGGAATATTTTGAAAGTACCACACCCGAGCCCGCCTGTTTGAAAATGATTGTAGCGTTTATTTAACGCCATAACAAACAGATGCGTGGGAGACTGGGAATATAACCTGACACGTTTCAGCGGTATTCCACTGTGAAGATCGCTTGCCAAGATACCAGACCTTGCTAGAGTGAAGCCTAGAATTCAGAATTCCTTCTTAACATACCGGACACCTTTTATTGGAGAATTTTGGACGGACTTTCATAATAAAGTCCTTTGATTGAGTCCCCATACCTGACATTATCGTTTGAAGCCCACATTGCATCGTGATAAATCTGGCGAAAACACATCTGGTCATCCCAATCAGACATCTGGGCATGCTGTAATTGCTGTGGACCATTGTTATCTTTGCGGCTAGCGACGGGTCACCACATGGGACGCCCAGATTGGCTAGGTGAAAACGTCTCATGCTGTAATGGTGTTATCTTTGGTCGGCCGCTGTTCAGACAAGCGTTGAGTTACCACATTGGACGCCCAGCTTGGCCAGGTGAACAATAAACAATCAGAGAGTAAGGTGACAGCAATTTGACAGCACTTTTGCATTAGCCCGCCAATTATCTCCATACCTGTTTGTCAAACCACACCCACGTTTGGACTGACAGGGGACAAGAGCGATCCTGTGAATGAGTGACCAGAAGGGCTATTAAGGATTGGTTGGTATGGGCGGAGCTGGATGTCAGGGATCCAAGATGGACTTCCAGAAATATAATCTACTGCGTAGCTTGCTAGAGGAAGGAGTCCAGTTTTTACATTGTGAGGAAGAGATTAGACCCAAAAACGCCTAGCCTAAATACACGTGTGTTACGTGCAGTCTTTGATATCTTACAATATTATACATTGGTATACTTGTTATGTTCGCAAATATTTTGTAAACAAAATAGATATTTTTTAGTGCTTAAGGGAAAGTCATTATTGAGTTACTTCCCTTGAAAGTTGTGCCGTCTCTTTCGATCGAACTCCGCGGATGAATCCAGTTTTACTGCGATTTATTCTTTGTTTGGGTGTCACGTAGGGTTTATATTCATTTAATTTCCTACATCTTCTTCCTATTCGTTCACCCAAATTCTCTCTTTTATTATCTCTGTATTTCATTTTTCCCGTATATTTTTCATCCATTCGTTTTGCGAATATTATTTTCATATAATTCGCAAACTTTACCTGTTTCTTTCTCAAAAACTGAGAATCGCGCTAGGACGATATTACGTAGATGTCAGGGCTGCAGGGCGTCAGAAGGCGTGATAAGTCGGTTCGCTGAACATAGGACGTAGCAAATCGTCTACATTCTCACCGAGCGCGCGAGCTTCTTCTCGGCATAAGTCCCGGTGAGGTGTGATACTTTACATCTGCACCGGTCAGTATCCAGACATTTGTCTGGAAAATCCCAAACTGACACGGCGCTCACTTGGGCCATGGTCAGCTGTAGTGTGAAAACTGCCCTACAATGGAGTCAGGCTGTCTGGGATTTGAAACTGACACGCGTACATCGTGGTCAGTAGGTGACAGTTACGACACGCGTTAAGCGGACGTAAATGTTGGGAGTAGGGGAGATAATTTCGCTTGGCGAAGTAAGTTTGGGCCCTTTGTCTGATTTTAAGATATTGGCCAAGTTTGAAACTTTAATTTCATTCTCGCTCATAGACTCCACAGTAGATAGGTCGCTCGAAAACAGAATAGCTGTTAGCGAAGATCTCAGTTTGTTTCGGCAATTTGTCGA
This sequence comes from Oreohelix idahoensis, assembly GCA_024509875.1. Classification (NCBI taxonomy): domain Eukaryota; kingdom Metazoa; phylum Mollusca; class Gastropoda; order Stylommatophora; family Oreohelicidae; genus Oreohelix; species Oreohelix idahoensis. The sequence continues at coordinate 2,866 of JAMPIV010003277.1, read as the reverse complement.
ACTTCTAGACTTCCAGAAATATTTTCAGCATTTTTATTCTAAAGTTGTGCGACTACCTGTAATTCTGTGGTTGAGGTAATTAATATGATAGATATATAGATTTTGTGTGTGTTAAAGTGTTAAATCGCTTAATTCATTTTAATCTATTTCTTTAGCGCAGAAGAGAAATAAAGTGGTAGGCTATTATATTTTCTAGGGAAGCATTCAGTGGAAAGCAGAATAAAATTAAAATTTCTAGCTTATAACGGCAATTGTAGCTATTTATAAATTTAATATAACTGCTAATACTCAGTCGAGTGTATTTTTCTAAACTAACGTATAAACTCTAGAATCCAGCCTCATGAATGGTGACGGAATACGCACGTGTTCTTAATTTATGAGGATTGCTGATTTTTAAATATAACTTACGTCACGGGAAGTTTAAATGATAAGCAAAGCTCTCTGCTTGCAAGTTTAATGTAAGTTTTAACCAGTTCAGATTCTGTTTATTATATTATATGTGTTATTTTTCCTCCACACAGTGAAAGTTTTGGGGGTGACCCTAACTTTACCAGCACCTAGTAGTAGTTTCCATACTTGTGAAGAAATAGACAGTCCTTATTTTGAACCACGTGGGTTTTCTCAAGTAACACTGATCTGACGGTGCAAGTTAGACAGAAATACTAATATCCCTATAACGGGTTTTCAAAGACTGTAATGATAAATACTGGACCTTGGAGCCAGCACTTAATTTCTTCTAGAAACTCTATATAATTTGCTGCCTGGTGGCGTGAATATTAACAAACATTTCCCGACTAGATTATATCTTGTGGACAAATCTGTGGTGTGACTAAAGTGAATCCTCTACTGAGGGAAGGCACCGACCTGACATTCATCATTTTTTTAGAAACCTACGCTATTGACACTGTGCTCTGCTAACTCCCGCGCCTGGAATAATTGTTAGGTGACTTAATCAGACATTTGAACAAATTTGCATACCCAAGTAGTCGTTCCCGGAGACTCCAAGTTAAATACGTCTTTTGGAACTGGGGACTTCTTGGCAGAAGACTGCATTTTTTTGAGTCTGTGTGAAAATCTAAAATCAATGTGTTCCAAGAGGCAGCAAGCAAAGTCGTGAGTACAAGTATGAGAAGCCATGGCGGAATGAATGAGTGTACGCTGGTTTGAGTGATATTTTTCACTATTTTATCTTTGACACCCTGTTGCTGTCCTAATTTTTTTTTTTAATCTGCATAATTTGTTGCTAAGGCTAGAGTTCTTGTGTTTTTGTCTTAGGTTAAATCAGATTTTTTTTTTTCAAACTCTGTGCATATAATTACGAGATAAAACAAAGAAAAACTCTTAGACTCAAACCCTATGTATCTGTGACTCGGGCGCCATCATCTGTTCTCTTAACGGGGCCGGGCTAAACCTAGAGTTAACACCATAACGGGGGCTATCATCCTTGCAACATTTCCTTGAAGTTTTGTGACTATGTGTATATATGTATTTTCCTTGATGAACTTTCTTTGATGTTGTGAGCCGATTTTTCCTGATATTAAAATCGCTCTTGAACTAAATAATCGTGTTTGGTCAGCTCGTTCTAGATAATATATATATCATTGTTATAGTTTTCCCACGTCTGTGTGTTTACCTGTCGTCACGTGTATGTGCGTGCCTGTGAGTGATAGAAATATACGTAATATGTATATTGGTGTAGTCTGTCTGACGCTGTAACAACTGTTGTAGAAGATAGGTGAGAGAGAGAAGAATTCTTTTCGCTTTCAGAGACAGCCACTATATCAAAAATCTATCATCTCACGTGTGTGGAAATTCTATTACCTTTCACTAACTCTCACTGAGTCTATCACCTATTCAAACCTATTCAGAAGGGACCAAACCTAGTCTTAATTCTCCTATCGGAAATCTACGACAAATGAGGGCTCGTTTCCGGTCCTTGAACTTAGAATAGGAAGACGAGTACGACAAATGTGGACTCGTCTATCTGGATTTTGAACTTAAGATTCTGTATTCTGATATAGAGTAAGAGTGTGATGTCTTGTGAGTTGTTATATCTTTAAATAATTACCCCCTAGACTAGCGATCTGTTTACGGGCGTGCTGACCACACAAACTAATAAGTTTTTTTTTCCCACAGCATCTTTGAATAATATACATTTTGGTTACAGGTTGATTTTGTCGGGATATTTGTTAACTGCTGAATGTAATACTAAATGCTGGTAAAGTGGTGAGTGTATAACATTCACTGGGTACTGAGGCAGAACGGCGTTTGAACTAAGTTAAGGAGTGTGTTTCGGACTTTTTTGTCCAGATTAATTCCCTCCCTTACCCGATCTGACTTCAGGGGCGAACTTATAGTGGATTTTTAAAAAATTAAGGGATTATTTTTCTCTTTAATTTTTGCAATATTCTTTTGCTTTTCCACTGTAGCAACTTAATTTTCAGTTGTAATCTTAACTACCATTTATTTGGCGTAGTCGTGTTTTGCATTGAGTGCTTTATTGCCGATAATAGCAGCGATAGTTAGATTTTATTTTGGAGGAGGTATCCCAGGGTTAAATATATCATCTTTTGTTTTTTTTGGTAATTTTTTTTTTCTCGTAAGTGGTAGGAACCAGGTTATTCTTTTTCCTATTTTCTTTCTCCAACAGTCTCAGTCACTGACATAATATGGCCGAGAGGGCAAAGCTTAGACAACTTCTCAGGGACGAAGCGAGAGAGGAGGGACTGGAAGGAGACGAAGCGAAAGCTTTTGTCAGAGACGAACTTGAGAGATATGATGCGGAGAGGAAAGCAGCTGAAGCTAAAGAGGAAAAAGAAGAACTCAAGAGGAAAGAAGCAGAAGCTAGAGAGAGGGAAAGGGAAAG
>JAMPIV010003276.1:0-170568 GCA_024509875.1 Oreohelix idahoensis | reverse complement strand
GGGATGACGACAGAATTCCTTGTTTAGTTCTGAGGATTCATTTTCCAGGTAATACCGACCTTTATGCATTATTACGCTTTTTCGGTGGCAGAACATGTAAAGGATTACCTAGGGTGAACAGCAGCTCACTGATCCGCCATTTCAGAACTTATATATTTGTGCTCGAGGTAGCCATTCAAGACTGTTAGTCTTATATTGTCCAGAAATCCAGTGACGAAGATATATTGTGGAGCCGCAGATTGGCGGAACTTCTATCTACAATAAGTATTACTGCAGGGTTGATGATAACCTATTTAACAGAAGTACACGGCCGACGTCAGAACGAGGCCTGTGCTTTCGGCTATTATACTACAGCCTGATATGTGCAATTGGCAGGGAGTGCCAAGTTGCACCTATGTGTCATAGTAACTAAGGCATCTGACGCGTTTAGTCAGAGACGCCAAGGGCGACGCTACGAACTGTCATTATTGAAGAACTTTGCTATTGACCATGCACGTCTATTCTGATGTTTACCTTTTTGAATGCCAAATGTATACCTATCGATGTCAGGTCAGCATGACCTTGTTACACTGACTGTTCCTGTTGATATTATGTGTGTTCCCGTCAATAAATGTCTTGAAACATGCCTGCAGTGTCAAAGCATCCTTGATTACTGCATGTGAGAGTATGGGTTGCAGGATCTACATCTATACGAGCCTAAACACATTCGCGCTTTCATTCGCACCCACACTCAATTCATCATACGCTCGCACTACACATCTAACAACATGTATACTGTCTTGGGCCAGTGATCACATCAACAAAGAAAAAAAGACAGTTACAACTATGTTGTCGATATTGATGGAAAGCATAAAACTTTCCACATAAATATGCTTACGGAATTTTATGAAAGACCTGACTATTTGCAGCCTATTTTCCAGGCAACGGACAATTCTCAAGCACCTCATGGTCAGTACTCATCTCTGTCAGTTATACAGGATGAGGAAACTATTTTTTCTGATGTCAATCTTCCTCTTTCTATGGTCCCACTTTATTCTACGGAATCTTGGGAAAACGTGACCGTTTCTCCAAATCTTTCCGCTGAGGAACATCGACAAGTTTCTTCGATGTTGCAAACATTTCAGGATGTTCTTACAGACATCCCGGGACACACACATGTCATTGAACATGACATTGTGCTAACTGATCATAATCCTATCAGAGTCAGACCTTATCCAATACCTATCCATTTCCAGTCTCAAGTCGAAAAAGAATTGGATGAAATGATACGTTTGGAAATCATTGAGCCATCCACTTCAGCATACTCTTCGTCTATGGTTATTGTTCGAAAGAAGGATAATAACATTCGCATTTGCGTAGATTATCGCAAATTGAACCAAGTTACGAAGTTCGATGCTGAACCTATGCCTTCATTAGAAGAGCTACTCAATAAACTTTCTAATTCTAGATTCTTTACCAAACTAGATTTGTCTAAAGGTTATTGGCAAGTCCCGCTAACTGAACGTGCCAAACCTTTTACAGCTTTTTCTACACCTAGGGGTTTATTCCAATGGAATTTCATGCCTTTTGGTCTTATGAACGCCCCTGCTACATTCGTACGCATGATGCGGCGAATTCTCGCATATCGTACAGATGTCATAGCATACCTAGATGATATCTGTCTATTCAGTGATTCCTGGGAAGATCACTATTTGGGTTTATACGAATTACTGTCTACTCTTCGCGAGTATAACTTGACTGCAAAACCCTCTAAAGCCTTTATAGGATTTAGTGAGATTTCTTTCCTAGGTCATCGTGTTGGTCATGGTCTTTTAAAGACAGAGGACCACAATGTTTCAAAAATACTTAACATTTCGGTCCCTAAGACGAAGAAACAAGTAAGGAGTCTATTAGGTTTGATCCAATTCTACGGACGATTCATTCCGAATCTGTCCTCCATTATGGCACCGCTTTCTACTTTATTGAAGAAAGGGTCGCCTAATCTGATCCGCTGGTCTAAAGAATGTCAATCCTCATTGGACCAGGTTAAAGCCCTATTTTCATCTCCACCTATTCTTAGGTTACCTACTATTGAGAAGACTTTTGTTCTTCGAAGTGACGCCTCGTCAACTGGGATTGGGGCGGCACTAATGCAGGAGTATTCTGATACTCTGCATCCGGTGATGTATATCTCTAGGAAATTAAATGATGCAGAAAAGAATTACTCGGTTTTAGACCGTGAGTTATTGGCTATGGTATGGTCTATTCTGAAGTTACAAAGATTTCTTCTAGGCGCACATTTCATTGTGGAAACCGACCAGAAAGCGCTTACTGCTATTCAGAGCAAAAACTTGAAGAGCTCGAGGTCCACTCGTTATGCCATAGCTCTTCAACCATTTCATTTCTCGGTGCGAGCTATCCGTGGTTCGGATAATGTGATGGCAGACATTCTGTCCAGATGCCCACACGATTCCGCATGATTCTTCTGTCATATATCTTTCCTGCTATACAATCCACTACTATAACGACATGTTAGCAAATATTTTCTCACTTTTTGGGGGGTTTTTATAACAGTGTACCATGTAATTATCTAAGAAGGCTTAGTTAGTGATATACGGGCCAAAAGATCACTCGGCCACATTTACATAATATATTTGCATAATTGTATTAAGAGATTTACCAGTTGTCTTTAAGATTTGTGTTATTGATATTTTCGCAGCACATCATTGAAGTCTGCGACATTATGTCCATTGTGGAACTTTGAGGATATCAAGTCCTGTCCTAGATTGGGAGCGGATGATGTCCACATCTTCTTCTATTGAATGTTTTATGTCAATGAAGATCAACACATGTATTACTTATTAATTACTGTTGCTTTATATAATGTAATAATATAGTGCGGTATATTAGTAAATTACACCGCTATTTGCAACACATTGTATGATATCATAATAATATATTTAATTTCATATATTGGTATGAGAATAATTTGACTTTTATTATGATGTTGCCATCATTGTGGCGTGTGTTGGTGGCACCTTCCTGGAATATATAAGCGTATACTTAGATAAATTTTTTCTCTAAGGATCTGAGATATGATCTCAGTTTCGCTCCAAGTGTTGAGCTATTTTGTTAGGTATATATCCGCGCATCATACGTGCGTTAGGAGCCTAGATTTTTTCGGCTCCAGGATTTAAAAAAAAATGTTTCTTTTTTTTCCCCGGGAGGGTGCGGTAATGTTACGCACAAATAATTACTTTTTCCAAAGTCTTTGTATGATCATTTTTTGTATGTATGATCATTTTTTGACTGAAATGTGTATTATGTTTTTTTACGGTCAAAGGGACATAATCCGAGTTATTGAGACTACAATTTTTTAGGAGTTTGCCTTCTCTTGTATAGAGACACGTTCGGTCTATAATTTCTTGAACGAAGCGTGACCATATCTCCTTATTTGGTAGTATCAGTCAACTATGGTAGATGTCTGAAAATCTGTCTTAACGCTTCTGTTCATGACCATAAAAGGCGCGACTGTGTAAGACTTTTATCTCGAATGTTCTTAAAATTGCTTTGTGTGAATTGATACTCACGTAGATGAGTTCTGCGCATGTCAAAAACTGGGAGTTCGTTCTGTGTGTTCCGCCCAGCTGGCAGTTAAGAAATGGTCTGAGTAGCGAGCAGACGCGACCTGCGTCTTGTGATTCTCTGAGGGAAATACATTGTCTTTGTGAGTTAGTTAGCTAACTAGACTATTTCCCAGTATTATTCAAGCCTGCCTGGAGGCATATGTTCGTGGTTGATTTTCCGAAATAAGGTAATTCCTCTTGTATCGAACTTTATGCTATCATCTAGAGGTTCGTCATTTTGTCGCCTTTTTGCTCGCCTGTGTGATTCAAAATGGAGAGGTACTTTGACTAGGATTAAGTCACCGGTATCTTTATACCTGAACTAGTTATATATATATATACCTATGGGTCGCTCTAGACCAACAAGACTATTGTCTGGGTTCCAGGATTCGTTATATCAGAGATCACGTCCAAGTCAGATGGTTAGACTTAGGAAGGTTATAAAGGTCGAGCTGACCTGTAATCCATGTATGCTATTCACGTGCAGACAGTAAACGGACTTATTGTATACATCTGATCTGCTAGCATCAGGAAGGGAATATTTATTATTGTCTATGAACATTGTTGAGCTGCAGCTGACACTGTTGCAGAAGTTATATATATATTATTTATACAGCTTCACGAACCAGAACTTTAGGATATCGAACATACAGAAGCTATCTGTTTACAATACAACTATTGAGTATTGAATCCTAGATGACTATCGGCTAATATGATTTGAATGCTGAACTCGTTGAACTATGTTGATGTCATAAATATCATGACTGTTGTTTTGTGGCGTGCAATAAATGGTAAAAATTATACAACGAAGTTACCATTTCTATGACTCTACACATCATGTTGCCTGTGTTGTACCCTGTGAACTACTCTACTGCAACATACGCAGCAACATTATAAACCAGATAAGACACCCACATTTTGCACTTTAATACCTGGTGTCGATAGGGGTGGTAATTTGACGTCATCCTAAATCCACCCTTATCAAATAGATGAGAGGATAAAAGCTGTAGACGCTAAGGAAAGAAGCGAGAGAGATTAACGTGAGCATGCACTGAAGATGAAGCAGTTAGAGATGCAGGGACAGGCTCAAAGAGTTGAACCAGTAGCCGGTGCGACAGCATCTACATCATCAGGCAACCTATCGCCACGGTCAGATGATATGCCCTCCTTGCACACGGGGAGCCCAGGACCTTTGCCATCCTCACACGTGTCCAACTTGGGACCCTTGAGGTTTCCATTCGAAGCTTTCTCGGAACGAGCTGACTCTATCGATGTGTATTTGAACAAATTTGAGAAGTTTTCCACCACGTTTTATTTGGAGAGAACCACGTGGAACCTGAAACTGTCGCAAGGGCTTAGAGGAACTGCTTATGAAGTGTATAGCAAGCTTCCTCCAGGTTTACAGGAAGACTACGACTCGCTGAAAAAGGCACTACTGGTTCGTTATGAGTTACATGCTGACGCCTATCGGAAGAGGTTCCGTAACTCTAGGAGGGAAGTTGGAGAGAGCGTTGCTCAGTTTGCTGCGAGACTGGATTCCTATGTGGAGAAGTGGGGTGCCATAGGAAATTTTACTCATGATTGGGAAGGCCTGAAGGAAATGGTCATGATCGAACAACTGAAGGACACCATGACTTCCGACATGAGAAGATTCCTGATAGAGAATGGGGCCAGCACTTTAGAATCCATAGTCCAGTTAGCGGAACGGTATCAGGCAGCACTATCAGAGAATCCACCACCCCGACGGAAACAACCAGATTACGTATCTAGACAGACAGCTCAGTCACACGTGGACCCCCAAGTGAGACCACCTCATACTAACTTCAAAAAGCATGACAAGCCAGACTATGCCCATAAGACTACTCAGAGATCAGCTTTCCAGCCTCAGAGGCGGGGATAAAAGTGGTGTAAGACGTGCAAAATGAGCAACCACAATACTGCAGAGTGCAGAAGGAAAAACCCCCCACATCATGTTGCATGTTTGCAGGTGAGGGCTGTTGACAGGAAGGAACTGACAGTGAGTCAGAATAGCCTCCATCACCCACCTATACAGGAGACAGTGACCGTGAATGGCAAACAAGTCATCGGGTTGTATGACACAGGTTTGTCCTATGACGCTGTCGTTTCTGCATCTCTGGTGCACCCCGAACAACTCACCACAGAAACAGTGGATATCCAGGGGCCACACAAGGGAGCATTACCCTTAAATGTGCCCATAGCGAAGATTCAGGTCAGTTGTCGCTATGTGGAAGGGGAAATCAATGCTGCAGTTTTAGAGGATCCTTTCTACCCCCTGATGTTAGGGCGTAGATATGTCTTTTTAGGAGAACCAGTAAAGCCTGTGGTTATGGCTGCCATCCAGACCAGGTCTGACTCCAAATGCATAGAGAGGGACTCTAAATTAGAAATTCATCCGAATAAGATGAAAAGGGCTCAAGCAGCTGATAGCACATTGGGGCCTTGCTTTGGCAAATTGAAAAACTCACATAACCCTCGAAGAAAGGGTGACTTTTATATGGAACATGGACTTTTGCACAGGAAAGCTGGCAGAGGGCTAAAAAGTCATGGACAGATTGTGGTGCCATCCATATATAGAAATAAAGTTATGGAATGGGGGCACGATGCTACTTTGAGTGAACACCTGGGTAATGGTGCCACAAATCAAAGAATAGCCACCCATTATTATTGGCCCGGCATCATGGAAGACATAGCTCGATATGTGAAGTCCTGTTCAGAGTGTAACCAGGTAACCTCAACACATAGGGTAGACCAGTTACAGGACCTAGGGAAGCATTGCTGCAGACGTAGGCATCCAAAGAAAACCAGGAAGAAAACCAGAATACTTACCTGGGAAGAACAACGTAGGGGCAGATTTTTTAGTAAACACCCTTATGCAAATGAGTTACAATGAGAAGCGGTAAAAGAAGAGGAAGACAGGACCAGAGGAGTTGGATGGAACGTCAAACTTGAGGAGGGGGCTTGTGTGACGACTTGCCCAATCTTCACTTCTTTTTTTTATTAATTACGAGACGCCATTTTTTATCATCTTCAATGCATGATCGAGAAGCCCGTAAAGTCACGGGAAATTCCACTTGCGGATATTCTCCTAGCGTTCAGTGATTTTCTCCTAGCGTCTAATACTATTTTTTAGATACGACGTCATTGTTGACCCCTGACCTCGGTAGCTAGAAACCTGTTTTAATTTAGGACCGACTGCTTAAACTTAGATAGGACCAGTTTATGCCACTTTAAGAAACCCCCACGTGACTTTTAACGTTATTGATTGGAGCGTCTATATGATGCTAAGGTCACATGATGCACGCTTCGGATCACGTGCCCCAAGCGGAAATGACCCACTAAAAGTGCGGCAAACCCAGCCATTTTTTCGACTTGCCCAGGAAACCTCGAGAAAGCTAGACCTAATCCAGATCGTGCGAATTCACGCATTAAAGCACTGAAGCTACGTGTCTAAATTGTGATTAGAGTCCATCTGAGTAGTCTATGGTGGAGCCTTGCACGACAGTCCAATCTCAGAGCAGAATACGGAGTCGAGCACAGTGAAGGCCAATCCGAACCATTCAAGACCAACCTGGTGCAACGTCATAAGGAGACCGGAGAACTAACCACGCTTCACTATCAGCCGGGGGCTGAAAAGCTAAGTTCCTATAGAAAGGGAACTCACCATATCAATGCCATATCTTTAGTCATCCATGATGAAAAACACTTGATGTGAGACACATATTACATACAGCAGACACTAATTCCATCGACAATACTATCATCCACCATCTATTCATTTTTAATTGTAATAAACCAATTGGGTGTATATAATGTACCCCATGCCTTGTTCCTTCTATTATATGTTACATATTGTCTGATGTTTATCTTCCTTTATAAGGGAGGGGGGGGGGCCTCGTAAAATCTAATATAAACCCAGTAATTAAGAATAATAATAATAGATAACTGAGAAGGGGACGACGGTAGCGAGAGACCAAATATCTCCTTACAAACTTTGCCAGACCTGTCTAGTTAGGAGAATTTACACTCACTCTTTTGTCTCCCTTCAGCGGTGGAAAAACCCAACAGGAATTCTTGAGTCAATCTTCCACAGTCATATCTATTATTTCTTCTAAATAAATTCTTATCCTTCCTACGCTACGCCACAGACATGTATACTGTGACCTTTGCCTTACGTCTATGTCGTTTTGGCCATATATATTTATATATAGTTTTTCTGACAATAGGAACACTACAAAGCTTTTGTGCGACAATTTTCGATCGCGCCAGAAACTACCAGATTTTTTTCTATTAATGTCCTAACATCATTTGACGGACAGTATATGGGGTAAAACTGATAAAAGTAATACGCCCACTAAACTCTGAGACAGATGGGGGACGAGACAAATCTCTGATTTAGAGTTAAATTTCTAACCGGTTCTTGGTTATCTATATTTTATTTACAGTCTCTGTTGGTTTCAGAAGCTGGTGTTCTTAGCACATTGTCAAGGAAGGCAAACACAGTGTCCCGATAGTCCATCGTGGAAACATAGTGAGGGGTTTATAGAAAAATAGTCACCTCAACTCTTCGGCAATACACTCAGAAAGAATCGCGAAGCACAAATAAGTCCTATGGGACTGAAAATCAATTCACGGCTATTTGTATTCTGATTTAAATGCAAAGCTTAACTCTACATAAGACTTTGTAATTACATTTCTCTAAAATTAACAAAATTATCACTCAACAGTCCCTGTCTATGATGATCTAATTAAATGTAATATTTGGAGAAAAAAAACAACAACTCATTAATACATTTGTTTGATTTAATTTGTAACATCATCACTTGTCTGAATTTAGATTATTATATTATCTCAAAGTGTTAACCAAAAATCTATGTAATAAATGTTATTCGTTATATTTATATAATATAACTGCCAGAGTTTTGTTCAATTGACACTTGAATGTTGTAACAAGAACGTTATGACCAGTAGTTATACTCTCTTATTATTAGAATTCACTCCTTACACCTGTCCTTACACCTGTACCTTATCTTCCACTGTATACTAATCCTCGACTATACGTCAGGAAGGGGGCTTCGTCGAGCCACAGTCTATCAGACATAATTGTCGGATCAGATCTATTATGACTTTCAGTGGTCTCAGATAATACAGGACAGCAGTGGCAGAGATCAAGATCTGGAGCAGACATCTATTCTTCGTTATGTGTACCCATCGCTTTCTCTAAGTTCTGTCCCATAATTTCCGCCAGGCGTTTCTTACTCCTTTCACGAGCCTAAACTTCTATTCAGAGAAATTTTCCTGGAGAACTATTGAGCTATCTGTGGTTATCTCCTATATTATCTACTACTTATAGGAGACTAGTAATTACTTATCTCACCTTCGCCACAATTAGTGAACGAATCATAAGAGATATTTAAACGGGCCACAATAACGCCACAAGGTCCCATGTGCAAGTTAGGCACGTTAAAAATCCCCCGGCAGTTGGAAATCGTAAAAGAGTAGGCCATAAGGCCGCTGCCCTGGCAAAATTTAAAAATTAGAAACCTACCAACCACAACAATATTTATAGAATGTGCGATTCCTATATACACACACTGGGATTCTCGCCTGTGCTACGGAGTTCATGCACTGTGCTGAGATCCCCCTCGTGTGATCGAAGGGAGGATGTCGGAGCACTTACGGAGTTTTCAGTGTGCAATGAAGATAGTCCTTAAAACCAAACCAAATCACACAGATATACCACACACAACGTGTATTCAAACAAAACTCACAGATATACCACACACAACTGTGGTCAAACAAAACTCACAGATATACCACACACAACTGTGGTCAAACAAAACTCACAGATATACCACACACAACTGTGGTCAAACAAAACTCACAGATATACCACACACAACTGTGGTCAAACAAAACTCACAGATATACCACACACAACAATGGGCAAAGAAAACTCACAGATATACCACACACAACTGTGGTCAAACAAAACTCACAGATATATACCACACACAACTGTGGTCAAACAAAACTCACAGATATACCACACACAACTGTGGTCAAACAAAACTCACAGATATACCACACACAACTGTGGTCAAACAAAACTCACAGATATACCACACACAACTGTGGTCAAACAAAACTCACAGATATACCACACACAACTGTGGTCAAACCATATACCACACACAACTGTGGTCAAACACAACTCACAGATATACCACACACAACTGTGGTCAACAAAACTCACAGATATACCACACACAACTGTGGTCAAACAAAACTCACAGATATACCACACACAACTGTGGTCAAACAAAACTCACAGATATACCACACACAACTGTGGTCAAACAAAACTCACAGATATACCACACACAACTGTGGTCAAACAAAACTCACAGATATACCACACACAACTGTGGTCAAACAAAACTCACACATATACCACACACAACTGTGGTCAAACAAAACTCACAGATATACCACACACAACTGTGGTCAAACAAAACTCACAGATATACCACACACAACTGTGGTCAAACAAAAACTCACAGATATACCACACACAACTGTGGTCAAACAAAACTCACAGATATACCACACACAACTGTGGTCAAACAAAACTCACAGATATACCACACACAACTGTGGTCAAACAAAACTCACAGATATACCACACACAACTGTGGTCAAACAAAACTCACAGATGTACCACACACAACTGTGGTCAAACAAAACTCACAGATATACCACACACAACTGTGGTCAAAAAAACTCACAGATATACCACACACAACTGTGGTCAAACAAAACTCACAGATATACCACACACAACTGTGGTCAAACAAAACTCACAGATATACCACACACAACTGTGGTCAAACAAAACTCACAGATATACCACACACAACTGTGGTCAAACAAAACTCACAGATATACCACACACAACTGTGGTCAAACAAAACTCACAGATATACCACACACAACTGTGGTCAAACAAAACTCACAGATATACCACACACAACTGTGGTCAAACAAAAAACTCACAGATATACCACACACAACTGTGGTCAAACAAAACTCACAGATATACCACACACAACTGTGGTCAAAAAACTCACAGATATACCACACACAACTGTGGTCAAACAAAACTCACAGATATACCACACACAACTGTGGTCAAACAAAACTCACAGATATACCACACACAACTGTGGTCAAACAAAACTCACAGATATACCACACACAACTGTGGTCAAACAAAACTCACAGATATACCACACACAACTGTGGTCAAACAAAACTCACAGACATACCACACACAACTGTGGTCAAACAAAACTCACAGACATACCACACACAACTGTGGTCAAACAAAACTCACAGACATACCACATATAACTGTGGTCAAACAAAACTCACAGATATACCACATATAACTGTGGTCAAACAAAACTCACAGATATACCACATATAACGTGTGGTCAAACAAAACTCCACACTTTTTAAATATTAAAATTAACAATGTTTCATTCAAAAGGACTTTGGATCAAGGAAATGGACTTTCATTATTGACATTAACTATTGATTAACATGAAATATTTAAAAAAGTGTGGAGTTTTGTTTGACCACAGTTGTGTCATACTCACATTAGACTTTATTACATTAATGAGCTAATACGCCATACTGTAATTTATTTTCACAACACATGAGAAAAGTATCTTTATTACTTACAGTTATACGTTGCATTCATAACATGTACTACTGAAATACACACAATGATTATTCATTTGACATATTGTCACAGTCACCCATTATTCATTGGTTTGTCTGCCTCATATTATCTATTGTCTCTATTACTTAATTTTGATATTGTGTATTATGAGACTAAGTTACTAATGTTACCTGACTTGACATTAGGAGTTTTCGACAGTGTGCGGTGTGAATGCCTGGACTGATATATTAATTTCATTTTACATGTTGCTTGATGTTATTATAGTGACCTCACACTAGTGTCAAAAGATTTGTATTCTGTATAGGCAATGGTTTTCGTAATTCTATTACTTAATTCCACACCTTGGGTAGACATACTGTGAAGCACAAACCTAGGTGCTGTATGACTCATACCAACTGTGAAGTTTGATGTTACCATCGTTTCACTCCAGTGATGTGTTAAACTCACGCCACATAAATAATGACAACGAAGTTGTCATTATTTAACGGGAGGGGGGAGTAAATGTTATGTGTAAATTTCATAACATTGGTTGTCGCTGTTCACTTCCTTGTTGATGTGTTTGTAGACCGCTGTCTTGGTTTCAGGAAGTGACGTCATTACGTTTGCTGGCCACCTTGGCAGACGTTGACTTTCGAAGTCGGCCACCAAAGCGTGCCCTGCCGGCATTCGTCTGTGTGGCTTCACAAAGTGTAAGACGCTTGTGTATTTCTGCTCCAGAGAGTAAATGCTGTTCCCTCTATCGTCATTATGTTGTACCATCACTAGACTACGCATACACCTCCGTGCAGTAATGCTAGTTAGTTTATGCAAGATTGAAAGAGGATGCTGATCATTACGTGAGTGACTTATTGTTCAATAAAATGAATGAAAATGTCCTCTACATGCTTCATTAGTACGAGACTGTACTTCGACGATATAGACTGTCATATTGATGCCTTCTATGCATGAACATACTCTCTCAGATGTTAAGTGGAGCTGTTATTATTCTAATAAAGTATTTCGTGAAGTGTCCAATCTGGCCTCTGGACTGACATTCATTTTTACAAGTGTACGGTGTGAGGGCGGGAACTGAACGGGCCTCAAATCTTTAATCACAGAATCTAATTACAAGAAGGCCAAGCCACACGATACAAATGTTTAATATTTAAAAGCAGTTTAAGCTGCAACAACTACAACGCCCGACAACAATAACCCCGCATCCAACTACACAACATATACTTACATATGTTTACACACTGAAGATACTGCCATGTCTGCTCACATACACATTTACAACACATCACGTTTACGCATGGAGCTGGCTGGCAATTCATCACTTAAAATAGAGTGCTACAAAAACCATCACTGCCAGAGTACAAAAAGAAAGTTAACGTAGTCCCATAAAAAATACTGCCGTAGGGGAGTGAAGTATAGGAGACTTCACTATACTAGGTCTAGCATCAAGAAGTGGGGGGATAATTTCCCTTCCTCGCTGCCTTTTCCTTCCCTAATTCAAGAAGTAAGTCAGGTACCCATTTACAGCTGGGTAGACTGGAGCATGGTGATACCGTGAATCGAACCCAGCACATTTGCTGCAAGAAACCAGAGCTCTAATGACTCTTTCAATCGGACAATAATTATATAATAATAATAATAGCCCCTTCAGTCATAACTGACTTTGGGAATACGCGCCTGAGGTGTCAGTCCTCAGCTGCTTATTTTCCTGATGTTCCTTTCGACGTTTTCTCCTCTCTTCTGCTTGTTGTGTGAACTTCTTTTCGTTCAAACTGAGATGGTGCCGTAGATAGTAGCATCACCACTTGATGCGATCGACAGCTTCATCCTCCTAGGTTACTGGATTTATGTCCAGTGCCCTCATGTCTCTCTTGCAGGCATCTTTGAACCTCTTTAATACTAATCCTTAGGTGCGACATTCCTTTACTAAAAGTGGACCGGCTACTGTGTTGGCACTTTGCTCTGTAAGAAGCGAAAAGCGAAACGATGATGAAATATCACATACACGTCTAGTAACACACATATATACACCACCGCATGCCTACACTGCAGACACACACTCACATTCACACGGAGATACCCATACACTGATAGACACACACACACACTCACACGGAGATACCCATACACTGATAGACACACACACACACTCACACGGAGATACCCATACACTGATAGACACTGCTCATCACGTTTGTGTAATTCAAACTGCCATTTGAGGATCTTAATTTGGGAAAATGGGCATTGAGAGGAACATTATCGTTGGACTCGACATGGGAGGAACATTATCGTTGGACTCGACATGGGAGGAACGCGTAAAAATGACGACAATAAAAAAGACTTAGACGATGATAAAATGATAACTGGAAATGTGTACAAAGGGAGCGTGTTAGTTAGGAATGTCAAGGTCAAGGATTGAAAGAATTAGCAAGAACAACACGTAGGTAAGGGGAGAGATAAATAGACAGACAGGCAGACAGGGAGGCAGACAGACAGACAAGCAGCCAGACAGACAGCCAGGCAGACAGACAGACAAATAGATAGATAGATAGATAGACAGACAGACTGACAGACAGACAGACAGACAGACAGACAGACAGACAGACAGACAGATAGATAGATCGACAGACAGACAGACAGACAGACAGATAGATAGATAGATAGATAGATAGATAGATAGATAGATAGATAGATAGATAGATAGATAGATAGATAGATAGATAGATAGATAGATAGATAGATAGATAGATAGATAGATAGATAGATAGATAGATAGTGTGATGAAGTACATTGATACAGCGATAAAATCATTAATTATATGTAATGAAGGCATAATAATATGTATAGAATTAGTAAAGTTGTAACGCATCTTCTTCCCTGCGCCAGAAAACGCATTGATTTAGGTAGGATAGAACGTAGTCTAAAACCTTATTGCAGCGCTAGTAGTATTGGACTTTGTAACCCGCCCGTCAAGGGTTAGCGATAAAAATTTGAAAAATCTACAAGCGTAGTGGTTCCAGGAAAGATAGAAAGAATAAAACACACGAACGCATAAGATTGAGAGAGCGGACACATGCTGCCAGCTTGTCAAGTGTTAGAATTTGAATTAACTACTCAGGCCGACAGTGCGAGACGATGCCGTTAGCTTGTGTCGAAAACGATGTCGCGAGCTTTAAAATTTAAAAATAAACCGCCAAGTCCAATACATTTTCTAACAAAAGGCACACTGTAGAATCATATATACACTCACGCATAATTACTTCCTGCCGGGAAAAAGGAAGATCTGCGATGATTTTATAACATTCAAGTAGTTGAGACTTAGAAAACAACGAACACCAAAATGGAAAATATATTGAATTCTTTATTAATAGGTTTAAGATCATAAAGGTTAGCTAGTCTTAGAGCTGGTCTTGTCCTGATGGGTAATATGCTTTCGAATAAAAAATCTGACAGATAGAAATAAAGTTATGACAGGCCAACACATGCTCGTTTGGACTTGCACTAACGGTAACATTTTTTGACGCGTCCTTGAAAAAGGCAAGAAAGGGTACATGTAGAAAGGGGTAGACAAGAGGAGAAAAAAATTATGGGATGGCTCAAACTGAATATGTTTTTTGGTAATGTTAGGCCAAAACCAAGTTTATTTTTGGTAAATCCCAAGTTCGGACGGACAGACCGACAGAAGTACACTAACATTGGACCGAAATTGGACCTTAGATTTAAAAATTTGAATGGAAAATCTTAGTAGTAGATCCCATTGGTCAAAACATTTCATATTATTGAGTACATTCAAAAGCTTGACGCCATTTGTAGAAGATAGTCCCTAGAGCAGGACGGTATGTATTTCTGGAAAAAGTGATTAGCCTTATTAAAGCAAATATATATTAAAGTAATAGGCATCACAGTTCAGCCAGCAGTATATCTGGAGTCTGCTATTCAACGTACCTGCGTTTTTTTCATTGAATTTTTGGTAAGACCGACATTATTCATATATATTTTGTTTAAAAATGTGAGTGAGAGATGCTGCCATCACGACTGTAAGTAATCAGGACCCAAGCTGATTTAGGCAGGGCCTGAAGGAGAATTAGGCTATAACACATTGCCAGTTTTGTAAATGCACATGTTTTGTGAAATAAAAAGGTTTTCTTAGGTGACCAGAGGGACACAGCTCACCTATCCTATTATATGGAAGAAAAGATAGATTAATAATATTATTGCAGATGCAGTACCGCCTTTGTAGGAGAGACATGTGAACAACACTGGTACACTGTGGAATGGATGTGCTGGAGTGGTCCATTAGATATGACCCAGCTCTTTATTTCTTATGTATTCTCTTTTGTATATATAAAACACAGTTTAAGTAGGATATCAACAAGGAGACATTATTTCATTGTTACAGGGTTTTTATCTGGCACTAGTCCGGTGCCAGATGTCTATGAGAAGCAGTGAGAAGTCGTTTCATGCACAGTAGTGACAGGGACCTGCAGAGTCTACCCTGTTACTTTTGGCCATTATCATAGCGAAATCGTGTGACACCAAGTACAGACTGTTCAAGTGTGCCCAGATAAGTAAAATATCTGGCACCCTAACTCTACATCAGCTTTAAGACCAGCACACTCCTGTATAACAAGAATAAACTATTTCCCCAAAGAACTTATCAGTGACATTGTATATTAAAGAGACTGGGAGTGATTATAGAATCCCAAACCGCCATCCAGTGTTAGAAACCAGTAATAGACAAATTTTAGTAACACTATTAGTATAGTTAAACAGTATTTGTTTGGAAAATTGTCCCTTTGGGTCTAAAATTTACATTTTGTATATATCTTGAATTCTTTTCATTTTAAAGTCCTGACCAGAAGAATACTAGATTAGGACCAAATAAATCATACAGAAAATTATTAATTGTACAAATTTATCCCAGGTGTTATTTCCTTTAATCATAGACCTTAATACTTGTTTGTATAGATGTGTATTATTGTTAAAGTACCATCACACCACACTTGCATATCCCTAGACATTAGACGTAGCTATCATTCATACTAGTCAAGAATAAGTCTGCTTGAGGCCATAAGGTGGTAGCAGCAAGGTACCCTGATAACTCAACCCTCATTTTGTTAGAATCAGGGACCTTCACAGCTGGCCTCATTCAGTACAATAAGGAAACATATCAACAACATTTCATAACATCAAAATCCACCACAATAAAATAGATAGATAGACAGATAGATAGATAGATAGATAGATAGATAGATAGATAGATAGATAGATAGATAGATAGATAGATAGATACATAGATAGATAGATAGATAGATAGATAGATAGATAGATAGATAGATAGATAGATAGATAGATAGATAGATAGATAGATAGATAGATAGATAGATAGATAGATAGATAGATAGATAGATAGATAGATAGATAGATAGATAATGAAGGAATTAAAACGAGTGAGAAGTATCTCGTAGGTGGGCAGAACAGGGAGGAATAGAAAGAACTAGAGAGAGGAATTAACATTAAGTGAATATTAAATAGAAACGTCTTAATTCCGGGATTAAAAGCTAGTAGTAGCGTCACGCTCCAGCATACCCAGCTGTAATTGAGTACCTGATTTTACTCTTCAGTTAAGGAAGGCAAAGGCATTGAGGAAGGGAACTGGCCACACTATGTTATAAAAATTAAACCTAATATAGCCAAGTCTGTAACACTTCCCCCTACGGCAGTATCTGGTATTGGACTGCCTTTACCTTTCACAAAACCAAAGTAGGTCGGATTATTTTCATAATTTCATCCTAGCCTCCCTTTGGAAATCTTCAGAAGCCATTAATACAGGTAGTAAATGTACTTTAAAAATAAGTAGTAAAACACGTGTTACTTTCATTACATATATGCTTACTTTTACTTTTTTTGTCTATTATCTTACAATGAGGCGGCGTAGGGATCTGATGTCTACGCTAGAGAGCCGCCTATGTAGCATTGGCTGAGGTGAGCCGGTGTTCATGTAAAATTTCTGTAATGCTATCACTCAATCTGACTGTCGGTTTTTAATGTGCTCTGAAGCCAGATCTATTGTTGTAGTCCCGTGAAGGTAAATGTATCATCCTTCATTCTCATGACATGGTCAAACCCCTACATTGTCCGTCTCTTTACATAGTCCATGCAGGATGTACTTCCTACCATTTTTTTTCTGATGTCATCATTTCTCTATCTCCTGGTAACATTAATTGTTTTTCTTAAGCACGTGCAATTGCTCAATAAACTTTTTCTTCATCATAACATCTATCCATCCCAACATTTTCTTTTTATATTCAACTCATCCATTCATCACGTGATTACTATGGTAGGATAGAAAGGACTCCTCCTGTTGCCCAGCTGCAGATCGGTTGGCAAAGGCCGCATGTAGTTTTGGAAAAACTCTCCAGATCTAATTACAAGCTCGACAAAACGGTATGGTCTGGGTTTGAGCACCATCTTCATTGTACATGGACAACTCCATCAGTGCTCCGATCTCCTCCCTTACATCACACTAGGGGATCTCAGCACAGTGCACGAACTCCGTAGCACCGGCGAGGATCTCAATGTGTGGATACAGAAATCACATATTCTATACATTTATTTTTGTAGTGGGTAGGTTTCTAAATTTAAAATTTTGACAAGGCAGCGGCCGTAAGGCCTATTCATTACGATTCCCAACAGCTGTGGGATTTTTATCGTGCACAACTTGCAGACGGGACCCCCTATTTTTTCGCCGTTATCCGAGAAGGCTAGGCATCCTATCTCACTACCCAGGAGACCAGGGGGGAGTATGACGTCATTAGGACCACTGGTTCTGAAAAAAATTTCCATCAAATGTATTCCCTGTACTGGGAACCGAACCCGGTACCGTTATAGTTAGAGTCAGACACCATACCTCTTAGCCACTCTCACCCCCGAGGGGAGAAACAAAAAGTGTACCATGTGAATTTACTGACGCGACATCACGAACGGTCAAAATAACTGAGGGAGTCAACGCGTTAAAAGCTGTTACCGGTTGTTCTCCATAAAGTTGTTGCTCATTGGGAACCTGAAGAGTGATGATGATGATGATGACGATGATGATGATGATGATGATGATGATTACGATAGCTAGACATTACATACGCAAGCTCACAAACTATATATTTGGGAACACATCTTTCAAATGATCGTTCAGACACGTAATAATCTCTACGACTTATCTATAATTTGACATGACAAACACTTCTGTCAATCAGTCAGGCAGACATTCAGTCATTCATCACTTACCTCCAACACCGAGCTACCTCCCGTGTGCATCAACTGAAAAGATAAGAAATGAAACAGTTTCAAGATAAATTTATCAAGTGTGATCGCTTTACGTTACTTTAATAATTGTTATAATTCGTGAAATTGTAGTAGTATTAATTATGATAGTTGATGAACTAATTATAGTAATTGCTGTAGTGGTAACTATTGTATTTGTTGTCGTAGTAATTAAAATAATTGATGTAGATATAATAAAAGTAATTGTTGTGGACATAATTATCGTAAATTGTTGTAGTAGTAATTTTGTGCTTGTTGTAGTAATAATTACAGTAATCGCTCTCTGGTAAACCTCTACACCCCAAAGTAGAAGAGGAACGATTAAGTAAATAAGTAAGTACTACTGGTAATTAAGCAGTTTTTAAGCAGTCATTATAGTAATTGATGTAGTAGTAATTATTGTTGTAATAATTGTGAAAAAATTCCAGAAAATAATTTGTAATAAGGCTTTTTATGATAGTAATGGTGAGGACGAAAGAAAAATAAGAGAATGAAGACGAGATACATAAAAGTCATCGCAGAAGACGAAAAACATAAGAGTCATCGCAGAAGACGAAAAACATAAGAGTCATCTCAGAAGACGAAAAACATAAGAGTCATCTCAGAAGACGAAAAACATAAGAGTCATCTCAGAAGACGAAAAACATAAGAGTCATCGCAGAAGACGAAAAACATAAGAGTCATCTCAGAAGACGAAAAACATAAGAGTCATCTCAGAAGACGAAAAACATAAGAGTCATCTCAGAAGACGAAAAACATAAGAGTCATCTCAGAAGACGAAAAACATAAGAGTCATCGCAGAAGACGAAAAACATAAGAGTCATCTCAGAAGACGAAAAACATAAGAGTCATCGCAGAAGACGAAAAACATAAGAGTCATCTCAGAAGACGAAAAACATAAGAGTCATCGCAGAAGACGAAAAACATAAGAGTCATCTCATAAGACGAAAAACATAAGAGTCATCTCAGAAGACGAAAAACATAAGAGTCATCTCAGAAGACGAAAAACATAAGAGTCATCGCAGAAGACGAAAAACATAAGAGTCATCGCAGAAGACGAAAAACATAAGAGTCATCTCATAAGACGAAAAACATAAGAGTCATCTCAGAAGACGAAAAACATAAGAGTCATCACAGAAGACGAAAAACATAAGAGTCATCCCAGAAGACGAAAAACATAAGAGTCATCTCAGAAGACGAAAAACATAAGAGTCATTTCAGAAGACAAAAAACATAAGAGTCATTTCAGAAGACGAAAAACATAAGAGTCATCTCAGAAGACGAAAAACATAAGAGTCATCTCAGAAGACGAAAAACATAAGAGTCATCTCATAAGACGAAAAACATAAGAGTCATCTCAGAAGACGAAAAACATAAGAGTCATCTCAGAAGACGAAAAACATAAGTCATCGCAGAAGACGAAAAACATACGAGTCATCGCAGAAGACGAAAAACATAAGAGTCATCACAAAAGACGAAAAACATAAGAGTCATCTCAGAAGACGAAAAACATAAGAGTCATCACAGAAGACGAAAAACATAAGAGTCATCTCAGAAGACGAAAAACATAAGAGTCATCACAGAAGACGAAAAACATAAGAGTCATCACAGAAGACGAAAAACATAAGAGTCATCACAGAAGACGAAAAACATAAGAGTCATCACAGAAGACGAAAAACATAAGAGTCATCTCAGAAGACGAAAAACATAAGAGTCATCACAGAAGACGAAAAACATAAGAGTCATCACAGAAGACGAAAAACATAAGAGTCATCACAGAAGACGAGTAAAAGGTGAAAAACATAAAGAAGAAGAAGGACAATAATACGAGAATAAAAGTATGTGTAGACATTCCCCAGACGGCCTGCAACCTTTTACGTTCTCCACACATCAGCAGGTGCTAAATGTCGGTATCTAGGTAGTGCATATCGGCCTTTACTTACAACACAGAACCGCACCGGTCTAAACCCCATATTGTTCATCATTATACTACAGGGATCCTTAACCTTTATATCCCAACATTACCGTGATAGTGAATTTAAAATTCACACATCCCACGAACTTAAACAGTGAACCTATAAAAACACAATTAAGATATCATTTCATCCATGTTATTTCCAGCAAATTCCTCACATACCTGTATGGCAGCCAGAACCTATGCTAAGCAAGACAGAAGGCTCATACCTTCCATCCACGGTGTCTACACCACATCATTGGAATTTCGTGGAAGGACAAAGTGACAAATGTGGAGGTATTGCCACGTGCTGGCCTTCAAAGCATGTATACAACACTTAGACAGTGCAGATTACGCTGGCTTGGCCATGTCCGCCGCTTGGAAGATGGCCTCTTTCGTAAAGATATCTTCAACGGACAACTGGAAGATGGCAAAAGAACAGCCGGGGGCCTGCAGCTGAGGTTTCAAGATGTGTGCAAGAGAGACACGAAGGCACTGGCAAGAAATCCAGCAACCATTCCCACAGTCAGTCATGACTGAAGGGGCTACTACTTCCTCTCACATACACAAAGAAAATTTAATGGAAATAATTATGTCGCACCTTTGCTGCAAATTGTGAAAGCATAGTATTACACACATAAATCTCACCGAAAGGTGACACAGTGTAGTTTTACAAATAGACACATGACCCGGTACATTATCATGGAACTGTGGCGCTGAGCGGTTTTCCGTTTTATATAAACAAGCATACAACGCGAACTACATAATTTGATGTTAACTGTATCCAGCCCAGCGAAAAAGCAACTGCGATAAATTTTCAGACAGGCACCTCACACCTCTTATGTATCTCCTTAGCATTTCCACTGGAGCGGCGCACCCCACAGGTTAAGAACCCCTCTCCTAATAGATCTAAACAAGCCCGACTATTCCAAGCTAACTTCTTAAACCTGTAGCGATAGATTACTTTGACAAACTATAAGGCGTAGTTTATTCTACAAATGTCATGGAGGCATTGTGTTAAAAGGATGAACCCATAGATCATCTGCACTCGGCACATTTCACGTCTGATTCCCTTGGGAGTCGTGTGCTATTTCCTATTCTACGTTCCCACAAGTAATACCGTATCTTAGAATTGCACATCAACGGATTATTTCTTTCTTTCTTATTGTCTAAAGCCGCGCCTTTCATTCATGTATTTTGTTCATGGAACGTAGTTGCACGCATGCGTTAAAAATAAAAAGAACATATAAACAGAAAAAAACGTGTGCCGTTAGACACACTAGTCGTGCAAATAGCATTTACGTATGAATATCATCTGCGTATAAATAGTGTATGGCATAAACAAAAGGTCACACTGACTGATGAATAGACAGGTGTGTGGATGTGCGCGATCAACGGTAAATTATTATTGATTATCAAAGTAGGCGGCGGGAGAAGATTGCAAACAGACGTATGTATGAATAAACACACAAAGGTTTTGAATTACACGACAGGGAGATGAATGCGAAACAGACTGAGCATAATAAATAATAGCTAACGTATTAAGTTGGAAAGAGAATGTGGTATTAGCAAAGAGAGCTACAGTGAGTCTTTGGTTTGGTTTGGTTTGGTTTGGTTTTAAGAAGCATTTACATTGTACACGGACAACCTCATCAGTGCTCCGATCTCCTCCCTTAGATCACGCAAGGAGGATCTCAGTACAGTGCACAAACTCCACAGCATCAACGAGGATTCCCGAGTGGGAATATAGGAATCAAACATTCTATAAATATTTTTGTGGTGGGTAGGCTTCCTAATTTTTAAATGTTGTCAGCGCAGCGATCGTATGGCTTACTCTTTACGATTTCCAGCTGCCGAGGAATTTTTAACGTGCGCAACCTGTACTGAAAAACGTGAAGAAACAACGAGATCATTCATTCATTCTCAAGTCAACAAACTTATGCTACACCTTCCTGTCCTGTGCCATCAGCTCAACGTCCCCATGTCTCCCTCATCCCCTTTAGGGCTGTCTCCAGTTCTCTTCCCCGTGTGTTCTTTGGTCTCCCTCTTACCCTGGGATTCCAGAACAAATACTGCCTTGTAATGCTATCAACATGCTTCCGCAGTATGCGTCCTGTCCATTGCCAGCATCTTCTTCTCATCTGTTATTCCACTGTCACTTTTCTGGTTCTTGTCATCAGTTCCACGTTGGTAACCTTATCATAACATTTTAATTCTTCTCTTCTACGCAAGCACCCATTTATGAAAGTCTGTAGCTTTTTGATTGTTCTTTTTGTTTGTTCTCCATGTTTGAAAGCCATACTGACACTTGTCTGGTTCTTGTCATCAACCATATTAAAATACTTAGACTGAGACAAGTAGAGGCACACATTACAATTAAAAAAAAAAAAAATGAACATTCAAACACAGACACACAGACAGAGATTGAAACAGTGAGAGGGTAAACTATCATACAGAGACAAGGACAATCACAAATAAGATGAGAAGAACACATGTGGTGAAAGATATAAAGGCATACTACAAGATAGAGAACGAATGAACTTTATGTTCAAAGGGTTGAGAATTGGGCACGCAGGCCCGTCTGACCTTCTGCCCTCCCTATCTGTCGTCTGTTATACTTAATTCGTTTATTCTCACGTGCATTTTACATAGCAGTTTAAAGGAATTCAACGTTGTAAAGGTAAAATAATAGAAGACTCACATTGGACGTATCTAATTATAATCATGAAAAAAAAATATGTTGAAAAGTACAAAAATCATCATTATATCTATATTCGATATTATATAATTGGTTTGAAAACACAATAACATTAGGAGGGGCATGTGACAGAGGATATTATGAAAATAGATTTCATATATCTACATTTTTCTTCCACCTGTCTTTCACCGGCTTCCTTATTAATTATGCACGGTGTTAACGTAAAACCCTCCTACACTTAGATATCTGTCTCTCTCTTAATTTAGCCACGCATATATTTTTTGTCTTTCTCTACGGTCTTACAGGCACTAGGAACGTTTGCAATCAGACAGGTAAACGGAACGCATAGAGAGGGGACGGGATGCGGGATTTGTAGAGAACCAAGGGGCAACTATTTCAAAAAGTCGTATTTTTGGCAATAGGGGAGATAAATTATAATTTCTCTCCCCCCTCCCCCCTTTGAATCCGGTCGTTCGGAACGTAATTAAATACGGTGAGAATCGCCAGATCAAAGGACGGGTTTCACTCGTTGCCAGAGTCTGCGAGCGGTAAAAGTGTGAATTTTTCCTCTGATTCATAATTTGAGCGAAGAAAAGCCCGAAATCTGGACGAAGGTGATAAATGTAACAAGTACGAGCGATTTCTACCCATATTTAGATATATACTCCAGCTTTTAAAATCCACTATTCAGTACCAACAGGACTTTTCAGAACCAACTAGCTTCGATTTAGAGACCATTGTTAAATTGGATTTCTTATTATTTTCGAGTGGAGAAGTTCTAAATTTCTGTGTGATGACGCCCAATTTATATTATGATTGAGTAATTGGCCGCCAAATGACGCGTGCACCATGGGTTGAGTGATGGTGCCCGTGGTCTGGTTTTGTGAAGTGTGCAGATGTGTTCAGTCAAACAATGATCATACAAAATAACAGGGCAATCCACATTAGTACGTCAGTAAACTCACGACGTATAAAGTCAATGATTCTTGTAACAGCCGATGACGTTTTTCTTCATTATTTATTGTGGACGCCACAGTGACAAAATGGTTACGCGAATATGTAGGCACATCAAACAGTCATTATCACAGCAACATTCAATACAGCAATGGACGGTAGACAGCATTACAATGATGAGTCAGATGCATGTTATATTTCATAGTGCTGTAAATGTAGTCAGGTGAAAAACTCCATCCTTTTCTATAACAGCCAGGAGATAACTAGATGTATGAGATCAGTTCACTCTCCTTAATCTGACTTCAGCAAGACAGGCACGTCTGCTGAAGTATAAATAATGTCCTCAAAAATATCCTCTAGATAACAAAGGTTTTCAAACCTAGTTCATGTAACAAAGTAGCAAGTAATAGTCCTTGGGACATGCATCAACCGATGCAGTACAATACAGCGACATGTGAGCTGGGAAAAAACATCTCGTGGCGACGCCTTTCGAAGACAGGCTATGAATCAAAAAATCGCTCACGACCAAAAATCGATAGAGTTAATGAAAAGTTAATTTACCTTGCCTTCAGGAAATACACAGAAATATTACGCCTCCCCGGCATGTGGAAATACACTAGAGGTATTATCTCGAATAAACGAAATATCCATTAAGAGGACTTCACATTCCTGACAGAACAAAAAATAGCGGAGATCCCCTCTTCAGCGAGGCATCCCCCTAGCTATTCAAAATCGCTCACTCGACTGACTGGGCGGAAATCGATCGACCAAGAAGCAAGACCAGTCATGCGCAGTCCAGCGCAAAATGACCACAGCTCAGAACTTAAGACGCAAGGACCTTTACTACGAACCAGCGTAAGAATGATTACCTTAAAAGGATAACCCAACAGGTTGCCAACCGTTTTTCTGAGAAAACGGCCTAGCATAGCAAACTTAACTGCATTCAATACCAACGCGAGGAGACAGCTGCTTACCGAGAAAAGTGACTATAAATTTCAAGCAGTTGTTGCCCTTGCGTTATAAAATATATATCGTAATAAAACGATGTTGCGAGAATTTCTCACGCAACATATCATCACCTCCTCCCGATAAAAAAAAAATGTGGAACATATTTTTTTTTTTTTTAAATATCAAAGAGCATGCGATAAGCGGCTCAAAACGCACGAATTATGCGCTGATAATTAATTAAATTGCCTAACATGAGGCTAAATATAGAGTGTCTGGTGAGGATATACCTCAACAGAAAAATAAATATGTCTCAAAAAATATTCACATCGGGGAGGTGTCACCAACACACATCACGTTAGCATGTAAACACAATATACGTATGCAAGTTACCATAGACATTATTAAATAGCATAATCTAATATTGTCTTTAAAAATGGATGTACAAATCTGATAGAAAAATTTAATTAGTACATTATTTGCCATGTAATGACATAAGTACATAGTAAAGTTAAACTACATGACGATCCAGGACATATCCTCTGGCATTCCGAGGGTAAGTACACAATCTAGAACTCGTCATGCTTGATAATAGTAAGGTAAGTCCTCAGCTCATCAATGACATTCTGAGAAAGTACAAGCAACATAATGCTAATTAATAACTAATATGCTTCATAAGGTACAATACATTATTAATAATTGTGGCTGTTTAGTAAACTAACGGCCCTTATATTAACCACTCAGTCTTCCTCTATCATCTTAAAAAACGAACAGAAGAAGATGATAACAAAGCACGATAGTGTGTACATATAAAGTGAGTACAGATGTGCTAATCTATTGTAGTAATATAGGTGTGTTATGACTCTGTAATATATGGAAATATAGGACAGAAGTATTAGTTGGAGTCATGTGGGCATCTAGACAAAATGTCAGCCATCACATTATCCGCACCACGGATAGCTCGTACCGTGAAGTGAAAAGGTTGAAGAGCTATAGCATATCGAGTGGATCTCGAACTCTTCAAATTCTTAGTCTGAATAGCTGTAAGAGCTTTCTGATCAGTCTCTAGAATGAAATGTGCGCCCAGGAGGAATCTTTGTAATTTTAGAATTGACCAAACCATCGCTAACAACTCACGGTCTAAAACCGAGTAGTTCCTCTCTGCCGCATTTAGTTTTCTAGAAATGTACATAACAGGATGCAGAGTATTTGCATATTCTTGCATCAGTGCTGCTCCAATCCCAGTGGATGAAGCATCACTTCGAAGAACAAAAGTCCTATCAAGAGTAGGTAATCTTAGGATGGGAGGAGAAGAAAATATATTCTTGATTTGGTCTAGTGAAGATTGGCATTCTTCAGACCAACGGACCAGATTAGGCGAACCTTTCTTCAACAATGTTGAGAGAGGTGCCATGATCGAAGATAAATTTGGAATAAATCTCCCATAAAATTGAATTAAACCTAAGAGACTCCTAACTTGTTTCTTCGTTTTAGGAACAGAGATGTTCAGTATTTTGGAAGTATTGTGGTCTTCTGTCTTCAAGAGACCATGACCAACACGATGACCCAGGAAAGAGATTTCACCAAAACCAACAAAAGCTTTAGAAGGTTTTGCTGTCAAATTATTCTCACGTAGAGTGGACAGTAAGTCATATAACCCTAAATAGTGATCTTCCCAGGTATCACTGAAGAGACAGATGTCATCTAAGTATGCGATGACATCCGAACGATGTGACAGAATTCGACGCATCATGCGAACGAAAGTGGCAGGGGAGTTCATGAGACCAAAAGGCATAACATTCCATTGAAATAGACCCCTAGGTGTAGAAAAAGCAGTAAGAGGTTTGGCATGCTCTGCTAAAGGCACTTGCCAATAACCTTTAGACAAGTCAAGTTTAGTGAAGAATTTAGAATTAGAAAGTCTAATCAGTAGATCTTCTAACAAAGGCATCGGTTCAGCATCGAACTTTGTGACCTGATTCAATTTGCGATAATCAACGCAAATTCGTATGTTCTTATCCTTCTTCCGGACAATAACCATGGAAGAAGAATATGGTGAAGTCAATGGTTCAATTATATTTAATTGAATCATTTCATCCAATTCCTTTTCCACTTGCGACTGAAAGTGTATAGGAATAGGATAAGGCCTAACCCTAATTGGATTATTGTCGGTAAGAATTATGTCATGTTCTATGACATCTGTGTGTCCAGGAATGTCAGTGAGAACATCCTGAAATGTTTGTAACATCTACGAGACTTGTCGATGTTCGTCACCAGAAAGATTAGGAGAAACAGAAACGTTTTTCCAAGATTCCGTGGAATGTAATGGAACCACTGGAAGGGGAAGATTGACATCAGAGAAGGTAGATTCCTCATCCTGTATGACAGACAGGGATGAATAATGACCGTGAGGTGCAGGAGCATCATCCGTTGCCTGGAAAATAGGCAGCAAATAGTCCGGACGTTCGTGAAATTCCGAAAGCATGTTTATGTGGAAAGTTTTATGCTTTCCATCAATATCGACCACATAGTCAACATCGGAAATCCGAGAGACTATTGCATACGGACCTTTCCATGCAATAAGAAGTCTATTTTCCCTACTGGGGAGTAGGACGAATGCTTTGTCACCTGGACAAAGTTGTCGTAGACATCTATTCTTGTTAGCAAACTGCCTTGCCTTCTCTTTAGCAATTTCTGATGAAGCAGTTGCTAGCTTACATGCCTCAATGATCTTTTGCCTAAGAGCAATGACATACTCATATGAGGATTGAGTTTCATCGCTAATATCATCGGCAGTGATGAGATCGTGTAATAAAGACATAGGGCCGCGCGGACGCGCGCCAAAGACAAGTTCGAAAGGAGAAAATCCTGTGTGTTCATTAGGGACTTCTCTATAGGCAAAGAGAGCCGCGGGTAAAACCCTGTCCCAATCTTGAGGATGATCTTCAGTTATCTTACCAAGCAAAGTCTTGAGCGTTCTATTCAGACGCTCAACTAACCCATTAGACATAGGATGGTAGATACTACTGAGAGATCGTTCAATATGTAAGGTAGACATTACCTGTGACATAGTGTCAGATATGAGTTGAGTGCCATGGTCTGACAATATTTCTCTGGGGAACCCCAAGCGAGAAAATATCAACCAAAGAGCATCTGCGATATCTGTAGTAGATATGCTCTTAAGAGGAATAGCCTCTGGCCAACGTGTGCACATATCGACACATGTAAGGATGAACTGATGTCCTCTGGCCGACTTGACCTTAAAAGGGCCAATAATATCTATGGCCATTTTCTGAAACGGCCGAATAGGAATGTCAGCAGCCTGGATAGGCGCAGCATGTCGTGGTCCTCTAGATTTGACCTCCTGACATACCTTGCATGATCGGCAGTAAATACGAATGTCCTTGTTGACAAAAGGCCAAAAGAAAGCCGCAAGGACTCTCGACTTCGTACGGGAAAAACCCATATGTCCAGCACATTGCGAGTCATGAGCATGTTGCAATATTTGCACTCTCATGCTCTTGGGAACAAGAATTTGCGAATGTGCCGACGTAGTCGAATCTTGTACCATACGTACAAGTACGCCGTTTCTCATTGCAATCCAAGATTTTCTATTTGTATCCTGATTCGGATCACCTTTCTTCACAAGAATGAAGAATTTTTTTAAAGAAGGATCTTCTTCTTGCAATTTTATGAAAGAGTCACGAGTGATCACTAAGTGACTATCTTGGCTATCAACTTCATTATCACAATTCAATGAAGTTTCGGGTGTTTGTAGAGCTTGTGCTCTTGTAACTACTGCATTTGTAGCTTGCATGTTATTATCTTCCCAAGCAGCAATCTGCTGTGGGGTACACTCCCTAACTCCGTGAATACGACCAATAATAAGGTCCGCAATAGGATTAGGTAAGAGACAAGCATGCACATCTCCAGTAAAGAAAGGAGTGGCAATGCGAATTACAGCAGTAGGATATTTTTCTAGAGTGCCGCCAAATGTGACACATTTAATAACCTTTCCTGTAGCACAAGATGGATCTACAAGCGATTGTCTAACACCAATAGTGGTGCATCCGGAATCGAAAAGTAGTGAGACCGGAGTATCATTAACAAGACCCTTATGTAGGATTAAAGAACCCCTCCCGTCATGCGCAACAGCAGCAGGAAGAGCGGGAAGAGGGTGACCACAACTCAAAGTAGTTATGGTACCCGGTTCGAATAAAGTACTGCATTGGGGGCATTTGTTTGCTCTCTCAAAGTCAAAAGTAGAACCAGTGACCGCGTCAAAGTTTTTATTATCAACGACCTGATTACAGGCTCCCTGAGTTTCCTGTTGTACAGAATTAGCCTGCTGATATCTCTTTTTTTTGTGTTGAGATCTACCCCGACTATTATTACCTCTGAAGTTATCAGAGTTATTATTATCTCTGCAGTTATTATTGTCTCTATTGTAATTGTTATCATGGTTCGAATTCCAGTTTCCACGATTACTATCATGTTCACATTGATGCGAACATCTATTTGTTTGGTTTTGAGGTCTTCTGCAGGAATAACCTCTATTACCATATCCTCTTTTGAAATGCCTATAATTATTAGGGTGATAGTAACGAGTACTATCAGGTTGTCTCCAATTCTTCGAAGAAGAATCACCATGAAATTGATTTCCATGATTTTGACAGAAATTACCGCTGCTCTTTCTATCAAAATTTTGTTGGGATCTACGAGCAAAGTTTTGACCATACGGTGCTGCCGAAGCAACCGGTAAACCTTCTTTCACCTTAGAGTTACCCATGGTTATGTGTGGGTGCGCAGTTACATATTGGCAACAGAAATCTTCCATTTCTTTTATTGTTTTAGGTTTACGTTCATGAAGGAAAGCAAGGAAAGACTCATTGACAGACGACATGACTTTGTCTCTAAGTATTAAGTCCATAAGTCCTTCATAAGTTTTTTCCGTCTTAGATAGTTCAACCCATCGTGAGAAAGTAATGCGTATTCTTGCAATAAACTCGGAGAATTCAACTCCAGTTTCAGGCAACATGTTTTTAAATTGTAGACGATAGCCGTCTTCGTTAAGCTGATATTTCTTTAACAAAGCGGCCCTGACAACCTCATAATTGTTCTTGTCAGGTTCATCCACCATATTTAATATACTTAGAGCTTTACCTGTCAGTATCCCTGATAACTGATAAACATATTTTGCTTTGTCTATGTTATGAGCTTTACATGCTTGTTCAAATCTGTCCAGATAGAACATTATGTCATCACTGGAAGGACTAAATGTTGGTAACTTAATCTTAAAAGTATCATTATTAGCCTTACCAGAAGATGAACCCTTGTTTGAATCATTACCATTACTCATGTTCATCAATTTCAATTTTTCCAACTCTAAAGCTAAGACCTTTTCTTCATGTTCCATTTTTGCTTTCTCTTTCCTCTCATCAGACTCTCTCTGTAATCTTCTTTCCTCAGCCTGAGCCTCTATTTGAAGTCTTTCAGCTTCTTTCTCAAGTCTTTTATTCTCAGCCTCTTTTTGAAGTCTTTCAGCTTCTAGTTCCCTTTTTTGTTTTTTCCATTTCCATTTGGAATCTTTTTTCATCCACCTGCATCTGCAGTTTCTTTTGTTCAGCTTCCATTGCTTTATCATATCGAGCAGTTGCAAATTCTTCTAACTTATCACCAGTCTTCCCAAGCAATTTACCCTGCTCAATAAAGTGCTCAAATGTAGACATGATGAGTAATAATATGAGTTCAAAAACCTGAAATAATTAACTAATTTATTTCAAACCTAAGTGTAACAAGTCTTAATTAAGCACTTGTATATTCACATCACATTATATTATCCCAGTCTCTGTGGGAAACAAGTCTCATATCAAAGAACTTGTGTATAGACCTTTTTGAAATATTATCAATCAACTCTTGATCATAGGTGCACTTCTCATTCAATAGTGCACGACACTATTCATCATTCATTTATCATCAGTGTAGTAGTAACAGTGCATTAGCATAGCCCATAACTAATTACTATAACTGTAAACAATGACTATGTAAACACATGCAGAATGTAAACATTGAAAATGTAAACAATGTAAACAATGTAAACAATAACAATGTAAACAATAACAAAGATCAGCAACAATACAAAAACATTCGTAGAAATCAACAAAAAATAAAGCGAAAATTAAAGAAATATCACAAAAAATGTGATGATATCTACGAGGAGATAATACAAATACAAGACACCACAGTGTATAAACAAAAATGTTGTATGAAACTAAACTATAGTCAAGAGTAGGCTAACAAATACAAACAAATCAAAACAAAACTAAAGAATGCGAAATAATAACGAAAACAATATTAATACATGTCATCACAACTAACATAAATAGCAACAGAAGTCGCTTAGCAAATTCCAGTATCGGAAATTTGCACACCCTACAGAAAACGCTCACAATAGACGACCTCTATGACGTGGCATGATCTAAGGGAGACACCACCCAACCGAGAACCCGCTGAAATATAAACATATAAATATACGAATAACATATAACAATAGAATGAGATGATACACAGAAGACTCAGCAGAAGTATAAGGGCACAGTTTACATACAAACAGGCCACTTAACTTATAGGCTTCCAATCGTAGAACAGCAGAAAAAAAAACGGATGTCAATCAACGTCCTAAAGAGCGAAGCTCCAACGATGATGGCACATCTGAACTGCTTCCACTGCTAACACGATGGTACTTGAGCTTCTGAAATACTGTATGTTGAGTTGTTTCGGCACTTGACCTTCTAATCCAATAGTAAATTGATGGAAATCGGTACTTGGCCTTCTTCAGAAAACAACCCGTTTCAACCGGCACTTGACCTTCTCAAAAAAAACGACAGCACTGGAACCTTGATAACAGCAACTTGCTTGACTTGTGTTAACGACAACAGTAGTCCGTGTTATCCGGCAATATTCAACAACGCCGTGTACTGTCAAATTCCTGTTTCCGTCAAAAAATTGAAATTTTGACATTTTACCGGGCAACGCCGAGTACTTTGAAAATTTGAAGTGTTGACTTTCTTGAAGAATGTTGAAGTTGAAAATGAAGGATGCTGTAGTGTTGACTTGAAGTGGGTAAGGGACCCCGTGTTTGCTGGTACCAGATCAAACCAGCTTATGGCCACCAAATGATGACGCCCAATTTATATTATGATTGAGTAATTGGCCGCCAAATGACGCGTGCACCATGGGTTGAGTGATGGTGCCCGTGGTCTGGTTTTGTGAAGTGTGCAGATGTGTTCAGTCAAACAATGATCATACAAAATAACAGGGCAATCCACATTAGGACGTCAGTAAACTCACGACGTATAAAGTCAATGATTCTTGTAACAGCCGATGACGTTTTTCTTCATTATTTATTGTGGACGCCACAGTGACAAAATGGTTACGCGAATATGTAGGCACATCAAACAGTCATTATCACAGCAACATTCAATACAGCAATGGACGGTAGACAGCATTACAATGATGAGTCAGATGCATGTTATATTTCATAGTGCTGTAAATGTAGTCAGGTGAAAAACTCCATCCTTTTCTATAACAGCCAGGAGATAACCAGATGTATGAGATCAGTTCACTCTCCTTAATCTGACTTCAGCAAGACAGGCACGTCTGCTGAAGTATAAATAATGTCCTCAAAAATATCCTCTAGATAACAAAGGTTTTCAAACCTAGTTCATGTAACAAAGTAGCAAGTAATAGTCCTTGGGACATGCATCAACCGATGCAGTACAATACAGCGACATGTGAGCTGGGAAAAAACATCTCGTGACGACGCCTTTCGAAGACAGGCTATGAATCAAAAAATCGCTCACGACCAAAAATCGATAGAGTTAATGAAAAGTTAATTTACCTTGCCTTCATGAAATACACAGAAATATTACGCCTCCCCGGCATGTGGAAATACACTAGAGGTATTATCTCGAATAAACGAAATATCCATTAAGAGGACTTCACATTCCTGACAGAACAAAAAATAGCGGAGATCCCCTCTTCAGCGAGGCATCCCCCTAGCTATTCAAAATCGCTCACTCGACTGACTGGGCGGAAATCGATCGACCAAGAAGCAAGACCAGTCATGCGCAGTCCAGCGCAAAATGACCACAGCTCAGAACTTAAGACGCAAGGACCTTTACTACGAACCAGCGTAAGAATGATTACCTTAAAAGGATAACCCAACAGGTTGCCAACCGTTTTTCTGAGAAAACGGCCTAGCATAGCAAACTTAACTGCATTCAATACCAACGCGAGGAGACAGCTGCTTACCGAGAAAAGTGACTATAAATTTCAAGCAGTTGTTGCCCTTGCGTTATAAAATATATATCGTAATAAAACGATGTTGCGAGAATTTCTCACGCAACACTGTGTTTGTGGTAAATATCATACTAGAAGTTTGAGTGATTTAATTGCTAAGTCCGTATTTTATTTCACTAAGATTTTTCTGTGTAGAGTGATCTAAGGGTTAAGTCCGGCATTTATTTCACTAGTTTTTGTGTTTATTGGCTAGCGAATTAAAATAATCTATAGCTAAATTGTTCCGGCTGTAGCGTTAATCTAACTAACTGATATTAACCAGTAAGAGATATTTAATCGACTAGTAAATGCAATATTTATTTTGAGTACTGACTAAATGAATATTTATTTCTAATTCATGATGATTAAATTTTGTAAATGACTAGAATTTATTTCACGGGAGTTTTTAAACGATAAGACAAGCTCTAAGCTTATAGTTTATAATTAAAGTTAAATAACAGAAGTGGATAATAATATTATATTTTACGCGGGTGAGGATAGGATTGAGAATACTATATTGTGGCTAAGTATTTTGTATTTTTTCTTCTTATACACAGTACTGGGTCATACCCAAAATCTATCAGCGGCCTGAATCGGTGAAAAAGTCTAATCTGAGAAATAACGGACCTAAGTCCAACAATACCAAAGAACATTCTCACTTAGTTATCGGGTCTTCAAGGTGAATTTATCTGGCTTCGTGTTTACACCCAGAAAGAGACAGAGTACCAACGCAAAGAACATTAAGAATACGTTTGTAACTGGGCCGATAAGTATCCAGATTTCTTTTTCCCAAGTTAATTAACATTACCCGACTACCAACCCCTTGTGGTGTAACGAGGATTTTTATCCCGAGAGATTTACCCCTCTGACATTCTCTCCAAGTATCAATTTTACTAGCTACTGACTCAGTGAACATTAAAGCTCTTAAGTATTTTCCTACCTGGACTAATTGAAGTGACATCAACAGAATCCTAAAGAAGGAATATCAAAGCAGACGTTTCCCAAATAAAAGATTAATCAGTCCTGGAGAAACTGGGGTCTGTTTGTGCCAAAACCCAACCTTGGATCTGTGGTTGTTTTTTTTTCATGGAGATGTTCCAGATGTTGTGAAAGCACGTATGAGGTAAGAGTGAAAATATGGCCACTGGTTGTCTGAAGCGAGAGAAAGAAGAGATGAATAATTCTTCCATTGTATAATCCATGCACTCACTTTGGTTATTTGTTATGGAGTTGTTTTTGTGTGCTAATACTGTTCATCTCAGAATAGAATAACATAGGAACTCTGTTCTTTACAGTATAGTAAAATCCTATACCGTAGTGCTAATCTTTTTGACCTTTTGGGGGTTAATTAACTTCTCTTTGTGGGATCTGGTCTCAACAGGGGGAGATAGTACTTACGCGTCTATTTCTGTAAATTCTTAACCCTTTGTGTTTATTTTTATGATATTTTGATATTTTGAATATAGCTGTTGTGAAGTTTTCCTTTATGATAAATAAAAGTAACATAAAACTTATTACTTGTGTCGGTCAGCTCGTCCCAATATCCACATTCCATTAATATAGTTTCCACGTTTGTGCGTCTAAATTGTCGTCACTTATCTGTGTGTGTGTGTGTGTGTGTTTGTGA
Organism: Oreohelix idahoensis; assembly: GCA_024509875.1. Taxonomy (NCBI): domain Eukaryota; kingdom Metazoa; phylum Mollusca; class Gastropoda; order Stylommatophora; family Oreohelicidae; genus Oreohelix; species Oreohelix idahoensis. The sequence goes on along the minus strand of JAMPIV010003276.1, from coordinate 135,366 downwards.
GTAGTTGATTTTATATATATATATATATATATATATATATATATATATATATATATATATATATATATATATATATATATAGGTATACTCTCTGAACAACAAAAAGTTTAATCGTAACCGATAGGCTGGACTAGAAAAGTTTCTCAAATCCAGGGACAGACTCTACCTTTTCACCAACCCACTATTTGAAATCTATCTGTTTACCTTATCTCGCACTGAGTCATCACCTCTGTCAGTTCTATTCAGACGGGACCTAACATTGTTCTTAATCTCCTATCGGAAATCTACGACAAGGCAGTTATTCAAAACTCATAAAGTATTCAAAAAGTCTACGATTGTATGAATAGGGACTGAGAGGTTGGAGAGAGAGAGAGAGAGAGGGAGAGAGAGAGGGAGAGGGAGAGAGAGAGAGAGTGTGTGTGTCGTGAATTTCCGATAGGTGATTAAGAACAATGTTAGGTCCCGTCTGAATAAAACTGATACAGGTGATGATTCAGTGCGAGATACGGTAAACAGATAGATTTTCACTAGTGAGTTGGTGAAAAGGTAGAGTCTGTCCCTGGATTTAAGAACGAACGAACGAACGAACGAACGAACGAACTTTATTTTCAAAGGGTTGAGAATTGGGCACGCAGGCCCGTCTGACATTCTGCCCTTCCTTTCTCCCGTCTTTTATACTGATTTCATTTATTCTCACATACAATTTACCCATCAATTCAAGGAATTCAACGTTGTACAGGTAAAATAATAGCATACTCACATTCACAGTATCTAATTATAAACATGAAATAAAATATGTTGAAAAGTACAAACTAAGTATTACCATGAAACAAAATATGTTGAAAAGCACTAACATCATCATTAAACCTACACTCGATATTATACCATTTGTTCGGAAAAATAATCATATTAGGGGGGCAGATAATCAGAACTCATAAAGTATTCGAAAAGTTTACGATTGTATGAATAGGGACTGAGGTTGTTATGTTTTAGATAATGTGGAAGATAGTTCCAAAGATGAGCAGCAGAGTAAGCTAAGCTTTTCTTGAATAAGTCAAGCCTAGGCTTGGGCACTTGTATTTTGTTAAGGCGTTGACTGCGTCTTTCACTGTATTTGAACATTGGCCACAGATATGTTGGAGCATTCTGTGACAGGATTTTGTGAACAAATTTAGCTTTGTTGAACAGAAAGCGCTTTCTTAGTTTTTTGTGTTTGGCAGTTGTCAGAAACTAGACGCACTGCACGCTTTTGTAGTGAATGGAGTCTTTTTGTGTTGGACATAGAACAACCATCCCAGATTGTGGAGCAATAGTCAAGGTTTGTTTGTATGTGAGATACATAGAACAATTTTCGTGCATCTTCATCTAGGAAATGTTTGATTTTAGCTAACTGGTAAACTTTCTGTGCCGTTTGCTTAGTCAGTGCATGAACATGTGAGTTCCAATTAAGATGCTGGTCAACGACTATTCCTAGAGTTTTATGTTCATTAACGTTTTCAATTGGTGAGGTACCAATATAGATCTGAAGTGTTGTTTTTCTCAGAATTTTGTAATTTTTGTCTAGTTGATATTAACATGCACTTTGTTTTAATTATATTAATTAGCATGCGATTTCCGATGCTCCACTTAATCAGATTGTCTGTATCTTTTTGTAACGATAGTTCGAGTGTGTTGCAACTTGTATCACTCGTGTAGATAGTACAGTCATCAGCAAATAGGTCACAGGATGCGTGCTCGACGTGTAATGGAAGGTCATTAATGTATATGGCAAAAAGTAGAGGCCCAAGAATAGAGCCCTGAGGAACGCCGGTATTTATTATGGTTGGGTATGAGCAAGAGTTATTGTAAGAAACTACATGTTTTCTGTCTGACAGGAATGATTTAATTATCGTCACTAGTTGAAGGTTTACTTTTGATGTTTCTAGTTTTCTAATTAAAATAGCGTGATCTATCATATCAAATGCTTTTTTAAAGTCTACAAAAAACTGCCCCACATATGTTATCGTTATTAATATTTAAGTGCCAGTTGTCAATCATCTTAGTTAGAGCTGTGTGACATGAATGTTTAGGTCTAAACCCCTACTGACTATCAATTAGCAAGCCGTTGTTAACTAGGTGTTGTAGTGTTATTTTATGTATGTGTTTTTCTAGTGGTTTGGATAGCGATGATATTAAGGAGATTGGCCTATAGTTACCAAGGTTATTATTGTCGGAAGAGCCAGGTTTTAAGAGAGGATATACCTTAGCGACTTTAAAGTGCCACGGAAAGTAGCTCCGTGCGATACACTGATTGTATATGTATGTAAGCGAATCACTAATAGCTGGAGCCGCATAACGCAGTATTCGATTACTGACTCCGTCAAGTCCTGATGAGTTATTATCTTTAAGTCCTAGAAGATAGTTATACACTTCATTAACTGTCATAAACGGAATGTTGGATGGGATTGTGTTGGTACATTTGTTCTCACAAAATACTGACAGCCTGCCTAAGTCACAAGGTGAATTTGGTATTGTAGATTTAAGACTGTTTATTTCTGCCTGAAGGTAATTGCTGAAGTCTGTGGGAGTAAATGAAGTATTAGGGGTTGACGAGACTGACAGATTTCGCTTGTTCGCTAAGGTATTGATTGCTTTCCATATATCTTTACTGTTTGTTTTGTTCTGAACCAAATTTTTAAAGTAATTCTTTTTTTCTCTACGAATTAAATATTGCACGTTGTTCCTCTGTTCTCTGTATATGTTAAAGTCCTTGTTTTTGTGAGCTTGATCTCTCTGCCTCATGGCGTCTAGCACTGCTTGTGTGATCCAAGGAGATTTGACCTGTCGTTTCACACGAACTTCTTTAGTTGGTGCGTGGTTATCAAACACACAAAGAAAGATACGTGTCCAATGGGCAATGGCGTCATCGGGATCAGAAAACTGGTAAACACTGGCAAGAGGTGCAGTTCGCAAATCATGTAAAAATAGTTCACGGTTGAAATGTTTAAAACTTCTAAATTTAATACTGATATGTTTATTTCTTGGAGCTTTATATTTATTCTTTGACCACGTGCAACATATAGGGTAGTGGTCACTCATCGCGACAGTAGGAACAGAGCATTCTATAATATTGTCTGCACAGGTGACGTAGATGTGGTCAATTATTGTGGATGATGCATTTGTTACCCTGGTAGGCTGGTTGACTATTTGTTTTAGGTTGTAAGATAGGATGATGTTTTCCCACGTTTGGTTTATGTTGCGCATGTCGATGTTGAAATCGCCTAGAAGAATAATTTCTTTGGCAGTGGTAAATACTTTATCCATCATAGTGGTGAAATCTTCATACCAGATGGCTCCTGCACTGGGATTTCTATAAAGATACCCGACTAGAAATTGTCCCTGAGTCGGTAGTTTTATTTCTAACCATATGCACTCGGTCTCTGCTGTCTCTAAATCGCTTCTGCGGCGATAACTAATAGAAGTGGAAATATATACTACAATACCTGTTTCTAGCTTTCTACTTGAGTCTCGCCGAACTGTTTTAAAACTATTTAGGGCAATTTCACCATCTGATATTTTGTCGTTTAAGCGACTTTCGGAAAGTCCAAAAACATGAAAATTTTTATTTAGAATTTGTGTAAGCTCAGGAAGTTTGCCTAATAAATGGTAAATGTTCAGGTGGCCCAGCCGTAGACCATCCTTAATTAGCCATTGTGTCTGATAGGTATGCATTTTATTTTGGCGAGTGGTTTAAAAAGAAAAATAACAAAAGCAATTTTAAATACGAATCCACGAAAATTTAAACTAATTAACGTCACCAAGTAAGTGAAAATGCAAATGTTAGTACTTAACGTACGAACACTTGGTACAAGTATTGCTAAAAAATCACAATTAACTGAAATTGTCAGTAGTATATTAAAATAGTCACACAACAGTAGGCACGCACGTTTTCACACCACAACACTAAAATTCTAACAAAGTAATTAAGCAATACTGAGAGGATACGAATTAAAAAAAAAAGTAAAATGAAAAAATCTTGCAAATTATGAAAAGAACTGTCGAAGGCCTGTAGCCAATGAAATTAAAGTGTTTTGAGAAAGTAACAAAGTACTTATTACTTTATGCGTCACAGTAATCAATTAATTTTTCAGGGGAGAGACGGCTTTGGTCGCAGGGATTAAGTCAATGAAAAAAAAAAATGAGTGGATTAATCATCGATAATGGATGTCTCTGTCAGGTACATAGTAAGGCCCGCGTTGCACAGACATCATTAGTGCTTGGCTGAGTGATGCTGGACTGAATTGCATCAGGTAGCCAAGTTCTGGGTTCCACTGAGCACGATCAGAAAGGCTACGGGAGGAAGCTTGACGACTGTAGATTTCGTCTGCAGTGGTTACAACACTTGTAGGAGATTTTTGGGTCTGTGACATTGTGGCACTGCTTCTTGAACTGTCATATAATGTGTTTGTGAGGGGCTGTCTTATAGGTAGTGGAGGAAACATAACATCGTAACGTTCGGCTTCCTGGCTGTAGGTGGCGTTCTGTTTGTTGTTAGGTACTTTGTTGGTTACAGGAGCGCTTCTTTGAGGGGCGGGTAAGGTGTGTTGTGCATTTTCATGAAGGGCTGATCTCATGGTAGATCGGTTTGCGTTCTCTGTGTCTGGTGGGTTGTCGTGTTGCGTTCGCTGCGGGTACTTGATGTTTTTTGCTAGAATGCTGCTACCTAGTTTTGATGTATGTATTTGATCTATGTAAAGGCGTTTCTTTGGTGCTCCAGAGTTGCTTGTGAAGAAAGGAGTGTTGTTGATATAGCCAATGTTGTTGTGTTCACAATAGCTCTGGATTGTCTTGTTGTTGGTGTCGGCTACGCGACGTTGGAAGCCATAGCAAGGTGGAATAATGGATGACATAAAAATGGAGGTGTTAGGAAATTTTTGTTTTATTGTTGTGGCCAGTTTGGAAATCGCCGAAGGGTTAACGCTGTGTCCATTCATTATGTCGTTGATCCCTACATGTACTGTTGTTCTTGTAATATTATGATGTATGTCGAACCTATGAATTCTATCAATTAATCTTTCAGTTCCAGCTCCAGGTATCGCTAAAACTGAGACAGTTTCCTCTTTTGAAGTAGACATCCGATCATTGTAAATGCCTTTTAGGAGAGAGTCGCCAATTATAACATGTGTTGTTTTACTACATGGTTGTTGATTCGGCTTTCGTTTTGATTCTTGTTGCCGCCATTGATTTTCCTCGTGTGAATCGTCCTGAATAGTCTGGGTGTTTTCATCGGATGGTTGTGGTGTCAGTATCTGATCTGGTAGCGGCGTTAATGCCTGTTCATTTTGTACTGAACTCTGGTTAAGGGCGGTAAACCTGTTGCTTACTTTTACACTAATAGGGTAAGCTTCGTGCGCACGTGTATCCTCAACTTTTTTGATGTTCCGTTGGTGCTCCTTGCGGCGTTTGTTTGATGTATGTTCTTTGGATGGATCGCCAGAAGCTTCAGGTACTATAAGAGTATGTTCCGAGTGCTTTGTTTTATAAATCGAAAAATCGCTTCGTAGTTGCTCGACGACGTGTTTCATATTGGAATTATCTTCTCTCAGATGCAGTATTTCCTGTTTGAGTAGTTCGTTTTCTGTGCTGATTGATTTATAGACATTAGTCGTCAGATCGGCAATTAGTGTTCGAAGGGTGTCCTCCATTTTTAGCATCAGCTCCTGGCAGCACTGCGCATTTATCATATGAGTGACTTCTGGGTGATTTTCACGTGATAATGTTTCATCTGTTTGTGTGCTAGTGTCTTTAGGGCCCATTGGATATTCTATGGCCAGTATAGGTTGAGAAAATGGAGTATTTGCTACTGTGTCGCTCATTGGAAGGTCGCGTGCTGCGGGAGGCAAAGTGGATGTATTTGTGGGAGAGTGTATGCTAGAGTTAATGTTGATGATTTCGCTATCAGCAGATGAGACGCTGTCAGCTGATGATGTGATGTCTATTGCGAGCTGAGGTAAACATATTGTCGAGTCCAATTGTGTGGTACAAATTATGTTTTGTGCAGACTCATTTAAACTGACAAAGTCCGTTGCCAGCCATGATTCAATAACAGCAGGAGTTGCTTGGACCATTATCTTGTTTTTTGTATGATAAAGGTGCACAGATAGTAGTGGTGTTGTGATGAAATCTTCTACAAAGGCACCTTGTTTATCTGCTCTCGTCTCGACATGGTCATTCTGGTAGTGTTTGGTACACGTTGTGCGAAATGCCTCATAATGATATGTATTGTGGAAGAGTACAGTAGCACATTTACCGTCATTTGCTACTTTAAAGGTTAAATCCGACTCTTTGTTACATCCACGCAGTTTAACGCGAACAGCTCTGCTTTGGTCTAGGCTGTAATTTTTCATAGAGGTCGGGCGCAATCTACAGTCCCTAGCGGTTTTCATTACCTGCGAGCCATGACCGATCTCTAGGTGTGACATGTTTACATGCCACTGGGATTAATTGCCAGCGAAATACGTTGCCCTCTGTTCAAGTCAACAAAAAAATAAATAAATAAATAAAATACTGAAAAATACACTGGCCGACCGTCTCTTCTTTACAGCGGTCAGTAACGAGTCACGGGGTCATTTTTAAAAGTTTTGTCGAAGGCATTTACAGTCCAAAAGTGAATACACCGGTATAAAAATCCGGATACGACGATGCTGTTGTTCCCGCTCGCCATAATCACATTACATTCTTAGTGGGCGGACAAGCCCTGTGTTTAGCGTTCTGGCTATTGTTCCCTGGCCAGAAGGTCACCAACAAAGTTTGGAATGTTGAAGTAGTTTTCCATTTATCGAAAAATGGTGGCAGACACGATGAACGCTCCTACCGTCATTCCATACAGAAAAAACACAATATTTATACGTGAATTTAACACAATTACAAAATAAACTATTTCACTGTATGTCAAACAAAACCGCCAACACATGGATATATAAACCATCCATATTAAATGGGAACAACTTCAATAAAATATCCGAAATGTAGAGCCAAATAAAAACACGTCCGCACAGCACAAGATGAGCTACTCTAGTCCAGCCTATCGGTTACGACTAAAATTAGTTGTTCAGACAGTTCACTTTCTCTCTCTCTCTCTCTCTCTCTCTCTCTCTCTCTCTCTCTCTCTCTCTCTCTCTCTCTCTATATATATATTTATATATATATATATATATATATATATATATATATATATATATATATATATATATATATATATATATTTTTTTTTTTTATTTATTTATTTTTATTTATTTATTTATATTTATTTATATTTATTTATATTTATTTATATTTATATCCACCACTCACATATTCACACACAGATAAGTGACGACAATTAGACGCACAAACATGAAAACTATAGTAATGGAGTATGAGTATTGGGACTAGCTAAAGTAATTAAGTTTTATGTTACTTTTATTTATCATAAAGAAACTTCACAACAGTTATTATAACAAAATATCAGAATATGCAAATCATCTGCCATCACCGGTGTCAATACCTTGTCAAGGTATGGCGGCTTGCGTACCCTGATTACCCCCAGAGCTATGCCAGCGGGAGTTTTACTCCTGGAAGGTTCTACCAAGCTGGACAGGTTTGCGCGGGCAGGGGTCAGACTAAAGCAGACACCCTGGTCCTCCAGGTTGGGGGTTTTAGCATTGGGCTGACACCCCTGTCTATGTAAAAAAAATTGAAGTTACGGAAACAACAACGAATAAACAAACTTTGCTGCGGGACGGACATCCGGAGTCTGAGGCTCGTATGACTGTCAGTGGTGAAAGCCGAAAGGAAGCCACTGACATGAGAACAGACATCCTGACCGCAAAACATGATACAAGAATACGATTTTGGAATGACAGAACAATGAATGAGACGGGTAAACTAAAACAGGTCGCGGCAGAAATGAGAAACTATAGGTTACACATTCTAGGGATAAGCGAGAGCAGATGGACAGGGGCAGGAAAAGTTAAAACAGCAACAGGAGAAACAGTACTTTACTCTGGAAGAGAAGATGGACAGCACAATGAAGGCGTAGCCATTATTCTACAGAAAGGAATAGAAAGGACATTACTGGAATGGAAACTCATCAACAACAGACTGATAAGATTAAGATTGAGAGGTAGATTCACCAATACTACAATAAAACAATGCTACGCACCAACGAATGACAGCGATGAAGAGGTCAAGGATGAATTCTATCAACAACTGCAGAAAGAAATGGAAGACACACCTAGATACGATCTTATTATAGTTATGGGAGACCACAATGCGAAAGCTGGTACACACAATACAAATAATGAAAGAGTAATGGGGAAATGCGGCAGTGGAACAGCAAACGAAAATGGGGATAAATTAATAAGTTTCTGTAGTATTAACAACCTGGTCATTGGAGGAACACTTTTCCCACATAAAGAAATTCACAAATTAACATGGGAATCACCAAATGGTCGGGACAGAAACCAGATAGACCACATCATGATTAACGGTAGATGGAGGCATGAATTACAAGATGTGAAGGTAAGAAGAGGTGCAGATGTGGGAAGTGATCACCATTTAGTAGTAGCAAAACTGAAAGTGAAACTAAAAAGGGCTGGACCAACTGTAACTACACAGAAAAGGTTTGACATCAGCAAATTGAAGGACCCCCTTACCAGAAAAGCTTTTGCGGCTGACATAAAGAAACGATATCAATTTGCCAAAAGTCAGGAAAAGACATTGACTGATGATATAGACCAGAAATTCAACACCATTTCAACAATATATAAGGAAAGCAGCAAATCATGCTTGGGATTTCAGGACAGGAAGAAGCAAGACTGGATAACACCAAAAACATTAAACGACCATAACACTGAGAAAGGAAATGAAAAGAAAGAAAACAAAAGCGAAGTCCCCCAGGTTAAAGCAACTATATAGCGAACAGTACAGTCAGCTGGACAAGGAAGTTAAACGCCAAACCCAAGCCAACAAAAGGAATTTCCTAGACGATCTTGCAAGACAGGCAGAAGAGGCAGCACTGAGAAATGAACAAAGCACAGCATACAAAATAACTAAATTCATTAGCGGAAAACGAATTGCAAACAATATTACATTAGTAAGAGATAAGCAAGGAAATCTCATCACGACAGCAGATGGACAGGAAACAAGATGGGCAGAGCACTTCAGAGAAACTCTGAACAAGGAACCACCAGAGACACAATTGAATGTTCCTGAGGCTGAAAACGATCTAGATGTAAATACAGACATTCCACGAAAAGAAGAAATCATCACAGCAATCAAAGGGTTAAAGAACGGAAAAGCTCCTGGCCATTGCCCAAGAAGGGAGATCTTGCAGACTGCAATAATTGGAGAGGAATCACTCTTCTCTCAGTTCCCAGCAAAATACTAGGCAGGATAATTATACAGAGAATTTCAAAAGCAGTAGACCACAAACTGAGGAAAGAACAAGCAGGATTTAGAAAGAACTGAAGATGTGTAGATCATATATTCACTCTCAGGAACATTATAGAGCAGTGTTCAGAATGGCAAAGACTGCTGTACATTAATTTCGTTGATTTTGAAAAGGCTTTTGACAGCAAACATAGGGACAGTTTATGGAAAATACTGAGGGCTTATGGAATTCCAAGCTGCATAGTGTCAATCATAAAAACCCTCTATGCCAACTTTACGTATAGTGTTGGGCAGAGCAACCTAACCTTTGAGGTGAAGACAGGAGTACGACAGGGATACCCCTTATCAACCACTCTATTTTTAACAGACATAGATTGGGTGATGCGCCAGACAACAGAGGGCAGTCCAAGAGGAATAAGATGGACTACATTTTCTACATTGAAAGATCTGGAATATGCAGATGACATTGCACTACTAGCACATTCACATCAACACATGCAGGAAAAAACGGATAGACTTAATAAGTTTAGCCAGCAGGTGGACTTGAACATCAATTTAAAGAAGTCAGAGGTCATGATGCTCAATGTGAGCAACCATGAGCCCATATCAGTAAGTAATCAGCAACTGGTACAGACAGACACCTTCACATACCTAGGATGCATAGTAACACCAGACGGCGGGGCAGGCAAAGACATCAACATCAGAATGAATAAGGATGCAAGAACAGCCTTTTTTTTAGCCTAAACAACATCTGGAAGTCCTCTCAGTATAGCACAAGCCCAAAATTAAGATTATATCAGAGCTGTGTGCTTTCTGTGCTTCTCTATGGTGCGGAATGCTGGAGAGTTACAGAGAAGGAAATGTCGAAATTGTCCTCTTTTCACACAACATGCCTAAGAAAAATTCACCGAATCTTTTAGCCGAATACCATCACCAACCACGATCTGCTTACTCGGAGCAAGCAAGAGGACATGCACACCATCATAGCTGGCAGACGCTGGAGCTGGGTTGGTCATGTCCTCAGAAGAGACCCCGATGCCATCACAAGAACAGCTATGCTTTGGACCCCTGAAGGAAAAACGAAAGAGAGGCCGACCAAAAACAACCTGGCGGAGGACTGTGGAGGCTGAGATGCAAAGAATGAACCAGAGTTGGGGCACTGTACGAAGGATGGCCGCCGACCGAGCAAAGTGGAATCAATTTGTTGTTGCCCTACAAGATGCCACTAGGCGTGATGGCCACTGACTGCTTTGACGGTCGGCGGCTAAGGATCAAAGAAGAAGAATACAAATCATAGGTTACAGAATTAATAAAGAAATAGACTCATTAAGTGTAACCTCCCCTCCCTCTGTTGAGACAAGATCCCGTTAGAAGAAGTTATTAAAACCCAAAAGGTCAAAGAGATTTGCGCTATGGTCTAGAATTCGCCTACACTGTAAAGAACAGAGGTTCTAAGATAATCTATTCTGAAATGAACAGTATTAGTAAAAAAAACATAAGAAAGGCACAAAAAAGTGAGTACATGGATTATACAGTATGAGAATTATTCATTTCTTCTTTCTCTCTTCTCAGACGACCGGTGCCACGTTCATTCGTTCTTACCTAATTGTTGATTAACAACGTCTGGAACATAGTTTCATGGGTCACACAGCAAATCCAGTGTCATTTTGGCGAAACAAACTCCAGCTCCTCAAAGACTGTTTAAATCCTCTTCTTCGGGGAACGTTTATTTCGTTACTGTTTGTTTGATTTCAGTTTATGTCACCTTAATTAGTCCAGGTAAAACTTAACAGTGCTCACAGTGTCAGTAGCCTGAGATTCCAATACATAAATGAATGTCAGGTATGTAATTTCTCTCAGTATAAAAATTCCTTGTCACATCACAAATGATCGATAGTCGGGAAATATCAATGTTAGACTATGTCGCCACAACGGGCTGAATGTATATGAAAATTGAGAACAAGAAATCTGGAGAGCTATAGGTCCAGTTACAATTTACTCTTAATATTCTTTGGGTTGGTACCCTGTCTCTTTCTGGGTGTAAACAAGAGGCCAGACAGGTTCACCTTGAAAACCCGGTAGATATATATGAATATTCTCTTTTGTATTGTTGGACTTAGGTCCGTTATTCTCAGATTAACCGCAGGTAGATTATGAGTTTGACCCAGTACTAGATATAGGAAGAAAAAATACAAAATACTCAACCACAATATAGTATTCTCAAACCTATCCAAACCCGCGTAAAATACAATATTATCCACTTCGGTTATTTAACTTTAATTAGAACTACAAGCTTAGAGCTTATCTTATCGTTTAAAACCCCCGTGAAATAAATTCTAGTCATTTACAAAATTAATCATCGTGAAAAAGAAATACATATATATTTCGTCAGTACTCATAATGAAAAGTGCATTTACTAGTCGATTAAAATATCTCTTACTGGTTAATATCAGTTAGTTAGATTAGCGCTACAGCTGGAACAATTTTGCTATAGATTATTTTAATTCTGCTATTCAATTAACACACAACAAAATCCGGTTCTTGTGTCTTTATTCACCGGCAGATGTAAATTGTTGAAATTTCGAACCCAAACCGAGCACAGTACTTTTTCTTACATTTTTTTTCTTAAATATTTTTTCTGAAATTCGAGCGAAAAATCTAACACCGTCTCCGCGCGGCAAATCTCTCTCTCAGTCCGCCAAGATTGTGCGCTCTCTCTTTCACTACGGCAATGTACTTGTGCGCTATCTCTTTCACTACGGCAATGTACTTGTGCGCTCTCTCTTTCACTACGGCTGTGCGCTATCTCTTTCTCCACGGCAATGTACTTGTGCGCTCTCTCTTTCACTACGGCAATGTACTTGTGCGCTCTCTCTTTCACTACGGCAATGTACTTGTGCGCTATCTCTTTCTCCACGGCAATGTACTTGTGCGCTCTCTCTTTCACTACGGCAATGTACTTGTGCGCTCTCTCTTTCATTACGGCAATTTATCCATCCGGTTGTGTGGCAGGACATCAAAGGGATTATTCGTCTGGTTGGGTGATGGTGGTGGTAAGAGTCTCTCTTCTGTGGATTGAAGTGACGTCGATTTGTAGCAATGTAATTTATATGGTCCTGTGTAGGGAATGAAACAGCTCGATCGTTCTGTGATCTACATCGATTCGAAGTGTATGGGATTTTGCAAAGGCTGCTTACTCTACATCTTTGCAACCTGGGTTGATCTTGTATAACTAGGTTTACAGTGTTCCTCGTGGGGCTACGTTTTTCCTTAGGAGACTGTGAATTCCGATAGGCTTCTAAAATGATCTCTTGATCAACCATATCTGGGTATTTAAACTGATAACCGATTTCTGGTTGTCTTCGTGTTCGATATTTGCGGGTGTTCTGATAATATTCTGTGCCATCCGTGTATACCATTTCTCTTTTCGGTGCTTCCAGGTATCCTCCGGTCAATTGTTTAGCTTGTTTTGAACTCTCCGTATTTTTCCATGGGGGGGATTATGGTGTGTAGAAGCACTGGAACTGAACCTTGGGGCGGCGGAGGGTGTATTGTGTTGTCTGATGCGGGGGCGGGGATTGATGGGTATGACTCTCGCCTGCATTATGTCGGTCAGTGTTACCTTGTTTAGTTTTGTAGGTGTCTTGACAATCATCTTAACAAGACAATTTCGAGAACTACACGTTAAATCGTTGAAAGTATTCAAAAAGAGACATGAAAATAGGTCGTATATCTTTATCATCACTGCCCTACAAATCGCAAAGGAGCATGATGATGATGATGATGAAAAAAAGGTAAAGGTAGTCGCATAGCAGATACTGCCGTAAGGGAGTGAAGTGTTAGAGACTTCACTATACTAGGTCCAGCATCGAGAGGTGGGGGTGACCAGTTCCTTTCATCGCTGCCTTTTCCTTCCCTAAATGAAGGGCAAAGTCAGGTACCCATTCACAGCTGGGACGACTGGAGCACGATGATACCGTGAATCGAACCCGGTACCTTAGCCGCAAGAGACCAGCGCTCTAATCACTCTGTCAATCGGACACTCATTAAAAAAACTGGATAACGGATACAAACAGAATGTTAAAAATATGAAGGGGAAAGGGGGAGGAAGAGATTTGTGACGTCGCGTAAGGGGGCGGCAAAAGTCTTTTTGTTGCGTGTAAAATGTGACAACTCCATGGCCTTGACACTGCGATTGGATTTGCCGAAATGAAGAAAAAGTACGATGCTCCGTTTACCCTCAACATTTCAACAATTTTCATCGCCGGTGAATAAAGACACAAGAACCCAAAATCCTAGTGAAATATAATTGACGGACCTTAATCAGTAAATCACTCTACACAGAAAATCTTAGTGAAATATCATGATGGACTTAACAATTAAATCCCTCAAACTTCTTGTATAATATTTACTGCAAACACAGGAATTTAGAACTTCTCCAATCAAAAATACTAAGAAATCCACTTTAACAATGGTCTAGCAATCGAAGCTAGTTGGTTCTGAAAAATCCTGTGGGTACTGAATAATGGATTTTAAAGGCCGCGGTATATATCTTAACTAGGTAGAAATTCACTAGCACTTGCTAGTTTTGACACCTTCGCTCAGATTTCGGAGATTTCTCCGGTTGATCTGCGAATCAAAGCTAAAATTGCCACCTTTTACCGCTTGCAGACTCTGGCAACAAGCGAACGGTCTTTTGATCTGGCGACTCTCACCGTATCTACTACGTTCCGAGCAAACGGAGGTAGGGGATGGGGGTAACTGTGATTATCTTTCCTTTTTCTTTTCAGATTAATTCTCCCTGACCAATGTCTATCGAAAATACGTCTTAACTTCATTAGCTTATCTCCCCCTTTGCCAAAAGTACGTCTTTTTTGCATAGTCGCCCTTGGTTCTCTACAAATCTACCACCCCGTCCCATCTCTACACGTTCTGTCTACCTGTCACTATTACAACGGTCTGGTTGTAAACATTCCTAGTGCCTATAAGACAGTAGAGAAAGAAAGAAAATATAGGCGTGGCTAAATTAAGAAAGAGACAGATATCTAAGTGTAGGAGGGTTTTACGTTCACAAAACGTGCAAAACTAATAAGGAAGCCCGGTGAAAGCCAGGTGGAAGAAAAATGTAGATATGTGAAATCTATTTTCATAACCTCTGTCACAGAGAGGGTGAAATAAAGACACGTAGAAAAAGACAGAAATGGTGAGAGAGTGACCACTAACACAGACCCAGGAATCAGTGAAAGAAAAAGAGACAGGGAGCGGCAAGGAAATTTTCGAGAAATAGATACATAAAAATGTTGGTCCTTATTAGATACAGAGGGACATAATAAAACAACAACAACAACAAAAATAATAATAATAATCATAAGAAAAATGTAGTGAGAGGGCACAACAGAGACACGGAGAGACACGAAGAAATAGAGAAAAGAAAAGACACGGAGACACACAGACAAAGATAAAGAAACACAGAGATAAAGTGTGAGAGGGACAGAAGCAAAGATTCGTAGAGTCGTAAAGTCTGCAGAGAAAGAGCGATGCGTTGAAAAGGGAAGAGAAATAGGAAGAGAGTAGATAATGAGAGGGACAGACCGACGCATAGAAATATAAAGATAAGTCGTCAGCGCGTATATAAATAAAGAAAGGGATAGAACAACATGTAGAAATTAAGTGTGGTATAAGCGGCATCATCATCATCATTATCATTATCATCATTATAATTATTTGCCGTATTGTTCCCTATAGAACATAAATCCACCACTGTAATTTGCTCCCTTGCACAAAAGCCTGCATCAGTGGTTTCACAGGCTCTTGGAACAGTGGTTTACAGGATTAGGTCACCAGCCCCAATCAGTGGGAGTGATACTTGGGAGAACATTACATCAACACTCGATTGAACAAATCAGATGGAATCAACAAGAAAAGACAAGAAAAGAGCAAGTGTATAATCAAAATCCATAATTTTCTCCGTTTGTACGTCGGTCACATCTAAGGGATACAACTGTGGTTGAAAGTTAGACATTAATTGTATTGTTTCCCTTAAATGTACTCTCCCGAAAATAGTAACACTCAACGAAGAAAAGTCGGTGTAGAACCCAGTTTCATTCCGGAAACGGATTTAACTCATCATTTTGGTAAATATAACCTTAAAATGTAAGTTTTTGATTGTTTCTTCAAGATAAAATTTCAATTTAAAGTATTGCAGACTTATTATTATGGATCAAAATGATAAGATAGCTGCAAAACGAGCTGCAGATGCTAAGAGACGATCGCGTCAATCACAACGAGCAAGCGAGACTCTAGAAGAAGCAGCAATACGACGACAACATGAAGCGGTACAAAGACAAGCACAGTGTCAGTCACAACGAGCAAATCAGTCTGCAGAAGAGTAAGAACCTCAACGCGCTGCAGAAGCTTTTCGCATTCGTCAGTTAAGAGCATCACAAATCCACGCACTTTCACAAAAAATGTTGTCATCAAAGAACTTTTATAATGAATTAAAAATTATTTTAAAAATATATTACAGTTTTTGATTTACTTCCGTCATTATTGACGGGTTATTGCTAATGAATACATAACATCTTTGACTATGCCATTTCTTTGTAGAATGATATCTTATTAAGTCCATTTATTTCCTGCACTCCTTTTCAGTAAACCTCAACACCCCTACAGTGATATTTCAAACACCATTTCTTTGTGCCGTCAGTTTTATAAACTATTTTAGGCATTTTTGTCCTGTATGCCTGTGTCCCAACAACAGGGGCTGATTGACAGTGCTGGGGGCCCCTTGTGCAAAAAAGGGTCATTGGCCCCTGATTACTAATTCATCATTGATTACTAGATTTAAATGTCTAAATCACATCTATGGGACGTCGAGTATCGCTGCCCAATCATGTTTTCTACGCCATCACTTTGCAGCGTCACGTCTTATTAAATCTTACAGTCTTTGTTCTGTATACAACACTGACCCTAGAGTTGCGATCTTCACACTATTCCTTTGTGGCGTCATGTTTTGTAAACTATTTCATGCTCTTTTTTTCTGTTTGCCTGCGCCCCTACAATCATGTTTTTATCCAATTTTTGTGTGCGGTGTCATGTCTTATAAAACTGCGCCAGTTTTCCTTACACCTAAAGATCTATACAATTGTCGTAAATTTTAAAAGATAGGTATAGGGATTTATTTGGTCCCGTCTGAGTAGAGCAGAATGGAGGGGTATATGAGAAAGAAAGGTGTTAGAATAGTTTCCACGAGTGAAATAGATTAAGGTGAAGATCCGTCTCTGGAATGAGTGGTTTCTCTAGACCAGCCTATCTATACGACTATCTTTAGAAGAGGACGATCTGTCACACTTCCCTTAATGTTAATTATAAGTTATCTACACACACACACACAGTTATGTGACAACAAGACACACACACGTGAAAAAACTATGAATAATTGGGTATGGGGCTGACGAACACGATAAATTAAGTTTTGTTTAGTTTATTATCACTTAAACTTCTCACAACATCAAACATATAGAAATCAATATAAATCAAGTTTTACAGACATATGAAAATAACCCCATAAGTGCCCTCCCCTCTGTTGAGAAAAGATCCCGCAAGAAGTTAATAACCCAAAAGGTCAAAGATTACTACTAGGGTATAGAATAGACAGTATAGTAAGAACAAAGTGTCTACTTAAGCTATCCAATAAAATAATCAGGTTAGCGAATAAAAAAAGAAGTGTGTACAATGATTATAACAAAAGGAAATATTCACTCCTCTTTCTCTCACTCTGTCAATCTGTGGCCACATACAATCTCGCTTAACTACTAGTGATGTTTGTATCCATTGAAAACGTACAATAATCCCTGAGCGTATACTGTCAGGTGGGGTTGCCAAAGATAGCCCCTGTCCAGCCTAATATCGAGTAATAATTACAAGGTGGACGCCAACTTTGGTGTCTTAATGTTCCCTGGATGAAATCGCTGTCACCACAAATAGTTACTGAAGCAAGACGTGCTCTGGACGTTCACAGTTGGAAAAGAGGATAAATTAATTCCCGTAGTGCTAAGCGTCTGGTTGCGAAGCTAAATGTTATCATATGTAACACTGATGATGATAATAGTAAATCCTATCGGCTGACTCTTTGAGATGAGTACCGATTATGAAACAGTGTATACTCCTGCATAAAAATTCACTCGGGTAAATGACTGTCAATAGTCGGGAAAAATGTTATATATATTGCCACAGCGGGCTGATAAAATTGAATAGAAAAATCTGGGTATATTGGTATGTCCCTTTACTCAAATTTACAGTTAAAAAATGTTAGTGTCTCGCCCTGGCAATTCCTGTTCACACCGGTACGGGAACGAACGCCAAGGAAAACGAAAACTATTATTCCTTCAGTAATTGAGTCAAAGACCACAATAGCGAAAAACCACTAGCCGCTGGGTTTTGACCAAGCCACAATCAGAAATTTAAATCCCCACGGGACAATTTAACACATTTAACGAATAAAATGGTTCCTAGTCTGGCGCGATTAGATTTATCCAAAATTTCTGAGAGACTGATAACTGACTATTAGAGAAGGCAATATATATACTGATTTAGTGCAATATCTCTAACAGATGTGAAAATTCACACCTAGTACGTATCAGGGAAATCATCGAGATAAACTTCTAAGATAAATGATTCTACTGTTCGCTCACTCGCTATGCCGAAACGACATCAAAGACATCCCTTGCGAACGGGCTTTCTTAGATTATCTCCGCCTGCCGTAGATCAAATACTTGTTTAGTCCCCCCTGAAAAATGTAAACATCAAAGGTACGGGAAAAATATTATCGCCCTTGATTCTTGTAGTGAAATTGACAGAGATACAACGGTAAAATACCTCCAAAGATAACATGTAAGGATAAAAACATAATGCGTAGGCTGCTGATAGTACATGATCGCCCAGACCGCGGGTCATCACCCTCCATAAAAATTGACTTGCTAGACAGGAGGGGAACGGCGGATAAAAAGGAAAAAATATGACTGGAAAGATTGCGTGAGACTAGAAAGGCTAAGGAGACGCAATTGGGGGGGAAACGGAGAAAAGTCACGTTTCCCAAGTTGACATAAAGTAAGGAACTCGACAGAAGGGACCTTGGATATGTTACGCCACAGTCATTTATTGGTCGCTTTTGCGATACCAAGCCTTTGATTTGAATTCAGCGGCAGAACGCAGATGTTTGGAATATTACAAAAATTAAAAAGTAACTTTTTCGTAATATTAATGTTAGGAATATAAAAATTAGCTGGCCGGATGGCCCATTCTGAGCAGTGAACTAATATGTTCTTAATTTTACAGACGGATAGATAATATTGAAGATAATGACAAAAGACAGTGTTGTTCACATCAGCGACAGACTGTATTGAATAAAAAGTGTCGCTATTTGCACACAAAAAACACGACCTTGAGACGCAGGTGTTCAAATCTACTTAGTAGGGAAGCGAAGGGACATTGATGGGAGCTGTGTCTAAATATAACTTTTAACGACAAAATTTTGGAGGGGAGAGAAAGGTTGGTTCAAAAATCAAGTACGTTTTTGAAAAAAACAAGTAGAGACGGACAGACTAACAGATAAACATCCATACTTGACTGAAGCATGACTGAAATGACTTTAGGGTAGGAAATTTGAATTTGAAATAAACCTAGGCAGTGATTGGCCACAGACAATCATTTTATCGGCGCTCAGACGCGCAAGTGGGGCCATTCCTCAATAGTTGTTCGATGATAGACACAGTATTTTAAAGTGTGGTGATTTCCAAATGAAAGAAAGTGAAATAAGTTCAGGGACGCCATACTATAGCCAGCAGCTCAGCTGAGTTTTGCTAGCATTTCTGTGTTCTTTATTCATAATCTGAGCTGTGAGTTTCAGTTGTCAACAAGGCGGTGTCCATTCAGTTGGTGATTTTACTCGAGTGTATCTGTGCAGTACGTTGTGACAGAGACCACTATTATTGCCCGCCAGCACGGAGAGGTGGGACCACCAGATTTCAGCACCAGAGCTACATATGCAAGTTGAGTGAGCCTCTGGTCTGCTGGAAGTTCACCAACGCCTTTTAGTTACTAATACCCCATAAAATTCCTGCAATTTACTGGACACTGTGTAGTCAATATAGACAGGTGTGATGAGGCCACCCCAACAGCACAAGCATTAACTATCCTCCCAAGTAGATGACTACTAGAACATTTTAATAAAACTAACTAGTCTAGTACTTATATATGTACACTCTTGCATTTATTATGTAACATTCCATGCATTTCTTTCATAATTTTTAAATCCTTTTTTTAAAAAAAATTCTGGTCAACATAAAACTTGATCCAGAACAAATAAATGTAATATAATTCTATCAAAAATTTTACACTCTTGAGTTAGTTCAGTGTATTATAATATTTGTTAAATATTATTAGTCTGCTTAAATATCTGTGGGTGTATCTATAACTATCACACCACATTACATATCATTACCCTAGACATTTTACATAGCTACATTCATTAAGGAAAAAAAAATTGAGTGTGAGGTCGTAGTGGTAGCAAGAAAGGCCTTCTGACAATTCACAACTACATTTTATCTCAGGAGCCTTCACAGCTGGCCTCATACATTACATTTAGTAATATCACCATCATACAATACCATCAAACCCACTACATACATTGGGGTCTTGTCCAGGGATAATTAGCCCAACAGTAATATTAGGATCTCCTGGTTGGAGAAATAAAATTAGGGAAAAAAAATTGTGAAATTCCCTTTAAAATTAAAAGTGTCCCTGCAGATAAAAGTTGGTGAATCTTCACAGCCAGTGATAATTAATTAGTTAACTGGTTAGTTAGAATTAGTTAGACTATAGTCATAAGAAGTACTTAGTGTATTTACTGGTTAGAGATTTAGCTTGTATATTATTATATTGTCTGAAAAGTATGGCGGAGCTAGCAAAATTCCGATCAGCTGCTGTGCTGACCGCAAAGGAGATGGGAATGGATGGTCAGATTTTAATTCAATATGTAACGGCTGAATGTGATAAATATATTGAAAGGGAAGATAGAAAGGTAGCTGAAGAGAAGAGGTTACAAATTGAGGCTGATAGAGAAATTAAGAGGCTGCAGATTGAGGCAGAAGAAAAAACGACAGCAAAGGGAGGCAGAAGAAAAAAGGTTGACTGCCGAAAGGGAGGCAGAAGAAAAAAGGTTGACTGCCGAAAGGGAGGCAGAAGATAGAAGGTTGCAAAGGGAGCACGAATTACGACTAAGGGAGCTGGAATTACAAGGCCCGGCTCCTGAAAATGGTGCCAGCCCTTTTGCCTCAGATGCTACGCCCAGTCTGGGAGCCTCAAACTCAGCTATGGGGTTTCATTTAGACCATTTTGTTGAAAAAGACGATGACATAGAGGGGTACCTAGGACGTTTTGAGTTATTAGCTACTACATATGGGTTAGAGAGAGAGAGGGGGAGTTTAAAGCTATCACAGGGATTGAGAGGTACTTCTTATGAAGTATTTGCCAAAATGAACAGGGAAGACCAAGACAATTATGACATGTTAAAGCAGGCTTTGTTATTAAGGTACGAGAAGAATGGTGAATTTTATCGTAAGAAATTTAGAAATGCCAAACTGTTGTCTGGGGAGACATACCACCAATTCTCTGCTAGACTAGAAACCTATTTGGAGAAATGGACGGCTCTGGGGAAGACCCAAGATCTTAAAGAAATGATCATGATTGAGCAATTGGGAGAGTCCATGGCTCCAGACATGAGAAAATTTCTCATGGAACAAGGTGCAGAGAAGTTGGGGGAAATTTTAAATGTTGCTGAGAGGTATCAGGCAGCTCAGGCAGAGGTAAGTGGTGCTAAAAAGAAGCACATAGACAATTTTAAAGCTCCACAGCAATTTAATAAATTTGATAATAGAGAGCAGGGAAATAAAGGTAGGACAAACTTTGAGCGGCCAAGAAATGACTATCGCGACAGAAACTCACAGTTCAATGACCAAAAGTTCAATGAAAGAAAACCGTTGAACCAAGGAAAAAGATGGTGTAAATGGTGCAAGAAGGATAACCATAACACCGAATTTTGTAGAAGGAAACCTTCAAACATTGCTGCAATGAAGTCGGGGACGCGAAGATTAAAGGTTAATCCTAATGGACAACAGGAACCTTATCACCCCCCAGTTTGTGAGGATGTTATTTGTAATGGGGTCACCATAAGGTGCCTTTATGATACAGGTTTGGATTATGATTCAGTTGTGAAGTCTAGCCTAGTGGACCCAAGTCAGTATACCACAGAAACAGTGGAAATACAAGGGGCAACTAAGGACATACCACTCATGACACTTCCCATCGCAAGGATAACGGTGAAAACTCGCTATGTGGAGGGAGAAATCAGAGCAGCAGTGATAGATGAACCAATCTACCCTCTGATATTGGGGTGTAGATACGTCTTCTTGGGGAATCCCGAGAAACCTGTGATCATGGCGACAGTGCAGACCAGGTCACAGAAGAAGGAGGAAGAAGGTGAACCTATAAATGCTCATCCAGAGGAGATGAGGAAGGCGCAGGCTGAGGATAGGACACTCAAGCCCTGTTTTAAAAAATTGCCCAAATGCCACACACCTCCGAGCAAGGGGGAATATTTCATGAAGAACAAACTCTTATACAGGAAGGCCGGAACTGGAACAAATGGTCACAACCAGCTGGTTCTTCCCACTTCATATAGAGATAAAGTGATGGAACTCGGGCATGCGATTCCCTTCAGTGGTCACATGGGGATCAGCGCCACAGGACAGCGTATAGCTTGTCATTACTTCTGGCCAGGGATAACGGAGGATATAAAAAGATATGTCAAATCCTGCCCAGAATGTCAAAGGGTAGCTCCAAAGCACTGGACTGCTCCTGCAACTCTAGGGGAAATGCCCATAGTGGGAACACCTTTTGAGAGGGTTGCAGTGGATATTGTAGGACCTCTCACTTGGACCAAGAGGAGGAACAGTTACATCCTTACTCTGGTGGACACTTGTTCTATGTGGGGAGAGGCGGTAGCCCTGCCATCAATTGATTCAAAACATGTAGCAGAGGCACTACTTACAATATTTACCCTATTAGGATTCCCGCATCAAATCTTGACGGATAATGGTTCTCAGTTCAAGGGGAAACTAACGGAAGAAGTTTTTAAGCTATTTCAAGCCAGACACTTTCATTGTAGTCCGTACCATCCACAAGGGAACGGCCAGGTAGAGAGGTTCAACGGGACTCTCATTTCTATCCTGAGAAAGCTGGCACACGAAAAAACCGGATCTGTGGGATCAATTCCTGCCCGCCGCATTGTTTGCGTACCGGGAGGTACCACATAGTTCAACCGGGATGGCTCCCGCAACTCTGCTATTTGGGAGGCCAATAAAAGGTCCATTAGAAGCTCTATTAAGGACCTGGACAGATGAGAAGGCGGAAGAGACTGTTACCTCATCGTATCAATACGTGAACGAACTGACCACTCGTTTGAAAGCTGGATGGAAACTGGCAAATGATAATTTGAAGCAAGCCAGGAAGAAACATGCAGCATATTTTAATAGGAAGGCAAAGGACAGGGAACTGGCAGTCGGAGAGAAGGTGCTGCTTCTACTACCCGGAAGCCAGAATAAATTACAAATTGGTTGGCAAGGTCCATATACGGTTCTAGAGAAGGTGTCTAGAACAAACTATAAAATTGACAAAAAGGGGAAGGAGAAAGTTTATCATGTAAACCTGTTAAAGAAGTATCTGGACAGACCACTCCAGGAAAGCACCCCCTTATTGACCTTGGCTATTGCAACCCAGATGCAAAAAGAACCACTCACCTCACATGAATACCCATTACATCCTTGTGAAACCGCAGCACAGGTAAAAGTCAGTAAGCACCTGACTAAAAACCAGAGGGAGAGAGTTCAACAGGTTCTGGAGGAACATACAGATGTATTAACAGATAAACCAGGCCATACAAATTTGCTACAGTATGACATGAAACTGGTAGACTCAAACCCAATCTGTATGAGAGCCTATTCTATTCCGTTCGCGAAGGAGAAGGCATTGAAGGAAGAAATAGAGTATTTGTTGAAGGAGGGGATTATTTCGCACAGTGAATCATCTTTTAGTTCTAGTGTCGTTTTGTTGAGAAAACCGTCTGGGGAACACAGACTGTGCATAGATTACAGGAAACTGAATGCTGTCACAGAAGGACAAGTGGATCCATTACCAGACACAAAACAGTTATTTGCCAGACTGAACAAGGCAAAATACTTTTCAAAGGTGGATCTTAGTAAAGGCTATTACCAGATCCCAGTGAAACCTGAAGTGAGACCTTATTTGGCTTTTAGCACTTCGGATGGACATTATGAATTCAATATGCTACCATTCGGACTGAAAAATGCTCCGAGTGTGTTTTCAAGGATGATGCGCAAATTGTTGGATCCCCTGAATAACCCATGTATCACGAATTTCATGGATGATATTCTCGTCGCCACAGAGACATTTGAAGAACACATTGAAGCTCTGGAGATGTTGTTTGATAGACTTCGGGAGGCGAGCTTAACTGCTAGGCCAACAAAATGTTGTATTGGATGCAAAGAGTTGGAATTCTTGGGACACACTGTATATCAGGGTAATATGACCCCTGATCCTAAGAACTTGGAAAAACTGCAGAGAGCACCTAGGCCGCAAACAAAAAAGGACGTGCGATCATTTGTGTCGTTGTGCGGATTTTGTTCGGAAATACATCAAGAATTTTAACGCTATTTGTGCTCCTCTGACTGATCTGACTCGCAAGGGACTTCCAGATAAAATTGTTTGGACTGCACAATGTGAACTAGCGTTCCAAGAGTTAAAGGAAAAACTCACTAGCAAGCCTATTCTCAAACTGCCTGATTTGACACAGGACTTTGTCTTAAGAACCGATGCAAGTAATGTAGGACTAGGAGGGGCTTTGTTGCAAAGATCATCTTCACCTGATGGGGAACTGAAACCAGTCGCTTATGCAAGCCGTAAATTGAATGTCGGTGCAGATTTCCTCAGTCGGCACCCCTGTGATCAAAATTAGAGTAGTGGCAGACGTGAGGAGTAATTTTACCTATGTGTATCGCTGGTTTTGGAACTTGCCATAGGCATGTTTTCAAGTGGGGAGATGTGTAGTGAAATTGACAGAGATACAACGGTAAAATACCTCCAAAGATAACATGTAAGGATAAAAACATAATGCGTAGGCTGCTGATAGTACATGATCGCCCAGACCGCGGGTCATCACCCTCCATAAAAATTGACTTGCTAGACAGGAGGGGAACGGCGGATAAAAAGGAAAAAATATGACTGGAAAGATTGCGTGAGACTAGAAAGGCTAAGGAGACGCAATTGGGGGGGAAACGGAGAAAAGTCACGTTTCCCAAGTTGACATAAAGTAAGGAACTCGACAGAAGGGACCTTGGATATGTTACGCCACAGTCATTTATTGGTCGCTTTTGCGATACCAAGCCTTTGATTTGAATTCAGCGGCAGAACGCAGATGTTTGGAATATTACAAAAATTAAAAAGTAACTTTTTCGTAATATTAATGTTAGGAATATAAAAATTAGCTGGCCGGATGGCCCATTCTGAGCAGTGAAATAATATGTTCTTAATTTTACAGACGGATAGATAATATTGAAGATAATGACAAAAGACAGTGTTGTTCACATCAGCGACAGACTGTATGGAATAAAAAGTGTCGCTATTTGCACAAAAAAACACGACCTTGAGACGCAGGTGTTCAAATCTACTTAGTAGGGAAGCGAAGGGACATTGGTGGGAGCTGTGTCTAAATATAACTTTTAACGACAAAATTTTGGAGGGGAGAGAAAGGTTGGTTCAAAAATCAAGTACGTTTTTGAAAAAAAAAAAACAAGTAGAGACGGACAGACTAACAGATAAACATCCATACTTGACTGAAGCATGACTGAAATGACTTTAGGGTAGGAAATTTGAATTTGAAATAAACCTAGGCAGTGATTGGCCACAGACAATCATTTTATCGGCGCTCAGACGCGCAAGTGGGGCCATTCCTCAATAGTTGTTCGATGATAGACACAGTATTTTAAAGTGTGGTGATTTCCAAATGAAAGAAAGTGAAATAAGTTCAGGGACGCCATACTATAGCCAGCAGCTCAGCTGAGTTTTGCTAGCATTTCTGTGTTCTTTATTCATAATCTGAGCTGTGAGTTTCAGTTGTCAACAAGGCGGTGTCCATTCAGTTGGTGATTTTACTCGAGTGTATCTGTGCAGTACGTTGTGACAGAGACCACTATTATTGCCCGCCAGCACGGAGAGGTGGGACCACCAGATTTCAGCACCAGAGCTACATATGCAAGTTGAGTGAGCCTCTGGTCTGCTGGAAGTTCACCAACGCCTTTTAGTTACTAATACCCCATAAAATTCCTGCAATTTACTGGACACTGTGTAGTCAATATAGACAGGTGTGATGAGGCCACCCCAACAGCACAAGCATTAACTATCCTCCCAAGTAGATGACTACTAGAACATTTTAATAAAACTAACTAGTCTAGTACTTATATATGTACACTCTTGCATTTATTATGTAACATTCCATGCATTTCTTTCATAATTTTTAAATCCTTTTTTTTTTTAAAAATTCTGGTCAACATAAAACTTGATCCAGAACAAATAAATGTAATATAATTCTATCAAAAATTTTACACTCTTGAGTTAGTTCAGTGTATTATAATATTTGTTAAATATTATTAGTCTGCTTAAATATCTGTGGGTGTATCTATAACTATCACACCACATTACATATCATTACCCTAGACATTTTACATAGCTACATTCATTAAGGAAAAAAAATTGAGTGTGAGGTCGTAGTGGTAGCAAGAAAGGCCTTCTGACAATTCACAACTACATTTTATCTCAGGAGCCTTCACAGCTGGCCTCATACATTACATTTAGTAATATCACCATCATACAATACCATCAAACCCACTACAATTCTTCAAACAAACAAACCGTTATATATTCTACGCGCGTCTGTCAAATTGCCGATAATTGGCAAATCGCTAGCGTGAGAATTCTAGTAAGCAAACATGATTCGCGCCCCTCTGTTACCTGGCGTTGGGAAAGTAGGTAACCAAAACGTTAGCGCAGAAAGACAAGAAAAATAGGCGTGGCTACAAATTATGAGTCAGCAGACAGCGAATTGCGTGGTTCACTTTAGCAAAACGTAAACAGCTAATTAAGGAAGCAAACGTGGTCAGATCTCCGTGTCTATATTGACATCACATGTCGCAACAATCACGTTCTATATGATATTTCTTGGTGGTGTAATGTTTTATAAACTATTGCATGCGCTGTATTCTGTATGCCTGTGTCCCTTCTATCAGGTTTTTATCCCATTTGTGTGTGTGGTGTTATGTCTTATAAACTTTTTCTTGCCCTATTTTCCTTATACCTCAACATCTTTACAATCACATCCTATACCAAATTATTTCTTTGTAGCGTAATGTTTTATAAGCTAATTCATGCACTGTTTTCTAAATACCTGTGTTCTACAATCATGTTTTCTAGCTCATTTCTTTGTGGCGTCATGTTTTGTAAACCATTCCCAAACTGCTGTTCCCCATACCTTATCACCTTTACAATCATGTTCTTTACCCCATTTCTTTGTGGCGTCGTGTTTTATAAACTATATTTCATGCACTTTTTTATGTATGCCCGTGTCCCTACAATCATGTTTTCTGTTCTCTCTCTCCCCCATTTTTTGTGGCATCATGTCTAATAATCCATTTCCTGCATTTTTTGTGTCAGAGTATCAATTTCTTGCACCCTGCTTCTGCACATCTCAATGTCCCCCCAAAAAATAACCATATCAGAATACTCCAATATTCTGTCGCCAAATCTCCCTAAAGCCGTCTATTTTCTCCTCTTCAGCTCCATTTCTCAAAAACTAATTACTTACACTATATCTCTCTACAACCACTTCTTTCAAAAAACCATTATTCCGTACATCACTTTTTAAAAAAAAAATGGAAAAAGCCCCCTTTTTAAAATTCTAATTTCTGCACACTCCATCTAATACACATAATTTCCACCCTCTCCAATCCACTTTTATAAATTCCTCTACACAACGTGCTCGGACACTCCATTGTTGTATAATGTCGTGTCTGTAATTCCCGTTCTGTTTTTTTATTTGATGTAATTTTGTCTCTTTCCTCAGACTTATTCATTTCAGCTATCAACATGTAATGAGCTCGTTTCCTATCATCCGTAACTCTTCTCCCTCGGTCCTTTTTTTTTTTACGCCCCACCCCTCCCCTCTTTCTCTCTCCCTCTCTCCTCCTACTCTTTATAGTATTCTGGAAACCCTCAGTGATTCAATCACATTTTTGTGATCTGCGAAATCAATGCAGACGGCAAACAGAATCAAATGTTGAAGCTTTTAAGCGACAGACGAGTGAAAAGATTCGGAGATAGTGTTTTTCCCGCTCTTCAAATCTTGCGTCACAGAAAATAATTATGTCATAAGAAGAGACGCATTGAAAAATAATATGCATGGCTTCAAGGGAGAGAATAATGTGCGCAATGGCTTAATGATATAAAATTGAATTTTTTTTCCCCCCGCTAATTTTAAATGTGTAACTTTTTAACATTTTCTATTCTTCAGAATTTTTTTTTTTTTTTTTTTAATTTTTTTTTTTGTTTTTTTTTTTTTGGTGTGGTTCGCTTTATGATTCTAGAAAGAAAAATTTGTAATTACTTTATTCGGTTTTTATATACCCTTAAAAATAAGAATTTTATAACGGGAGACAAATACGCATGCCTCAACGTTAAGCAAATAAGATACACTACAGTTATTTAATTATACAGGTACGGGTAGTTCTGTTGCAGATACTGGCGTACAGGTGTGAAATGTTAGAGACTTTATTATTCCCGCTTGATGAGACGGAGTGACCAGTTCGCCTTCCCTAATTCACGAGCAGTCAGGTAACCATTTACAGCTGGGTATACTGAAGCGAGGCGCTACAAGGTGTCGAATCCAGAACCCGGTAACTTTGCAAGAAAAGGCTAGTGCTCTAACCGCTCTACCAATGTTGAGCGTGTCGATACCGTGAATCTAACCCGGCACTTTTGCCACGAGAGACCAGCGCTCTACCCACTCTGTCCATCGGACGCTCACTCCAAAGATTACCTGGTTAAAATAGTTCATTTAACTGTGCTCATCTGGATGTCATCTCTGCTCATAATAAGGGTCACCTTGTCCAGGCAGCAAATTTCACAGGCTCTGATTCATTACAAGAGCTTTTTTCCGACAAATGTCATTACGTGTCGTGGGAAGAAACAGTGTTCAGTCATTTGGGAGGTGTACTCGTCGATGGAGCGTCCGACTGACAGAGTAGTTAAGAACGATGGTCTCTCGCGACAAAGGAACCCGGTTCGAATCACGCTCCAGTCTACCCAGCTGTAAATGGGTCCCTGGCTTTGAGTGAGGGAAGGAAGAGGCAGCGAGGAAGGGAACTGGTCAAACCCCCCCCCCCCCATCTCTCGATGCTGGACCTGGTATGGTGAAGTCTCTAACACATCACACGCCTATGGCAATATCAGCTTTATGACTACCTTTTTTAACTACTTGATGAGCATCATGTGGCTGTTGTTTGGGATTTATTAAGAACTGTGTATCTACCATTGTCTACTTTCCCAAACGTCAGTTTTTCTTACTATCTTAAGATGTGACCTGGCAACCAATTTAGCTGCATTCTATCAAGGTGGCGAAATAATTTTATTTTCCATCTTCTTCTTTCTTCTGGTTTTTCTCTAATGGACAACTGAGCCATAACTAGAACTGGAACAAAATGGCCGCATCAAAGCATCCACGTGCTTCTGCAGCGGTGGTTGTCTGTCACTATGTGATGATGTTGACAGCTCCATGTATAGTTGCCTCTTATAGTTGCCTCTTATAGTTGCCTCTTATAGTTGCCTCTTATAGTTGCCTCTTTAAGTTGCCTCTTATAGTTGCCTCTTATAGTTGCCTCTTATAGTCGCCTCTTATAGTTGCCTCTTATAGTTGCCTCTTATTGTTGCCTCTTATAGTCGCCTCTTATTGTTGCCTCTTATAGTTGCCTCTTATAGTTGCCTCTTATAGTTGCCTCTTATAGTTGCCTCTTATAGTTGCCTCTTATAGTTGCCTCTTATAGTTGCCTCTTATAGTTGCCTCTTATTGTTGCCTCTTATTGTTGCCTCTTATAGTTGCCTCTTACAGCATAGCCTGATGTAGCTGTAGTGATATTCTTTCTTTCCCTCCTCATAACCCCCCTTCCCCCCCCCCCCCCCCAGAACTACACAAGAGAGGAACTAATAAAAAAAGTATCAAATGGTCAGAAGGAGAACTAATCCACAACAGAGTATCTGACTGACAAAAGATGAAAGTACTTGACATAAGAGTACTTGACATAAGAGTAATTAATCGACAAAATGAGTATAATAATCGACAAAAGAATAACTAGTCGACAAAAGAGGAAGTAATCTACCAAAGAGGAATTAATCGACAAAAGTGCATCTAATCCACAAAAGTGGCAGATGGCCACCGGGACCAGCACGCGACATTGGCAGCACACAGTACTGGAATAAATATTGTATGTGTCAGCTTGTTCTTTGTCGTTGTTATCGATTTCTGAATGCTTTAAAATGTAAACAAAAGAAGGTAGAAGCAATCCCAGATCATATACTGACGTGGGGGGTGGGGTGGGGGGGGGTGGGGGCATGAGGTGATGTGTTAGAGGTTTCACTTATATTGGGTCTCGGCTTTTTGAGGTGGGATAAGCAGTTGTCTTCCTCGTAGCCATTGCTTCTCTACCTCAGAGCAGAGTTAGGTGCCCATATTTACAGATGCCAGGTTTCTAACCAGGTCCCTTTACCGAGACAAGCAAGCGTTCTAACGACTGTACCACTCTGATACTCACAATTAACGTGAGTTTTTGGATCAGCATACTGGACTGTTAACTTTAATTTTGACTCTATGTCATCATCAAACGAAGTACATTGCACTGTTTCGTTAGGCCTGTGGCCCAATGCTGACCACAGCTTTCTTTGAAAATATTCAAATATTCAAGTAGACGTCTGTGTACGAAGAAAAAGATCTCTATCAGTTCTCGTCTGTCTGTAGTAAACAGATGTGTACAAGGTTTGAATTGCTACAGAAGCCACGAGGCAGGAGCATGTCAACGCTGGGGTGCGGGACTCCTGTAAGGGCACCAGTTGAAGTGGTTTCCCCATGCTCCATAAGGAACGAAATGGGAAGATGGTGATGATGTAGTTTTTTTCCGTTATCTGTTAACAATAAGTGGCTTGCATATGGTCGCATGGGTTCTGTAAAACTGGAAGATTAGGCACAAGAATAAAAAATGTATCACTCTATTGTAAAACAGACTGTATACAATATGTATCTGGTTTTTTTTTGTTTATCTATATATATATATATATATATATATATATATATATATATATATATATATATATATATATATATATATATATATATATATATATATATATATATATATATATATATATATATATATATATATATATATATATATATATATATATATATATATATAAGGGTGGGGCCCGAATGGGGAGTGAAGGAATAGTAAAACTATTCCTTATCATGCATGTCGTAATTTTTATTGTTAATGTTCAACAATATCGACATCGTTGCACTCCGGGCAAACCCATAGGTGCTCAGTCTCCCTCAGCATATGTCGAAGAGTGTGAATGATAACTGTTCCTGTAGCTCGCTGGTTATAAACACGACGAATGCATCCTCTCATATGTCCATCTCTACTAGCCTTACGATTGATGCCAAATTCCAACAGGTTTAACCTTGATGATTCATCTATTGCAGTGTCATTCTCTAACAAGCGATCATTAACTGTTCCCAGTATATCTCCCTTATCCATATTCAGTGTCCCCACTGTTGGTGCTTGTCGTGAATTATTCTAATCCCCATATATAAATTAAAACGTAAATGCAAAGCCTAACAAATAAAATTAATAAAAGGAAAGAAGAATGGTAAAGAACAGTGCTGTCACAATGCCTGTACTCGAAATCCCCCTTGTTTTCTACTTCGTCTGCAAATTGTAACGCTTTCACGTTGATAGTAAAAGCCTACTGTGTCGCTGCACGCTTTCTTCAATGAAACGTGTACTGTATTTCTTGGAAAAACCTTGAGATACGCAAGCTGATCAATGACCTAAATTTAATATTTCATTCATTCCATTTTATACACGGCGTAACTAAAGGACAGATGGACTAAAGGATAGAGAGAAGGGAGAGGCAGAAAGCAGGGACACCTGCAACACTAAACACGCGTCGCGCGATACACAATTGCTGCCATCACGCGTGTAAGGCCACATGCACTAACTTTATTTCAAATCGACAGTGATAAAATTCACTACCCATACCAGAGTTAGGTTTTAAAATCCTGAAAAACGCTTATTGGGAATTATGACATTATACCGGTTTACGTTTGAAAACATGACAGTACCCAGACACCACATGGGGATTGAAGTGAACAGGAGGTGGTAGAAAATGCACATTTTGAACGCAGCCACCTAGCTCCCTTAAATTCGTATATTTGGGTTCCTTAGGGTTTGCTGACAAAGAATATGTAAAACGTTACGCAAATAGTCTACGAATTACCAAGTTATGGCCAAAATAAAATAGTGGGGGTGCCTGACAGCATGAAATCATTTCTGCTCATAAATTTTTTTTATAACGTGTTTGAAAAAACATTACGTTACGGAAATAGCCTACCATGTTAACTCCTATTTGATTGGAGCGCAACAAATGAAAGACTAAACACGATTGGTCGGACT
The DNA here is from genome assembly GCA_024509875.1 of Oreohelix idahoensis. Taxonomy (NCBI): domain Eukaryota; kingdom Metazoa; phylum Mollusca; class Gastropoda; order Stylommatophora; family Oreohelicidae; genus Oreohelix; species Oreohelix idahoensis. The sequence goes on along the minus strand of JAMPIV010003276.1, from coordinate 103,048 downwards.
ATAAATACTATCTTGTGTTGTCAGGGGAAACGTGAGAAAGGGGTACTTTTTTGAAAAGATGTGTAGACATGGTTTGATTGGGTAGAGCTACGAATATACTCAATTCAGAGCGTCTGTTCATTGCCACATCTTGTAATAAACCTACTAAGAAACAGTACGTTGAGCACCAGTGTATATTTTTTATAAAATAAAGCCTGGGACATCGGCAGGTCGGAGTTGTGCTATATTCATTGCCAGTCAACGAAACTGTTTATTATTATTTCCATGAATTGTGGGACCGTGGTCTTAAAGTTATTGAGCAGCACCTGGTCAGAGCTTTGCTGAAGCCAGAGGTGGACAGCATACTCCTTGGTCCATATAGCAACCAGTGGGGTGGCTCCAGAACTCATTTAAATAATCGAGCAGAGGAGTCTTTTACTGCAGTCATCACGCAAGATAAGAGAGTGTGGCCATGGAGCTCAACATTATGTACCCCCCATCTTAAAATGACATTATAAACTAAAATTAAGAGGGAAATTTAATTGTTTTAATACCAGGAACTGAGAACATCTCCAATACTAGTTCCAATAGAAACAAACTATTGAAGTCATGATGACAAATACCAACAGAGCTTGAACAAAACAAAACCAGTATTACCTCATATTAATATTACACAACTGACACACATAGGATACCATTAATAATATATGTCACTACAATAATCATATTAATAAATTCTGTACATATAACTTGTAATTAAAATTGATTGTGATTCCTGGTTCCCTTTGTATTTGAATCAGGACACATATACATTCATGACAGCACTGAATACATATTGTTATTTGAAAAGTTATCAGTGACTCCTTTAAGATATCCTCTTAGAGTGTTATATGTATGTGAGTGTCACAGTGTTGTCAAGTGTGGTGGAATAAATTAAATTGTTTATCTGTCTGTTGTTGTTATGACTTACACTTCATCATACACATACCCTAGACATATAACGTAGTCATCACACTATTCCAGAATAATTCTGACTGAGGTATACATATGTGGCAGTAAGTAAGGTTATCTATAATACACTACTCTTATTAGATATAGATACCTTCACAGCTGATCTCAGTCAGTACACTAAGTCCCCTATAAATATTTATAACATCCCACTTTACCACATATATTGGGGTCTCGCCCTCGGGATTTTGAATCTTTCCCTATATTGGGGGTAACTCACTTCAGGGAATAATAAGAATTAAAAGGTTTCCTTGGGTGAAAATAAATAAGGTTGAGCTCACAGTGCCTGTGTTGTCTTGAGTTAATTAGTCATAGATAAAATTGTTTAGACATTTATCTGTTAGACAATGGCCGACCTGGCAAAATTTCGATCTGCTGCTGTACAGACTGCGAAAGAGTTAGGAATGGACGGGCAAATTATGATTTCTTATGTCACTGCTGAATGTGACAAATATATTGAACGGGAAGAAAGAAGATTAGAAAAAGAGGCCGAAAGAAAATTAGAATCTGAAAGATTGGCCGAAGATAAGAGAATAGAAGCTGAAAAAGAGATTAAGAGGTTGCAGATTGAGGCTGAGGCTAAGAAATTGGAGGCAGAAAGAGAAGACAAAAGATTGACTGCAGAAAGAGAAGACAAGAGATTAGCTGCAGAGAGGGAAGCAGAAAAGGAGGAGAAGAGATTACAAAGGGAACATGAGTTACGACTAAGGGAGTTTGAGTTTCAAGGCCATGCTCCTGAAAATGGTGCCAGTCCCTTTGCCTCTGATGCTACTGCTAGCCAGGGAGCCTCAACCTCAGCTATGAATTTTCATTTAGATCATTTTATTGAGAAAGACGATGATATAGAGAGCTATCTAAATAGGTATGAACTATTAGCTACCACATATGGGTTAGAGAGAGAAAGGTGGAGCTTAAAGTTATCTCAGGGACTTCGTGGGGCAGCTTATGAAGTTTTTGCAAAAATGAGCAGAAGTGAAAAAATAAATTCCCACAATTCGATGAAAGGAAATATGATGAAAGAAAATCTTTCAACCAAGGAAAAAGGTGGTGTAAGAATTGTCAGATGGACAATCATGACACTGACCGTTGCAGAAGGAAACCTGTGTATATGGCCACCCTTCAGGTCAGGTCGACCTCAAGACAGGAGGAGGATATTATGTTGGATACCACTCCAGAAGAGATGAGGAAGGCACAGGCTGGGGATAAAACACTCAAGCCTTGTTTCAGGAAATTGTCAACTTGTCATACAACTCCAGGCAAGGGAGATTTTTACATGAAAAACAAGTTGATGTATAGGAAGATTGGAGCTAGATCCAAAGGTCACGGACAGCTGGTTCTTCCAAAAAGATATAGGGCAGACTTAATAAGGAGCCTACATGTGAAACCAGATGGGGACCATGAGAAGATAGGTACCATCATTCAAAAGGTGGCTCACAATTATTATTGGCCCAAAGCAAGATGGGACATTGAGAATTTTGTAGAACGGTGTAGCATAGCACATGAGGGAACCCCCACAAGTGGGAACATTGATCAGGACCTGGACACGCCACGGGGCAAAATTAGGCCTGATAATAAAAAGAAAAATAAATTTGATAAAGTGGACCAAAGGGAATGGGAAGCCCCTTTTCACGGACAAGCTTCACTTAACTGTTTTACAATGGCCACTATGCGGAGAGTGCAAAAAGATGTCTTACCCCAGGATAAGCCGAAAATCCCTCAATCGGACTTAAACAAACTGGAGGAAGAGGATGTAGAGAGGAAATCTCTCATCAAGAATTTTAAGTGGGGAGAAAGCCCCAAAAGAAAAATTGGTAGCGGTCGTTTTATGCATGATAATTCTGGGAAGAAAAATCATCACTATAGAGCTTCGAGTGGAAGAGACCATACCGGTGCATGGACAAATAGGTCCACACAATTAAAGGTCCATATGTAGCTTTGTTAAGAACGTGGACTGATGAAAAGGCAGAGGAAAACATTACATCTTCATACCAATATGTGAATGAGCTGACCACTCGTTTAAAAACTGGCTGGAAACTTGCCAATGAAAATTTGAAACAAGCCAGGAAGAAACATGCTGCCTATTATAACAGGAAGGCGAAAGACAGAGATTTGGCTGTGGGAGAGAAGGTACTGCTTCTTCTCCCCGGGAGTCAGAATAAGTTACAGATTGGATGGCAAGGTCCATATACAGTTTTAGAGAAGGTGTCTAGAACAAATTATAAGATAGATAAGAAGGGGAAAGAAAAAATCTATCATGTGAATCTCCTGAAGAAATATTTGGAAAGAGAACATCAGGAAGAGACACACTTGTTGACCTTGTCCATCGCCATGGAGATGAAAAAGGAACCACTTTCATCATTTGAATATCCATTACACCCCTGTGAGACAGCAGCACAGGTGAAAATCAGTACACTTTTAACAAAAACTCAGAAAGAGAGAGTGCAACAGGTTCTAAATAATCATGCAGAGGTGTTAACAGACCGACCAGGGCATACAAACCTATTGGAATATGATATGAAACTGATAGACCCCACACCTGTCTGTATGAAACCATATTCGATTCCGTTTGCTAAGGAGAAAGCTTTGAAGGAAGAGATAGACTATCTGTTGAAGGAAGGAATTATTTCGCACAGTGAATCCTCATATAGTTCCGGTGTTGTACTCTTAAGGAAGCCCTCTGGAGAACATAGACTCTGTATAGATTACAGGAGACTGAATGCTATTACAGAAGGACAGGTGGATCCATTGCCGGATACAGATCAGCTGTTTGCCAGACTAAATAAAGCTAAATATTTCTCAAAAGTGGATCTGAGTAAAGGATACTATCAGATTCCAGTAAAGCCTGAGGTTAGACCATACCTAGCTTTTAGTACCTCAGAAGGACACTGTTGCGTGATAAATTCTCGCAACATCGTTTTATTTCAATATCTGTTTTATAACGCAAGGGCAACAATCTCCGCTATTTTTTGTTCTGTCAGGGATGTGTAGTCCTCTTATGGATATTTCGTTTAGTCGAGATAATACCTCTAGTGTTTTCCCACATGTCGGGAGGCGTGATATTTCTGTGTATTTCATGAAAGCAAGGTAAATTGACTTTTTCATTAACTCTATCGATTTTGGGTCGTGAGCGATTTCGATTCATAGCCTGTCTCCGAAAGTCGTCGCCACGAGATGTTTTTTCCCAGCTCACATGTCGCTGCATTGTACTGCATCGGTTGATGCATGTACCAAGGACCATTACTTGCTACTTTGTTAAATGAACTAGGTTTAGGAAACCTTTATTATCTAGAGGATATTTTTGAGGACATTATTTATACTTCGGCAGACGTGTCTGTCTTGCTGAAGTCAGATTAAGGAGAGTGAACTGATCTCATACATCTGGTTATCTCCTGGCTGTTATAGAAAAGGATGGAGTTTTCCACCTGACTACATTTACAGCACTATGAAATATAACATGCATCTGACTCATCATTGTAATGCTGTCTACCGTCTATTGCTGTATTGAATGTTGCTGTGATAATGACTGTTTGATGTGCCTACACATTTGCGTAACCATTTTGTCACTGTGGCATCCACAATAAATAATGAAGAAAAACGTCAACGGCTGTTTCAAGACTCATTGACTTTATACGTCGTGAGTTTACTGACGTCCTATGTGGATTGCCCTGTTATTGTTGCATGAACATTGTTTTGACTGAACACATCTACACACTACACAAAACCAGACATGCGGATGCCATCCATCATCATATGGCATCACGCATCAGACACTATGAGTTTAATAGATTGCCATTTGGATTGAAGAATGCGCCTAGTGTCTTCTCTAGAATGATGAGAAAATTATTGGACCCTCTGAATAATCCATATATAACAAATTTCATGGATGATATCCTTATAGCAACAGAAACATTTGAGGAACACATTGACTCTCTGAATATGCTGTTTGATCGACTTAGGGAAGCAAATTTAACAGCCCGACCAACCAAATGTTGCGTTGGATGTAAAGAATTGGAATTTTTGGGACACACAGTTTATCAGGGAAACATGACCCCTGACCCAAAGAATTTAGAGAAACTAAAGAAAGCCCCGAGACCACAAACCAAGAAGGACGTGAGATCCTTTGTCTCATTATGTGGTTTCTACCAGAAGTATATCAAAAACTTTAATTCCATATGTGCACCGTTAACTGATTTGACACGTAAAGGACATCCAGATCGCATTACATGGACACCACAATGTGAAATGGCTTACCAAGAATTGAAGGAAAAGCTCACAAGTAAACCCATTTTGAAATTACCTGACTTAAGTCAAGAATTCATAGTAAGGACGGATGCCAGTAATATTGGGTTGGGTGCACTACAGAAATCAGATGCATTGGATGGGGAATTAAGCCCAGTGGCATATGCTAGCAGAAAATTGAATAAAGCTGAAATCAACTACTCAACTAGCGAAAAAGAATGTCTTGCAGTAATATGGGCAATAAAGAAATTCAATATTTATCTGTATGGGAAGGCATTTAAGTTGCAAACGGATCACAAACCTTTATCGTTTCTAGCCCAGGCTAGGCATGAGAACTCTAGGTTACTCCGATGGTCCTTGCTTTTGGCTCCCTATAATTTTAGCATTGAGTATATATCTGGAAAAACAAATTTGGGAGCGGATTTTTTAAGCCGCCATCCGTGTGATGAGAATCACCGTAAACCCCAGAAATAATAATAAATTTCTCTATGTGTATATAGAATAACGGACTGACATATAATGTCTGTTTTAAGAGGGGAGATGTCGTGAATTACTCTAATCCCCATATATAAATTAAAACGTAAATGCAAAGCCTAACAAATAAAATTAATAAAAGGAAAGAAGAATGGTAAAGAACAGTGCTGTCACAATGCCTGTACTCGAAATCCCCCTTGTTTTGTACTTCGTCTGCAAATTGTAACGCTTTCACGTTGATAGTAAAAGCCTACTGTGTCGCTGCACGCTTTCTTCAATGAAACGTGTACTGTATTTCTTGGAAAAACCTTGAGATACGCAAGCTGATCAATGACCTAAATTTAATATTTCATTCATTCCATTTTATACACGGCGTAACTAAAGGACAGATGGACTAAAGAATAGAGAGAAGGGAGAGGCAGAAAGCAGGGACACCTGCAACACTAAACACGCGTCGCGCGATACACAATTGCTGCCATCACGCGTGTAAGGCCACATGCACTAACTTTATTTCAAATCGACAGTGATAAAATTCACTACCCATACCAGAGTTAGGTTTTAAAATCCTGAAAAACGCTTATTGGGAATTATGACATTATACCGGTTTACGTTTGAAAACAAGAGCGTCTGTTCATTGCCACATCTTGTAATAAACCTACCAAGAAACAGTACGTTGAGCACCAGTGTATATTTTTTATAAAATAAAGCCTGGGACATCGGCAGATCGGAGTTGTGCTATATTCATTGCCAGTCAACGAAACTGTTTATTATTATTTCCATGAATTGTGGGACCGTGGTCTTAAAGTTATTGAGCAGCACCTGGTCAGAGCTTTGCTGAAGCCAGAGGTGGACAGCATACTCCCTTGCAGACATACTCCTTGGTCCATTTAGCTATCAGTGAGGTGTCTCCAGAGACCCAGGGGAGAGATTGGAAATAACGAGTTTTAGAGGAGGTACGGGGGTAAACTGATATAGACTGGCCGCCCTATCACGCCACCAGATACTAGCTGATGTGGCCATGATCTGAGCAAAATAAAAATTATTGTACCCCCATGATAAATACAATCATTGTAACATACAGAGCTTGAAGAGGGGAATGTAAATCCAGTTTTAATATCAGATTAATTTATTCGAACATCTCACATACATAGGATACCAATAAAGACAAAAACTATTGTAGTAATGCCTGACAATTACTCATACAGAGCTATGACATAAAACAATAACCAGAGTATTCCTGACATATTTTTACGTAGACTAAACCGCTGTATAATCTTGACACAATAGGTACGCCACCCCGCCCTTACTCTCCGCATTTGTAGGTCACTCTACAGTATAATCCACCTATTGATAAATCTCTGTAGCATCATAACTTGTAAGTAATATCCTGATTGTACATTCCTTTTTTTCCACCCCCCACACTCCTGGTTCACTTTGTATTTAATCAGGACATATTTTCCATTCAAACAGCAACCGAAATACATATCCGTCCTATCCCTCTCCGATCTCCCCCCCCCCATGCTTATCACGTGGACTTCGCTCCGCACGATCCCCCCCGCTCCTCTGCTAGAGTTGTTAGTATCGTATGTGAGTGTCAAGTGTTGTCCAAGTGTGGTGGAATAAATTAATTTGTTTTAATCTGTTGTTGTTGTTATGACTTTACACTTAACTCATACACTTCCCTAGACATTATAACGTAGTCATCAACACTATTCCGAGAATTAATTCTGACTGAGGTAAAATATTGTGGATAAGTAAGGTTATCTATAATACACTACTCTTATTAGATATAGATACCTTCACAGCTGATCTCAGTCAGTACACTAAGTCCCCTATAAATCTTTATAAAATCCCACTTTACCCACATATATTTGAGGTTCGCCCTCGGGATTTTGATCTTTCCCTATATTGGGGGGTAACTCTTAGATCCTATCTGTGCTGTTAGGAATTCTGCTTAAGACGATTGAGAATGAGACAGTTTTCCTGTGATGGGAACATGTCAGAAGTATTAAATAAGGTGTCGAGACTGTTGATCAGTCCGCATACGTTGATAGCTCGTGAAAAGTTAGCTTAGTCAATAGATAAAAAGTTGTTTAGTCACAATTGTGTATCAGTCGCGGAAACATTATGCGCCGAGCCTGTGCAAAATGTGTCTCCGCATAGCGTGCGACGCGCAACAGGTAGACGACTTTTGCGAAACGTGAGTCTATAGAAGAGAGAGGAGCCTCAGACTCACCCTTATGCACGCACCGAGCTTACGCAACAAACAAGAGCGAAATTTACTTGATTCCTCGTCTCTTGGTCGACTTGCACATGTTCTTTACCACTAGAAATTGCTGTGATATCAAGAAACAAATATATGCGAAAATGAGACAGATAAGAGACTAATGCAATGTTAGCGTGTGTAAATCAAGCAGGAGACACTCGAAAAGAGAAATAGTAGTAAGTACTGCTAGACAAGCATTGACCGACGATCTTCCCCGAACTAGAACAGCGACCCCTTAAGATCAGCTGAAAAAGAGATTCAAACACATAGAGAAAAAAGGTTGCTCATGAGACGATGACGCGACTCCGCAAGAGCTGCTAAGACAATTGCGGACAGAAGCACTGAGATACAAATAGTAAGAAGACTCTCGCAAAAGTGATTGAAATCGCTATAGAAAAAGAGATAGCACACAAGAGCACTTCAGGCCTTGTGCCTGAATATGAAGAGGATATACGCACAGAACAACGGAACGCACCGCAAGCACAAGTTACAAGGGACATGACCAGATTAATCGGAACTCCTACAGGGACGTCAAGACGCGAAAAAAAGCTCTCCTCAAGATGCCATGATCCTTGAATAACATAACAGCGGGTCCTACGTCCACCCCTGCTTCTCGTGCCTCTGCCATGCTCTACTTGCCTGATCCTCGCCTCCCTAGGGAAAGATCCCTCTAGTCCTCGTCCATGTGCTATGACATCTTACTGTCATCGCTCCAGTGTATCTCATATTGTCTACCTTGTGAATTGATGGAAAAACGCCGTCGATGCTTAATATCGAGCGCTATCGTGACATCGGTACTGTATACTATTTACGCTATCTCTCGTACACTATGAGATACGTTGTACGCTAGAGCATTCGTTGTATTCGTAGGTTGAGGATGAGACTAGATAACGCTTTTAATATATACGGCTTTCCGAGTGCTGGCATGCGCTTGCATGTATTGTCGCTCCCTTTGTTGCTCTAAGAGAAACATGCGCGCAGCCACCAGTCTCGATCTAGCGATCTACAATCTGATGACAAGCCCCCTCATACGCCCAATAGCCGATATCTTTGCACTTTGATAAGACATCAATGAAAAGCGATACAGCTAAGAATATCGTTCCTGAGCCAGAATATCAATAATACCTTTCTAGGAGAATTCGCATATAGAAGAACAAAACATACTCTGCAAATAGCCTATGGAGCTCCTCCTATCTAGATCTAGTCTCAGTACGATTAGCACACGGAAATCTCGGAGTCACCTCTGCTTGAATGAATGTTGTGTGTTTTCTCTGATGGGACTCATAACCAATGATACTGTCGTACTCAGAGATCAGATTAGATTGATGTCTCCTACGATATTGTCAAGAGCAGTGATCATAGAATGCTATGCGAATGATTTTATGTGTTCCACTCCCCCGCACACTCTGTCTGTCGTATTGAAACACAGTTTCAATCCAGGGATAAAGTCAAGTAGTCGAGAGCAGCTTATCTTTAGTTTCTCTAAGAGTACAATGGTTCCTAGTGTGCATTGCATGGGAATCCAGAAGACTTCGCCTATTGAGTTTGTAGTTGCCTGCCATAGAGCTATCACAAGCCTTCTAGATCAATCCGCACCGTTATGTTACTCACACGCGCTATAATGATAAATTGAGTAGAAATTGAGTATAGAGAGGAATCTTTTTAGTCCGGTCACTCACTCGTGACAAACTATTTATCTCAAAACTCGTATGCGATCCTAATGTGGCGGATGTTCAGAGAAAACGATAATCTCTCTACTGTGATAAAAGCATCTCCCACCTCAGATTTTTGACGAGGCACACCTAGGTGATGAAGCCTTATTGATACCAAATGTCAGAAAATAACATAGACTCTCACTCAACACTCCAGTCCTAATCGTAACGCGCATCGATAGCAGAGGCTCTCCCAATATATCTCCGACAGGACAAGTGCCACTCACTTTATAGATACCTAAAATATGTGAGAACAACAATATAATAATGTGTGGTGTGATATCAAGCCAACTTATATAAGTGTAGTCTACTGGATCAATCAGCAACGCACTCATCGAACACTACATGTCAGCACGACAGGACCAATATAGTGTAGATGCGACATCAATCTCCTCTCTCTTAATCAATGAGTGTATGGCTCGCTTAGTGACGAACTATTCTATACGCGTTGTGCCCGTTGTCAGCTACTCTGAGAACGTAGACTATAGCCTACACCTCTAGCATGCATATGCTCCGAGAAGGAGCACACATCTAGAACATGAGAGACCGCCCTAGTAGACTCAGAAACACCTCGTGTAACATGTGCTCTCCCCTCGCTCTTTCGGATAGATGATCTCGCGTCTCATAGATTGTTGTGTCACCTCAAACGAAATGTCCGTGATGTCCCGCCGAAGTTTCTTTAATCATCCCTGCCACTATACACCGCTCTGCTGTACAGACGAACGTAGACTCTGAGTGTCGGATCACAAAGAGTTGTCTCTATTAGCGCAACTCTCGTGCGCGCTGCTCTCATCCTCAATAGTAAAGAAAGACCACTGCATCTGTAATTGTTGGTGCATAGCTGATAGATTACTCATAGGCTAGCCTCCATGTGAAACCTAAGTAAGTTCGCGGCCAACACTGTGTGATAATTGTTGATATAATCCTGGTTTACTTGCATCCCTCGATACCAAAAGGAGTCAGACTCCTACGCACCACATAAGTTTATTACCTGTGGACACAATAGCTAGAAACAAGATGTCGACTAAGAGTGTTAGAAAATGATGCTCAGAATAAAGCGCTTGTGTATAGAACATCATAATGCTTGGCGAACCCATCTCGCGTTACAACGATAAAAAGTCCGAGTCAATGACCATATGTTGCAAATATCAAGAGAACCCCTGGACGCGCACGACGACACGATCTTACAACTCGTGTGTTCTTCTGATGTTCTCTTACCACATCAATCTTCAGGAGCGCCAAAATCTATGAGCCTGCATCAGATAGTATTAAAAGCAGATAAACATACATATCTTGATCATAAGACAGATAGCGATCTCACAGAACGCACAGAGAGATAGAATACTGCGCTCAGCCCCCTTCATCTCGTAACACGAGCGCAAGGGTCCTTAGCTCATATACAAATACTGTAAGAACTAATGTGTAATCTCTCGGACTGCCGGGAGAGTGCATAGAGCAGACAAGAAGGATGCGTGCCCGTATTCTCCTCTCTAGACGCGGTACCTCCGCCCTCGCCCAAACAATAACAAGATGATCACTCTCATGTCGTGACATCAATACGACAGACATGTAAAGAACATCGCGAGGGCCAGAATGATGAGAACCTCCCCCGTAGTATGCCACGGAAAACTCTAATGTGTGATCCCGATGAACATTGCTCCTTAGTAAAATGAGAGAGCCGCCAGAAGTATGTACCTACCATTCCACTCACACGATCGAGAGTATCAGAACATATTATCCAGTATAAGAACAAATTTTTTTTTTAACCTACAGATCTCCTTATGATCAGCGCCAGCCATATTCCGCGCGCCCAGAAAATACTGAAATCACTGGATCCATTGAACTGAGCTAATCCGTCGCGATCAATGAGTTATCGTCATACTCTGCGCCTGGCTATTGGACAGAAGTATGTATGGTGTTGTCTCTTACTCACATCTAGAGGCGTCACACAACTAATTGCAGTGTGTGATGAATAGTGACAGAAGACTTTGGTCCACCGAAGCCCTTTTGACGCGACCATCCCCCCCCCAATCACGTGCCATCCGAGAGAATCTACACCCGCGGCCCCAGCCTCGAGAGGAACCCACTTACAGCTTCCATACCAATATGTGTATGAGTTTTCACTCGTTTAAAAAAACTGGCTGGAACTTTGCCAATGACACCCCTTGAAAACAGCTAGGGAGACCAAGACATTGCTGTTATTAGATACAGGAAGGCGGAACAGAAAGAGAATAAATAAAAAAGGACTGGAGAATTGGCATGTGTGGGAGAGAAGGTACTGCTTCTTCTTCCCCTGGGAAGGGTGTCAGAATTAAGTTACAAGATTTGGATTGCAAGGTCCCATATTACAGTTTTAGAGGAACGGTGTCTAGAACAAAATTATTAAGATAGATAGGAAGGAGAAAGCCAACAAAACTATCATTGTGGAATCCCCCTGAAGAATTAATTCCATAGGAGAACATCAGGTATGGGACACACTTGTTAACCTGACCGATCGCCAGGGCAGATGAACAAGGAACCACTATTGAAAATATGGATATGAATTACACCCCGTGTGACAGCAAGCCCAGGTGGATGAAACTTCAGTATAATTGTTAACAAAAAACTCAGAAAGAGAGAGTGCCAAATAGAGAGAAAGAGAGAGTTTGCAAAAAGGTTTCTTTAAAATAATCATGCAGAGGTGTTAAAAGACCGACCAGGGCATACAAACCTATTGGAATATGATATGAAACTGATAGACCCCACACCTGTCTGTATGAAACCATATTCGATTCCGTTTGCTAAGGAGAAAGCTTTGAAGGAAGAGATAGACTATCTGTTGAAGGAAGGAATATTTCGCACAGTGAATCTTCGTATAGTTCCGGTGTTGTACTCTTAAGGAAGCCCTCTGGAGAACATAGACTCTGTATAGATTACAGGAGACTGAATGCTATTACAGAAGGACAGGTGGATCCATTGCCGGATACAAATCAGCTGTTTGCCAGACTAAATAAAGCTAAATATTTCTCAAAAGTGGATCTGAGTAAAGGATACTATCAGATTCCAGTAAAGCCTGAGGTTAGACCATACCTAGCTTTTAGTACCCCAGAAGGACACTATGAGTTTAATAGATTGCCATTTGGATTGAAGAATGCGCCTAGTGTCTTCTCTAGAATGATGAGAAAATTATTGGACCCTCTGAATAATCCATATTTAACAAATTTCATGGATGATATCCTTATAGCAACAGAAACATTTGAGGAACACATTGACTCTCTGAAGATGCTGTTTGATCGACTTAGGGAAGCAAATTTAACAGCCCGACCAACCAAATGTTACGTTGGATGTAAAGAATTGGAATTTTTGGGACACACAGTTTATCAGGGAAACATGACCCCTGACCCAAAGAATTTAGAGAAACTAAAGAAAGCCCCGAGACCACAAACCAAGAAGGACGTGAGATCCTTTGTCTCATTATGTGGTTTCTACCAGAAGTATATCAAAAACTTTAATTCCATATGTGCACCGTTAACTGATTTGACACGTAAAGGACATCCAGATCGCATTACATGGACACCACAATGTGAAATGGCTTACCAAGAATTGAAGGAAAAGCTCACAAGTAAACCTATTTTGAAATTACCTGACTTAAGTCAAGAATTCATAGTAAGGACGGATGCCAGTAATATTGGGTTGGGTGCACTCTACTACAGAAATCAGATGCATTGGATGGGGAATTAAGCCCAGTGGCATATGCTAGCAGAAAGTTGAATAAAGCTGAAATCAACTACTCAACTAGCGAAAAAGAATGTCTTGCAGTAATATGGGCAATAAAGAAATTCAATATTTATCTGTATGGGAAGGCATTTAAGTTGCAAACGGATCACAAACCTTTATCGTTTCTAGCCCAGGCTAGGCATGAGAACTCTAGGTTACTCCGATGGTCCTTGCTTTTGGCTCCCTATAATTTTAGCATTGAGTATATATCTGGAAAAACAAATTTGGGAGCGGATTTTTTAAGCCGCCATCCGTGTGATGAGAATCACCGTAAACCCCAGAAATAATAATAAATTTCTCTATGTGTATATAGAATAAAGAACTGACATATAATGTCTGTTTTAAGAGGGGAGATGTCGTGAATTATTCTAATCCCCATATATAAATTAAAACGTAAATGCAAAGCCTAACAAATAAATTTAATAAAAGGAAAGAAGAATGGTAAAGAACAGTGCTGTCACAATGCCTGTACTCGAAATCCCCCTTGTTTTCTACTTCGTCTGCAAATTGTAACGCTTTCACGTTGATAGTAAAAGCCTACTGTGTCGCTGCACGCTTTCTTCAATGAAACGTGTACTGTATTTCTTGGAAAAACCTTGAGATACGCAAGCTGATCAATGACCTAAATTTAATATTTCATTCATTCCATTTTATACACGGCGTAACTAAAGGACAGATGGACTAAAGGATAGAGAGAAGGGAGAGGCAGAAAGCAGGGACACCTGCAACACTAAACACGCGTCGCGCGATACACAATTGCTGCCATCACGCGTGTAAGGCCACATGCACTAACTTTATTTCAAATCGACAGTGATAAAATTCACTACCCATACCAGAGTTAGGTTTTAAAATCCTGAAAAACGCTTATTGGGAATTATGACATTATACCGGTTTACGTTTGAAAACATGACAGTACCCAGACACCACATGGGGATTGAAGTGAACAGGAGGTGGTAGAAAATGCACATTTTGAACGCAGCCACCTAGCTCCCTTAAATTCGTATATTTGGGTTCCTTAGGGTTTGCTGACAAAGAATATGTAAAACGTTACGCAAATAGTCTACGAATTACCAAGTTATGGCCAAAATAAAATAGTGGGGGTGCCTGACAGCATGAAATCATTTCTGCTCATAAAATTTTTTTATAACGTGTTTGAAAAAACATTACGTTACGGAAATAGCCTACCATGTTAACTCCTATTTTATTGGAGCGCAACAAATGAAAGACTAAACACGATTGGTCGGACTATAAATACTATCTTGTGTTGTCAGGGGAAACGTGAGAAAGGGGTACTTTTTTGAAAAGATGTGTAGACATGGTTTGATTGGGTAGAGCTACGAATATACTCAATTCAGAGCGTCTGTTCATTGCCACATCTTGTAATAAACCTACTAAGAAACAGTACGTTGAGCACCAGTGTATATTTTTTATAAAATAAAGCCTGGGACATCGGCAGATCGGAGTTGTGCTATATTCATTGCCAGTCAACGAAACTGTTTATTATTATTTCCATGAATTGTGGGACCGTGGTCTTAAAGTTATTGAGCAGCACCTGGTCAGAGCTTTGCTGAAGCCAGAGGTGGACAGCATACTCCTTGGTCCATATAGCATCCAGTGGGGTGGCTCCAGAACTCATTTAAATAATCGAGCAGAGGAGTCTTTTACTGCAGTCATCACGCAAGATAAGAGAGTGTGGCCATGGAGCTCAACATTATGTACCCCCATCTTAAAATGACATTATAAACTAAAATTAAGAGGGGAATTTAATTGTTTTAATACCAGGAACTGAGAACATCTCCAATACTAGTTCCAATAGAAACAAACTATTGAAGTCATGATGACAAATACCAACAGAGCTTGAACAAAACAAAACCAGTATTACCTCATATTAATATTACACAACTGACACACATAGGATACCATTAATAATATATGTCACTACAATAATCATATTAATAAATTCTGTACATATAACTTGTAATTAAAATTGATTGTGATTCCTGGTTCCCTTTGTATTTGAATCAGGACACATATACATTCATGACAGCACTGAATACATATTGTTATTTGAAAAGTTATCAGTGACTCCTTTAAGATATCCTCTTAGAGTGTTATATGTATGTGAGTGTCACAGTGTTGTCAAGTGTGGTGGAATAAATTAAATTGTTTATCTGTCTGTTGTTGTTATGACTTACACTTCATCATACACATACCCTAGACATATAACGTAGTCATCACACTATTCCAGAATAATTCTGACTGAGGTATACATATGTGGCAGTAAGTAAGGTTATCTATAATACACTACTCTTATTAGATATAGATACCTTCACAGCTGATCTCAGTCAGTACACTAAGTCCCCTATAAATATTTATAACATCCCACTTTACCACAGTGCTGTTGATGCTAGTCTGTCAGCTCTTTCATCACCGCGTACCCTTGCATGACCAGGACAGTAGATCCACACCAGCGCCCGCAGATTCGAAGCTTCTATGAATGTTTTCCATTCATGCTGTAGACAACCATTTTGAACCTTTCGAAATATGGACTGAGAGTCTGACACAATACCTGTGTTAATGAGGTTTCAGTTAGCCATCTTAAGGCTGCAGTAGCTGCCTCTACCTCCGTTCTTATGCAATCCGTAAAAAGCGACTAAGTGGGGGAAAAGGGGGGGGGGGGGGGGGGGGGGGTTATGCATGGCGTTGGTTATACCATCCTGTAAAAAAATGTTAAACCACAAAGACTTCAACAAACAATGGACAGGTCAGCTAAGGAAAATAAAACGCATCCAAAATAGGAAGAAGTCCTCTCAGGCAGGGAGGCGCAAGAAGCAACACAGAGAAAGCGGAACGGTGTCTGGTGTTGATGACTAACTTTCTTTAGTGACCTGGATACACACATGAAGGGGATGAAGAGGACAGGTAAAGACTTTGAGCAGATGCCACAGTACAAGAAGACTTGGTGTATGTTTGTTGAAACTCCTTTGGGAGTTGAAAGGTGAAAAAAGAAGGTGTAAGAAAACGGTTTATCGAGGGAAAGGTGAATACAAGATTGAGCCCTGAAGTAGGCACCACTCAACTAACTAACTCACCCACAAAAAGAATCTACGTGCACCATAGCTCGTCATTGCCTGGTCATTATGGCCTTTCGTTCCAGTGATGTTATCATCCCTAATTCTGTTCATTGATTTCATTCTTGACAATTTTCTAGGGAAATCACTTTAATTATAATCTTTGTTGGGAGAATAATTGTGCATTCAGTTACTAATTCTTTGGAGCGTGGAGCTGTCACGAGGAGAAACGAAATAAACATTAAAATCTGAACGGCCTCGTCTTAATTGTGTTTCTTATATTAAGTTTGTTTCCTGTCTTAAGTTTGTTTCTTGTCTTAAGTTTGTTTCTTGTCTTAAGATTGTTTCTTGTCTTAAGTTTGTTTCTTGTCTTAGTGTAGTGAAATTGACAGAGATACAACGGTAAAATACCTCCAAAGATAACATGTAAGGATAAAAACATAATGCGTAGGCTGCTGATAGTACATGATCGCCCAGACCGCGGGTCATCACCCTCCATAAAAATTGACTTGCTAGACAGGAGGGGAACGGCGGATAAAAAGGAAAAAAATATGACTGGAAAGATTGCGTGAGACTAGAAAGGCTAAGGAGACGCAATTGGGGGGGAAACGGAGAAAAGTCACGTTTCCCAAGTTGACATAAAGTAAGGAACTCGACAGAAGGGACCTTGGATATGTTACGCCACAGTCATTTATTGGTCGCTTTTGCGATACCAAGCCTTTGATTTGAATTCAGCGGCAGAACGCAGATGTTTGGAATATTACAAAAATTAAAAAGTAACTTTTTCGTAATATTAATGTTAGGAATATAAAAATTAGCTGGCCGGATGGCCCATTCTGAGCAGTGAACTAATATGTTCTTAATTTTACAGACGGATAGATAATATTGAAGATAATGACAAAAGACAGTGTTGTTCACATCAGCGACAGACTGTATGGAATAAAAAGTGTCGCTATTTGCACAAAAAAAACACGACCTCGAGACGCAGGTGTTCAAATCTACTTAGTAGGGAAGCGAAGGGACATTGGTGGGAGCTGTGTCTAAATATAACTTTTAACGACAAAATTTTGGAGGGGAGAGAAAGGTTGGTTCAAAAATCAAGTACGTTTTTTGAAAAAAACAAGTAGAGACGGACAGACTAACAGATAAACATCCATACTTGACTGAAGCATGACTGAAATGACTTTAGGGTAGGAAATTTGAATTTGAAATAAACCTAGGCAGTGATTGGCCACAGACAATCATTTTATCGGCGCTCAGACGCGCAAGTGGGGCCATTCCTCAATAGTTGTCGATGATAGACACAGTATTTTAAAGTGTGGTGATTTCCAAATGAAAGAAAGTGAAATAAGTTCAGGGACGCCATACTATAGCCAGCAGCTCAGCTGAGTTTTGCTAGCATTTCTGTGTTCTTTATTCATAATCTGAGCTGTGAGTTTCAGTTGTCAACAAGGCGGTGTCCATTCAGTTGGTGATTTTACTCGAGTGTATCTGTGCAGTACGTTGTGACAGAGACCACTATTATTGCCCGCCAGCACGGAGAGGTGGGACCACCAGATTTCAGCACCAGAGCTACATATGCAAGTTGAGTGAGCCTCTGGTCTGCTGGAAGTTCACCAACGCCTTTTAGTTACTAATACCCCATAAAATTCCTGCAATTTACTGGACACTGTGTAGTCAATATAGACAGGTGTGATGAGGCCACCCCAACAGCACAAGCATTAACTATCCTCCCAAGTAGATGACTACTAGAACATTTTAATAAAACTAACTAGTCTAGTACTTATATATGTACACTCTTGCATTTATTATGTAACATTCCATGCATTTCTTTCATAATTTTTTAAATCCTTTTTTTTTTAAAAAGTTCTGGTCAACATAAAACTTGATCCAGAACAAATAAATGTAATATAATTCTATCAAAAATTTTACACACTTGAGTTAGTTCAGTGTATTATAATATTTGTTAAATATTATTAGTCTGCTTAAATATCTGTGGGTGTATCCATAACTATCACACCACATTACATATCATTACCCTAGACATTTTACATAGCTACATTCATTAAGAAAAAAAAATTGAGTGTGAGGTCGTAGTGGTAGCAAGAAAGGCCTTCTGACAATTCACAACTACATTTTATCTCAGGAGCCTTCACAGCTGGCCTCATACATTACATTTAGTAATATCACCATCATACAATACCATCAAACCCACTACATACATTGGGGGCTCGTCCGGGATAATTAGCCCAACAGTAATATTAGGATCTCCTGGTTGGAGAAATAAAATTAGGGAAAAAAAAATTGTGAAATTCCCTTTAAAATTAAAAGTGTCCCTGCAGATAAAAGTTGGTGAATCTTCACAGCCAGTGATAATTAATTAGTTAACTGGTTAGTTAGAATTAGTTAGACTATAGTCATAAGAAGTACTTAGTGTATTTACTGGTTAGAGATTTAGCTTGTATATTATTATATTGTCTGAAAAGTATGGCGGAGCTAGCAAAATTCCGATCAGCTGCTGTGCTGACCGCAAAGGAGATGGGAATGGATGGTCAGATTTTAATTCAATATGTAACGGCTGAATGTGATAAATATATTGAAAGGGAAGATAGAAAGGTAGCTGAAGAGAAGAGGTTACAAATTGAGGCTGATAGAGAAATTAAGAGGCTGCAGATTGAGGCAGAAGAAAAACGACAGCAAAGGGAGGCAGAAGAAAAAAGGTTGACTGCCGAAAGGGAGGCAGAAGATAGAAGGTTGCAAAGGGAGCACGAATTACGACTAAGGGAGCTGGAATTACAAGGCCCGGCTCCTGAAAATGGTGCCAGCCCTTTTGCCTCAGATGCTACGCCCAGTCTGGGAGCCTCAAACTCAGCTATGGGGTTTCATTTAGACCATTTTGTTGAAAAAGACGATGACATAGAGGGGTACCTAGGACGTTTTGAGTTATTAGCTACTACATATGGGTTAGAGAGAGAGAGAGGTGGAGTTTAAAGCTATCACAGGGATTGAGAGGTACTTCTTATGAAGTATTTGCCAAAATGAACAGGGAAGACCAAGACAATTATGACATGTTAAAGCAGGCTTTGTTATTAAGGTACGAGAAGAATGGTGAATTTTATCGTAAGAAATTTAGAAATGCCAAACTGTTGTCTGGGGAGACATACCACCAATTCTCTGCTAGACTAGAAACCTATTTGGAGAAATGGACGGCTCTGGGGAAGACCCAAGATCTTAAAGAAATGATCATGATTGAGCAATTGAGAGAGTCCATGGCTCCAGACATGAGAAAATTTCTCATGGAACAAGGTGCAGAGAAGTTGGGGGAAATTTTAAATGTTGCTGAGAGGTATCAGGCAGCTCAGGCAGAGGTAAGTGGTGCTAAAAAGAAGCACATAGACAATTTTAAAGCTCCACAGCAATTTAATAAATTTGATAATAGAGAGCAGGGAAATAAAGGTAGGACAAACTTTGAGCGGCCAAGAAATGACTATCGCGACAGAAACTCACAGTTCAATGACCAAAAGTTCAATGAAAGAAAACCGTTGAACCAAGGAAAAAGATGGTGTAAATGGTGCAAGAAGGATAACCATAACACCGAATTTTGTAGAAGGAAACCCTCAAACATTGCTGCAATGAAGTCGGGGACGCGAAGATTAAAGGTTAATCCTAATGGACAACAGGAACCTTATCACCCCCCAGTTTGTGAGGATGTTATTTGTAATGGGGTCACCATAAGGTGCCTTTATGATACAGGTTTGGATTATGATTCAGTTGTGAAGTCTAGCCTAGTGGACCCAAGTCAGTATACCACAGAAACAGTGGAAATACAAGGGGCGACTAAGGACATACCACTCATGACACTTCCCATCGCAAGGATAACGGTGAAAACTCGCTATGTGGAGGGAGAAATCAGAGCAGCAGTGATAGATGAACCAATCTACCCTCTGATATTGGGGTGTAGATACGTCTTCTTGGGGAATCCCGAGAAACCTGTGATCATGGCGACAGTGCAGACCAGGTCACAGAAGAAGGAGGAAGAAGGTGAACCTATAAATGCTCATCCAGAGGAGATGAGGAAGGCGCAGGCTGAGGATAGGACACTCAAGCCCTGTTTTAAAAAATTGCCCAAATGCCACACACCTCCGAGCAAGGGGGAATATTTCATGAAGAACAAACTCTTATACAGGAAGGCCGGAACTGGAACAAATGGTCACAACCAGCTGGTTCTTCCCACGTCATATAGAGATAAAGTGATGGAACTCGGGCATGCGATTCCCTTCAGTGGTCACATGGGGATCAGCGCCACAGGACAGCGTATAGCTTGTCATTACTTCTGGCCAGGGATAACGGAGGATATAAAAAGATATGTCAAATCCTGCCCAGAATGTCAAAGGGTAGCTCCAAAGCACTGGACTGCTCCTGCAACTCTAGGGGAAATGCCCATAGTGGGAACACCTTTTGAGAGGGTTGCAGTGGATATTGTAGGACCTCTCACTCGGACCAAGAGGAGGAACAGTTACATCCTTACTCTGGTGGACACTTGTTCTATGTGGGGAGAGGCGGTAGCCCTGCCATCAATTGATTCAAAACATGTAGCAGAGGCACTACTTACAATATTTACCCGATTAGGATTCCCGCATCAAATCTTGACGGATAATGGTTCTCAGTTCAAGGGGAAACTAACGGAAGAAGTTTTTAAGCTATTTCAAAATAGACACTTTCATTGTAGTCCGTACCATCCACAAGGGAACGGCCAGGTAGAGAGGTTCAACGGGACTCTCATTTCTATCCTGAGAAAGCTGGCACACGAAAAACCGGATCTGTGGGATCAATTCCTGCCCGCCGCATTGTTTGCGTACCGGGAGGTACCACATAGTTCAACCTGGATGGCTCCCGCAACTCTGCTATTTGGGAGGCCAATAAAAGGTCCATTAGAAGCTCTATTAAGGACCTGGACAGATGAGAAGGCGGAAGAGACTGTTACCTCATCGTATCAATACGTGAACGAACTGACCACTCGTTTGAAAGCTGGATGGAAACTGGCAAATGATAATTTGAAGCAAGCCAGGAAGAAACATGCAGCATATTTTAATAGGAAGGCAAAGGACAGGGAACTGGCAGTCGGAGAGAAGGTGCTGCTTCTACTACCCGGAAGCCAGAATAAATTACAAATTGGTTGGCAAGGTCCATATACGGTTCTAGAGAAGGTGTCTAGAACAAACTATAAAATTGACAAAAAGGGGAAGGAGAAAGTTTATCATGTAAACCTGTTAAAGAAGTATCTGGACAGACCACTCCAGGAAAGCACCCCCTTATTGACCTTGGCTATTGCAACCCAGATGCAAAAAGAACCACTCACCTCACATGAATACCCATTACATCCTTGTGAAACCGCAGCACAGGTAAAAGTCAGTAAGCACCTGACTAAAAACCAGAGGGAGAGAGTTCAACAAGTTCTGGAGGAACATACAGATGTATTAACAGATAAACCAGGCCATACAAATTTGCTACAGTATGACATGAAACTGGTAGACTCAAACCCAATCTGTATGAGAGCCTATTCTATTCCGTTGGCGAAGGAGAAGGCATTGAAGGAAGAAATAGAGTATTTGTTGAAGGAGGGGATTATTTCGCACAGTGAATCATCTTTTAGTTCTAGTGTCGTTTTGTTGAGAAAACCGTCTGGGGAACACAGACTGTGCATAGATTACAGGAAACTGAATGCTGTCACAGAAGGACAAGTGGATCCATTACCAGACACAAAACAGTTATTTGCCAGACTGAACAAGGCAAAATACTTTTCAAAGGTGGATCTTAGTAAAGGCTATTACCAGATCCCAGTGAAGCCTGAAGTGAGACCTTATTTGGCTTTTAGCACTTCGGATGGACATTATGAATTCAATATGCTACCATTCGGACTGAAAAATGCTCCGAGTGTGTTTTCAAGGATGATGCGCAAATTGTTGGATCCCCTGAATAACCCATGTATCACGAATTTCATGGATGATATTCTCGTCGCCACAGAGACATTTGAAGAACACATTGAAGCTCTGGAGATGTTGTTTGATAGACTTCGGGAGGCGAACTTAACTGCTAGGCCCACAAAATGTTGTATTGGATGCAAAGAGTTGGAATTCTTGGGACACACTGTATATCAGGGTAATATGACCCCTGATCCTAAGAACTTGGAAAAACTGCAGAGAGCACCTAGGCCGCAAACAAAAAAGGACGTGCGATCATTTGTGTCGTTATGCGGATTTTATCAGAAATACATCAAGAATTTTAACGCTATTTGTGCTCCTCTGACTGATCTGACTCGCAAGGGACTTCCAGATAAAATTATTTGGACTGCACAATGTGAACTAGCGTTCCAAGAGTTAAAGGAAAAACTCACTAGCAAGCCTATTCTCAAACTGCCTGATTTGACACAGGACTTTGTCTTAAGAACCGATGCAAGTAATGTAGGACTAGGAGGGGCTTTGTTGCAAAGATCATCTTCACCTGATGGGGAACTGAAACCAGTCGCTTATGCAAGCCGTAAATTGAATGTCGGTGCAGATTTCCTCAGTCGGCACCCCTGTGATCAAAATTAGAGTAGTGGCAGACGTGAGGAGTAATTTTACCTATGTGTATCGCTGGTTTTGGAACTTGCCATAGGCATGTTTTCAAGTGGGGAGATGTGTAGTGAAATTGACAGAGATACAACGGTAAAATACCTCCAAAGATAACATGTAAGGATAAAAACATAATGCGTAGGCTGCTGATAGTACATGATCGCCCAGACCGCGGGTCATCACCCTCCATAAAAATTGACTTGCTAGACAGGAGGGGAACGGCGGATAAAAAGGAAAAAATATGACTGGAAAGATTGCGTGAGACTAGAAAGGCTAAGGAGACGCAATTGGGGGGGGGGAAACGGAGAAAAGTCACGTTTCCCAAGTTGACATAAAGTAAGGAACTCGACAGAAGGGACCTTGGATATGTTACGCCACAGTCATTTATTGGTCGCTTTTGCGATACCAAGCCTTTGATTTGAATTCAGCGGCAGGACGCAGATGTTTGGAATATTACAAAAATTAAAAAGTAACTTTTTCGTAATATTAATGTTAGGAATATAAAAATTAGCTGGCCGGATGGCCCATTCTGAGCAGTGAACTAATATGTTCTTAATTTTACAGACGGATAGATAATATTGAAGATAATGACAAAAGACAGTGTTGTTCACATCAGCGACAGACTGTATGGAATAAAAAGTGTCGCTATTTGCACAAAAAAACACGACCTCGAGACGCAGGTGTTCAAATCTACTTAGTAGGGAAGCGAAGGGACATTGGTGGGAGCTGTGTCTAAATATAACTTTTAACGACAAAATTTTGGAGGGGAGAGAAAGGTTGGTTCAAAAATCAAGTACGTTTTTGAAAAAAACAAGTAGAGACGGACAGACTAACAGATAAACATCCATACTTGACTGAAGCATGACTGAAATGACTTTAGGGTAGGAAATTTGAATTTGAAATAAACCTAGGCAGTGATTGGCCACAGACAATCATTTTATCGGCGCTCAGACGAGAAGTGGGGCCATTCCTCAATAGTTGTCCGATGATAGACACAGTATTTTAAAGTGTGGTGATTTCCAAATGAAAGAAAGTGAAATAAGTTCAGGGACGCCATACTATAGCCAGCAGCTCAGCTGAGTTTTGCTAGCATTTCTGTGTTCTTTATTCATAATCTGAGCTGTGAGTTTCAGTTGTCAACAAGGCGGTGTCCATTCAGTTGGTGATTTTACTCGAGTGTATCTGTGCAGTACGTTGTGACAGAGACCACTATTATTGCCCGCCAGCACGGAGAGGTGGGACCACCAGATTTCAGCACCAGAGCTACATATGCAAGTTGAGTGAGCCTCTGGTCTGCTGGAAGTTCACCAACGCCTTTTAGTTACTAATACCCCATAAAATTCCTGCAATTTACTGGACACTGTGTAGTCAATATAGACAGGTGTGATGAGGCCACCCCAACAGCACAAGCATTAACTATCCTCCCAAGTAGATGACTACTAGAACATTTTAATAAAACTAACTAGTCTAGTACTTATATATGTACACTCTTGCATTTATTATGTAACATTTCTTTCATAATTTTTTAAATCCTTTTTTTTTTAAAAAGTTCTGGTCAACATAAAACTTGATCCAGAACAAATAAATGTAATATAATTCTATCAACAATTTTACACTCTTGAGTTAGTTCAGTGTATTATAATATTTGTTAAATATTATTAGTCTGCTTAAATATCTGTGGGTGTATCCATAACTATCACACCACATTACATATCATTACCCTAGACATTTTACATAGCTACATTCATTAAGAAAAAAAATTGAGTGTGAGGTCGTAGTGGTAGCAAGAAAGGCCTTCTGACAATTCACAACTACATTTTATCTCAGGAGCCTTCACAGCTGGCCTCATACATTACATTTAGTAATATCACCATCATACAATACCATCAAACCCACTACACTTAGGTCGGTTCTTTGTCTTAGGTGTGTGTGTTGTGTCTAAGGCTTGTTTCTTGTCCTAGGTTTTTTTTTTCTTAAGTTATGTTCTTTGTCTTAAGATATATTTCTTCTCTTAAGTTGTTTTATTTTTGTCTTAAGTTTGTTTCTTGTCTTAGGTCGGTTCTTTGTCTTAGGTGAGTGTGTTGTGTCTAAGGCTTGTTTCTTGTCCTAGGTTTGTTTCTTGTCTTAAGTTATGTTCTTTGTCTTAAGTTATATTTCTTCTCTTAAGTTCTTTTTTTGTCTTAAGTTTGTTTCTTCTTAGGTCTGTTCTTTGTAGTAATTTGCTAACACGTTAAAAAAAACAGGAAACAGTTGTCAAATGCTGACATATAAAAATAAACAGCTGGCAAGTTATTACATGTAAAAAGAAACTGTTGTCAAGTGATTACTCGTGGAAAGAAACAAAGGTCAGGTTCTTACACGTAAAAAGAAACAGTTCTCACGTGCTTACATGTAAAACGAAACAGTTGTCAAGTGATAACACGTGAAAAGAAACAATGGTCAGGTGCTTACATGTAAAAAGAAACAGTTGTCAAGTGCTTACACTAACGAAACAAAGGTCAGGTGCTTACATGTAAAAAGAGACAGTTGTCAAGTGATTACACGTATAAAGAAACAGTTGTCAAGTGTTTACCTGTGCAAATAAAAAAAAATAAAAAAAACTGTTAAATGCTTAAACGTGAAAAGAAACATCTGTTTAATACTACGTTACGACAACGAGTACTTCGTCAAGTTCAGAAGCGCCATAACAGTGCAGACGGGAAAGAGGAAACTAATCTTATTGTATATTTATACAATTTAAGACATAACATAGCAATTTAGTCAAAAAGAAGCTCATCGGACCCGTTAGAATAAATTGTGTTCAGGACGAAATTTATGAATTGGACAAGTACTGCATGTAACTCCAAGTGTTTATTCTTAGCCAAACAGAGGCTTGTTTGTTTAATACTCTAGTACGGTTCTCGTAACACTGGGCTGGTTAACGATTATGCTGATAGTTGAGTGTGTAGCTTCTGTTCTTATAGCTTCAGAGGCCATAATATTTTGGAGAAGTTCACCAGAAACCTACAAGGATAGTTCTTCCTATTTCTATCATTATTTCTCTTTACGTACGATGCCTGGTGACGTAGGTAATTATGTATGTCTACAACTTCCGGTCTCCAGTAAGGTTTATTAATTCTGATAGATTTTGAGATCACAGTGACCACGTGATCTAGATGGACGTTGTGATCACAATAACCACGTGATTAGATATATTTTATGATTACAATACCGATGTGATCTAGATGGACTTTGTGATTACAATAACAATATGATCTAGATGGCTGTTGTGATCCCAATGACTACGTGCTCTGGATGGACCATATGATCTAACTGTGATTGTTGCTAATGACTAACATATACCTTATAGACACTGCCCACAGCTCAAGAATATTAACACTTCGTGACGTCATCTGCCCAGAGCATGTCATGAAGATCGGCACAAAACAGATATCAATATTAACAATAGGTCAAACTTCGAGGGACAGAACGAGAAAGAGAACGAACGAACGAACGAACGAACAAACGAACTTTATTATCAAAGGGTTGAGAATTGGGCACGCAGGCCCGTCTGACATTCTGCCCTTACTTTCTCTCGTCTTTTATACTGATTTCATTTATTCTCACATGCATTTTACTCATCAATGTAAAAGAATTCAACGTTGTAAAGGTCAAATAATAGCATACTCACATTCACAGTATCTAATTATAAACATGAAATACAATATGTTGAAAAGTACAAACTAAGTATCATCATGAAATAAAATATGTTGAAAAGTACAAACATCATCATTAAACCTACATTCGATATTATATAATTTGTTCGGAAAAATAATCACATTAGGGGGGCAGATAACACTATTCAACAAATTTTCAAAAGTTATTTGTACCAGAAATTAAATATACCATTTCTTATTGATTTTGACATGCTGATTTCAAATATCATAATGAAATTCACCAATTGGCTCTGGGTTTTTTTTAAATGATGAATTTACATTACAGTAATACAAATAATGTATACTTGTTTAATTCTCTGGGGTGAACAGCTAGTCTTTCTACTTTAGCATTATAAAAATTGTGGTTACATACTCAATTAATTGATATTTCAACATAAAATGATAGAAAAAATAAAAACATTATTCAAAGTTCACATATCATGTTTTAAAAAGGCACATTTGAACCCATTTCATCATTATTCAGTCGCTGTTCGAGCTCTCTTTGCTTGCTTCTTGTAGTCAATCGATGAGGTGTCTCTTGTCATAGTCCAACAGTAATCAGCAAGCATTGAAGGGCTTCAGTTGCCTTGATACCTTGTCTTCATAGCAGCAATGTCCTGGTGAAATCGTTCACCATGCTCATCAGTGACCGCTCCACAGTTTGACAAAGAAATCCAGATGAGAATCCAGAAAATGAATTTTCAAAGACATGTTGCAGCCAAGACTCTTATACTTCAGAAGGAGATTTTCTACAATTTCATTGTAATTATCAGATCTGTTGTTTCCAAGAAAATTGTCCACCACTGACTTAAATGCTAGCCATGCTGCTTTTTCCTCGCCATGCAACACGCAAAGAAACTCGTCATCATGAAGAAGTTTTCGAATTTGCGGACCAACAAATACTCCCTCTCTTATTTTAGCTTCACTCAGTCTTGGAAATTTTCTGATGAGGTATTTGAAAGCCTCATCTGTTTTCTCTATTGCCTTGACAAAGTTTTTCATGAGACCCAGTTTAATGTGCAAGGGTGGCAACAAAATCTTGCTGGTGTCGACAAGTGCTGGGTTCTCAACGTTCTTACTGCCAGGCTGCAATGACTGCCTGATTGGCCAATGTCTTCTGATGTAATGGTCACTTCGTGCACGGCTATCCCACTCACAGAGAAAGCAACAGTACTTGGTGTATCCACCCTGTAGTCAAAGCAAAAGAGCAACCACTTTTAAGTCACCGCAAAGTGACCAATGATGATGATCATAGTTTATACACTTCAAAAGCTGATTAATGTTTTCATAAGTTTCTTTCATATGACCTGCGTGACCAACTGGAATTGATGGTAACACATTACCATTATTCAACAAAACAGCTTTAAGACTCGTCTTGGATGAATCAATGAAAAGTCTCCACTCTTCTGGTATGTAATTGATTTTGAGGGCTGCCATTAAACCAGAAATGGTGTGGTACGCAGAAAGGTCACCCTCTTTGAAAAAGAATGTAATAAGCGGCTTCTGGCGGTTCCTATACACAGAAATTGTAACATCTTCTGCTAGGAGATTCCACTGTTGCAATCTGGAACCCAAAAGCTCCGCCTTGTTCTTCGGTAAATTCAG
This sequence comes from Oreohelix idahoensis, assembly GCA_024509875.1. Lineage (NCBI taxonomy): Eukaryota > Metazoa > Mollusca > Gastropoda > Stylommatophora > Oreohelicidae > Oreohelix > Oreohelix idahoensis. Next base: position 74,629 of record JAMPIV010003276.1, on the reverse strand, counting down.
ATCTCTTACAAGTTCATTCAGTTCACCTTGGGTTATTAAGTGTGGTTTAGTGGATGTAGTTTGCTCAAAATCGGGGTATTGCAGCATATGTGTGGCGCCCAGCTCTTATCTTGATCCCCTATTCTGCAGCCAAAATACAAACTGTATGCCTTCTTAATCACTTTAGTTATATTTCGTTTTTGTGATAGAAATGTCACCTCACCACATATATAACAGAAATTATTAGCACTGTTCACACATGTCCTTGGCATTTCTAACTACGATACTTTTGATAAGGACAAATGCACTAACTAATGGCAAAATTTTATCAGAGATACGATTTTTATACCCAAAGGTGATGTAATCATAGGTAGTATTGCATCATCAACTTCTAGTTACATTTTTATTGGTCATTAGAAAAGATTATGCAATCGCCCACAACAGTTGTGTCATATATATAAATTGACCATAATTAAATAAACTAGTAGCATATATCTTGAAAACTAGAGCCAATCAACATTTTTTAATGTCATTTTCGTTTTCAGCACACCAAAATTTGTTAAGATCAGCTATTTTCATTTCTGGTACATTTTGGTTGTTGACTAGTGTAATCAGAACTCATAAAGTATTCGAAAAGTTTACGATTGTATGAATAGGGACTGAGGTTGTTATTTTTTAGATCATGGGGAAGATAGTTCTAAAGATGAGCAGCAGAGTTAGCTAAGCTTTTCTTGAATAAGTCAAGCCTAGGCTTGGGCACTTGTATTTTGTTAAGGCGTTGACTGCGTCTTTCATTGTATTTTGAACATTGGCCACAGATATGTTAGAGCATTCTGTGACAGGATTTTGTGAACAAATTTAGCTTTGTTGAACAGAAAGCGCTTTCTTAGAGGCAGTATTTTGAGAGAGAGAGAGAGAGAGAGAGAGAGAGAGAGAGAGAGAGAGAGAGAGAGAGAGAGAGAGAGAGAGAGAGAGAGAGAGAGTATCAATGATATCAGTAATACTAATACAAGTAGATTTGATCTGACACATTCCAAGGCGCGTTGTCATCGAGACATCACAGACGGTAGTACTTAACTTGCAGTTGTCAGTTTTGTCTTTCGAATTTTAGTGTGGTGAATTCTTTGACAGGTAGTTGTGGACATTTTTTTTTTTGAAATTTTCATTTTTGGTAAGTCAGAGTGTCCTGTTATGTCCATACATCTAGCACTGAGCAAGAATCAATTCTATTTTCATTTTATTGACGATTAAGCAGACCATCCCCGTAATAAAAACAATAATTGTGGATATATGAAAGCGAGAAACGAACAAAAAAATAAGATATTCCTTAGATCCTGTAAGTGCTAGCTGGTCAGTCACTATTCTTGTGTTATACCATATCTCTGTAACATCCATGTCGCTTCTATGTGCTTATTGTCCATGAGAGAACCATCATTCTTGTATTGAGCCATATGGTCTCCGGTGATGCTCTTGTTTGCTTTATCCATTGTCTACCATTCGCTGTAGCTTGGTTGTAACGGTACGATGTAATTTTGGAGAACTTTGATTTGTTCTTAGAATGTTCAGCAATTTATTAATGCTTTACATTCACGGGGTAATCAACCATTCATTATTTAGCTAAACCTTGTGTAATTAGTGCACATACGTCTTAAAACTCTTAGTGAAGCTCTCGTTAACTTGATTAATTGAAACAAAATGTTATTTTACGAGTATTTATATGCTTTGCAGGTTCATTTTACCTTCTCGGTGTTTCAGTCTCAACAACAGGGAACAGATGTAAAGGAACAGTTGTAAAAGTGATGTAGGGATAAAGAAGGTTATGACAAGTTAACGCTACTGCACTAGACCAGTGCTTCTAACCTTTTAGATTTTCCGCACCATTTTCCAGCATCTTAAGAAACCTTAAACTCCTTAATATTTCTAGCTCGTAAAATATGTCAGAAATGAGAAATTGAGATAAACGTGTATTCTGAGAACATGTTATTCACAAAATGTGACTTAAGGTTCAGCAGCTATGTCGTGTTGTCACTGTTCTGTTGTGTACAAATACAGATGAGTTTTGTGTATCGCATTGTGTTTATGATGATCCGTCTTATATAATATCTGGCATGTCTTGTACTCCCAGTAGGCGCGTCTCGCAAACGTGATTGTAGAGAGTAATGTGTCACAAGTGTGCATGTAGAGAGTACCGTATCACAAACGTGCTTGTAGATCGTAGCGTGTACAGTAACACGCAAACAAACACGCTAGTAGGCCCACTGCGACTACCAAGCTCTTAAGGAGACCCATGCAGAGTAAAGTTCATTTCCGGGCACGTGACTGTTTGTATAGTGTTTTGAATTAGGTCACACCCTCTTGTGAAAAATATTAAGTGGTAAAATATATACTCGTACATACATACATGAAGTGGTATGTACAAGCATGCATTCACGCATGCAAAAATACACTCTCGTGTACACACAGTTTACTCGCATATTAACATTTGAACACGACAACAAAGGCACACTCTTATACCCAGTCACTCAAGTGGTAGCAGTAGAAATAATAAATATGATCACTATCTGATCCGTGTCTTTCTATAGATCACCTTTTTTAAAATGTGCTGTCAAAATCTGTATTACCAATCACAAGGTCTTTAATAATTGGAAGTGCGTTCTTATATGACTGAGTTTGTGTTTAGGTTGAACGGAGTGCATTCCGCCAAAAAAAAATAGACGAGTAGTGTAGCTCCCAGGCCTCACTGCTGACTCTTCTTTCTGTTGCTACGCTGCTGATACAAATACTACAACTACTACTACTACTACTACTACTGCTACTACTACTACTACTACTGCTACGAATACAAATATTACTAATACTACTTATACTACTGGTATTTCAATTACAGCTGGTACTTCTACTACTACAACTACTACCATTACTACTGCTACTATTACTACTGTTACTACTTTTACTATTACTAATAGTACTAATAATATTACTACTAGTATTTCTACTATTACTACTTGTACTTCTACTACTACTTCTGCTGGTAATTCAACAACAAGTAATTCTACTACTGCTACTAGTATTACTGCTGGTAATTATACTACTAATTACTACTACTACTACTACTCCTACTACTACTACTATTACTACTACTACTACAGCTGGTATTTTTACTATTACTACTACTACGACGACTACTATTACTACTTCTCCTACTACTGCTATAACTACTACCACTGCTGGTATTTCTACTATTACTATTGGTATTTCTAATACTAATGCTGGTAATTTTAAAACTACTACTACTAATACTATTATAACTACTACTACTGCAACTACTACTACTACTACTACTATTACAACTACTATTATTATTACTACTATTATTACTACTATTATTACTATTATGCAACGGGCTGATCACCCGTTTGCAAGTCACTTTGATTACGGAAACAACAGCAAATGGGCTGATTTGTCGTTGCCCTAAAGACGCCACTAGGCGTGATGGGAAACAGCGGCAGAGAAAACCTGTCTGCTGTTGCCCTAAGACGCCACTAGGCGTAATGGCCACTGACTGCTTTGACGGTTGGTGGCTAAGGACGGAAGAAGAAGAAGAAGATTATTACTATTATTATTACTACTACTATTATTACTACTATTATTACTACTATTATTACTACTATTATTACTACTATTATTACTACGATTACTACTGGTACTTGTACTAGTACTATTGCTGAAAATTATATTACTACTACTACGACTACTATTACTACTACTACTATTGCTATTATTACTACTACTACTACTACTGGTACTTGTACTACCAATGCTGGAAATTCTACTACTACTACTACTACTACTACTACTGCTATTATTACTACTACTACTACTTGTACTACCAATGCTGGAAATTCTACTACTACTACCACTACTACTACAACTACTACTGCTACTATTACTTCTACTATTATTATTAATGCTACTATTACTACTACTACTACTTCTACTGGTATTTTTAATACTACTGCTAGTGCCTGTGCTACTACTCCTGGTAATTATATTACTACTTCCGATACTTCCATCACTGCTGCTTCTACCGACGCTGTTCCTACCGCAACTATTAATATTATTAAAATGTGTTGTTATTAATATTTGTCAGTACTTGTACTAAAACACTATTATTACTACAAGCCACACTGAAGCAATAGCCAAATTTCTTTCAAACATTCACGCAGACACCAAATAAAGAAACGGAAGGTCAACAAAACACTAAATGTAAACCGCCCCTTAGCACCCATGATGGCTTACACCACTTCCTTCCTGTCCGCTTTTTATACCACGCCACAATTTCCTATCCACGTTTCGCTCTTTTGTTATAGCGGAGATGAAATGAGAAACATACGGGAAAGCTGGGCTGGATTAGACTATGGAATTTCTTTTGAGTATATCCAAGACTCAAGAATTGCTAATGCTGGGTACTGTGAAAAAGTGTGAATCTGGCCTCAGTCTGAAAAAGAATGTGAGATGGATAGAAGGCAAAAGTAATGCAATAATAAGTTCCTCGATCACGTGGCTATCATAGAGGCAGACCTTTTTTTTTAAACATGTCATGAGTGATAGACAAGCACACACAAAGAAAATGGTAGACATAGTAAAAGCACTAAAGATAATTATAGTTAATCCTTTGCCTCTAAAAGGTGTCGTCTTTAAAGATTTGACCATAACTTGAATATCAAAAGAAACACATGACACTAAATTTTTTTAAAAGATACAAATTTAGAGAAGTATTAATAAGGGAAATCAAAGAAAAAAATACCTTGACATACAGCATGAAAACTCCTAAATTACTTACACAGTCTTTCCTCTTCTGCCCTGGGGCGTAGAGGTTTGCCAGAGAGACCGTCAAACCTTCCTATCTGCTGGATTCCTTCGGGCCTGGTTCAAATCTAGTCCTCGGTCCTTCAGAATCAGTCTAATGTTGTCCTCCCAGAGGACTTTGAGTCATCCTAGAGGTCTGAATCTCTGGCTCTTACTTTCTCATACTTGTTGTGGTAGCCGATCTTCTCCCATTCTGTAGACATGGCCAAACCGTCGTTGACTGTTCTATTTGAGTCTGCAGGGGCTGGGATTTGAAGTCGTGCTGTATGGTCTGGTTGCGGGACACGTCTCTTCTTATTACTTCAAACACTTTCTTCAGATACAAAATTTCTGAGGTTTGGAGTTGGCTTTTGTGGGTTGTAGTCGTTGCCCATGTCTCGTATCAATAGGTTAAGACTGGATCATGAAAACTCCCAACAATAAAGTGAATATACTGCAGGCAGTTTAAAAAAACCCACACAAAAAATAGATATCAAATTCTGAAATAAAAAGCTTTAACAATATAAATACTTCAAATTAAATCTAAATAAGAAATAACTAAGGATAAAGCTAAACTATATACCCTAATATCCACGTATAGTTCTCGGAGGTCTCTGATAAAGCAACGAATGTATATGCTCTTTCATGCATGTCGTACAAGGCAATAATATGAGGTTGGCCATGAGGCTGCAAGCTTCATTGTGTAATATAAATAGCTACTGTTACAGATCACGTGAATGCTTGGTACAGGCTTCCTGTAAGGAAACTAGTTGTGGCTCCATGCTCCGTTGGGGGTACAGATGAAACTGAATGAATGAATATACTCTTTTTGCAACCAACAATTAGGTTGAACAGAGAATATACGTCGCAAAGATGGCGGAATAGCGGAGGCAATTGAAGCTCAAATGATGCTATACTTGACAGTTCACTTCCTCGCTGCCTTTAGCTTCCCTGAGCAAAGTCAGGCACCCATTTACAGCTCGATAGACTGTAGCGTGATGATATCAGGTTTCGATCTCAGAACGTAGTAACTCTGCCGTGAGAGGCAAGCACTCTAATGACTGAGCCAATCGGACGTTAATGCTTGTCGATACATCACAGTTTTATTTTAAATAGGGCCTCGCAAGTTCACTCTTGCCTAAGGGCCTCACGCACCCTAACTCCGCCACTGCATGTGTTGTTGATGTATGTCAACTGGTTCCTCTTGATTCTGAGTTGACTATAAATTCTCGAGTACTCTCATCATGTTACATCTGAGACCCATCTGGACGAGGCAAGAGAAGAATGGTTTTTATTTGTTTTGTTTTTATAAACTAGCACTTGCGTACTGAATAGTGTTGGGCTGTGACAAAATCAGAGTGTAAACTCCATTGCTGGTACCAGATTCGGTTGTCTGGTTCGTGGTAGGTTGAACACAAATTTGGGAGTGGATGTCTTACTTCCGTGTGTTTCGCAGAGTGTGGGTGAAAGGGGGTTCAAGGGAAACACGGCAGAGTTTTTTTAAATGTTCCTTCAGTATACTTCCCCTCCCTTCTCTTTACACCCTCCCCCACCCCTCCAACCCAGAGAGTCTGATTGGCAGAGTAGTTAGAGCGGTGGTCTCTGGCGGCAAAGGTGCCGGGTTCGCTTCACGATATCGACACGCTCCAGTCTACCCAGCTGTAAATGGATACCTGACCGTTGTCTCTTGAGTTAGGGAAAGAAAAGACAGCGAGGAAGGGAACTGGTCACTCCCCCACCACCTCTTGATTCTGGTCTTAGTGGTTGGGAAGTCTCTAACACTTCATTCCCCTACGTCAGTATCTGCTATGTGATTAACATGACCTTTTTTACTTTATTTCCCATGTTGTTCACGGGGGACTCTGAAGAGACAAACAAAATCATAAAACAACTGCTTCCTCAAGCATGTCGTACAAGGCTACTAATATGAGGTTGTTTATAGTGCTGGTAACTTCATCATGTTTAAAAAAATTTGCCACAGAAACTACAGCTGCAAAAGTATGCGAATGATTGGTGCAGACGTCCTGCACGTGGACCAGCTGTGGTGTTGGCTCCGTGTTACGTAGAGAGCCAAAGGGAAACGATGGATGATAATGATGTAGATTGGCTCTCTCTCTCGGTCTTATTTTACGGCTGCGAGACATGGACACTCAATAAAACAGTTGCAAATAAGATTACATCATTCGAAATGAAATGCTACAGAAGGATGTTGAGAATACCCTGGACAGAAAAAAGACCAACAGAGAAGTACTGCACTCACTAAACGTAGAGGAAAGTTGGCTCTTAAATATCATCGCAATAAGGAAGCTGCAATTTTTAGGTCATATAAAAAGACATAATAGTCTGGAAAAATTAGTAATGGAAGGCATGGTCCCTGGAAAAAGGGGAAGGGGACGACCTAGACGACGGTGGATCCAGGACATCATAGAGTTGTCTGAACTTGTCTTTGGCTGATGCAGGTCGACTTGCCCAGGATCCTGATGGGTTCAGAGCAGCTGTAATGGAGACAACGTTCTGGAGAGAATACGTCATATGATGATGATGATGTCTTATATTTAAATTCAAATACTTCGGTACATTAATAACAAACGGATGAAAGATGTATCTCAGAAGTGAAGAGCAGAATAGCTCAGGCAAAAGCAGCATTCTATAATTTCTGTGTCATTAGGAGATAGTTAGTCTGGTATGTACGTGTCTCTTCTGTCTGAGAGGTAGAGAAGGTTTTTGGTTGAGAGTCTTTCTCTTCTTTACGCCTGTCTAGTCCTTATCTTCTTCTCTTTTTTTTTCCTTAACCAGCGGCACTTGGGCTTTCAGCCCTTCGACCCAATGACATGTCATTGCGAGGCTGGGGAGCCTGTGGACTTTCCTTCCAACCCGGTCAGGAGCTTCGCTCCTTCCCATCCACAGAGGGTTTATCTCAGGAGCCGTTCAGGTTATTCAGTCAGAATCCCGGTCGATGACACCCTTTCACATTGCAACTCCCGGGCTTGAACCTTGAACACCTGATCGCCAGCGCAACGTGGTAACCATTACACCAGCGCATCTCCCTTATCTTCTTCTTCAAGTAGCATACCTTGTGGCGATGGCGATCACGTCTCTCCATAATTTCTTGTCTCCAGTTCTATTTATAAATTCTGTTGTTGCCTTCTGTCCATACCATGGTGTCAATCTGTCCATACCATGATGTCAATCTGTCCATACCATGGTGTCAATCTGTCCATACCATGGTGTCAATCTGTCCAGTAGCTTTGTTGTCCTCTAGTTATGTCTCTGTACTCCATGTTTCTTCTTCTCATATCATGTTTTATCACGCAATAACTAGCGAGGTCGATGAACTTTAACCTCTTATCTTCCCGCTGCCTTGTGGGTTAGACATTTTAGTCAAACGCCAGCGGAGAGAAGCGTACATACAAGCGACGGAAAGCAATATAAAACTACAGTACTGTCGTATTGTCTCTTGTATAATCATTCATCAAAACAATTTCCTTGTTTTCGTCTGTGCTTTTCATTGTTATTATTATTATTGTGATGTTCATTGATTCCTTTTCATTTATTAATTATTTTACCAACGAGTGTAGGTGGACCATGGTCCAGAATGGCACACATTGTTTTTTTTTAGTGCAATTTGCAAGACAGACATTGACTTTGTACTGTAGGTGTGCAAAAGATTGATAAAAATAAGAGTTTTATGTTTTAAAGAGCATGTACTGCGGAAAAGGCATCGTACTGGCTGTGGAACAACCGCAACGGGCTATGGAACTCGGGACAGTAATTTGTTTTCAACAATAGGGGTTACTTTCAGAATTGCTTCAGCTGGCAGAAAACTGGAGTGAAGTTGAAAGCTGCAACCAAGGTGGAGTGGGTTCAATTCTCTGCACTAGACAACAAGAGGTTGACACTTGGGAGTCATGACCCAAGTCCCCCCCTAGAGTGTAAAGGAGATTAAGGGGCCAAAAGACTTGATCGACGAGGGGAACTCTTCTGATGATCAGATTGCCTCGAGTTTTATCGCTATGTCTAGAGCTTTCTAACATAAAAGAATGAAATAATCTTTTATACACCCAGGGAAACACTGAATAATCATTGTCAAAGGACGCTTGTGTAGATCAGAATAAATTGTATAATTATTAAACTCCTCATGCTCCGTAGGGAGCTATATGGCGTTGTTTGTTAGTGAGAGAGATGAACACTTTGTTAATTTAGAATATATACTGACACTGGGATAGATGTAGTTTACTTGAGTCATAGTGAGTCAGTGGTAATCACGATTAAGCGTGATGTTGTGACATCGGAACCCTTTTGAGCAGACAAGCGTTTTTTGAAAGCATGATTGAATTTCGAGGTGTGAACGGGTAGTTACATGGTTTCTGGCATTTGAGATGAGAACACCTGCATAGCATCTCTTGTTTTCCTGTGTAGACCTGGGACCATGAATATATGTTGTTTTGGCTGTCATAAATATTTTGGCTAAGATTTTGGAAAATTTTCTGTATGAGTTACGTTAATGCAGGCGTTGTTGTGATCCTGTGTAATGTGCAGTGCTTCTGATAATAAGATAGTGGAATGTTATCCATAGCCGATGTTTTTATTCTTCTTATGCATATATTTCAGAAGTTTTTTTAATTTGCCTGACAAGAAAAAGACAAAGTGCCAGTGGAACAAAAGATGAACAGAAGATGCTAAAGGGGGAAGAGGTGGGGGGGGGAAGGGGGGGGGAGGGGGGGCCGTGAGAAACGGGAAGAGAATAAGTGACAGAAGCAAGGATATGAATGAGAGACAGAAGCAAGGATATGAATGAGAGACAGAAGCAAGGATATGAATGAGAGACAGAAGCAAGGATATGAATGAGAGACAGAAGCAAGGATATGAATGAGAGACAGAAGCAAGGATATGAATGAGAGACAGAAGCAAGGATATGAATGAGAGACAGAAGCAAGGATATGAATGAGAGACAGAAGCAAGGATATGAATGAGAGACAGAAGCAAGGATATGAATGAGAGACAGAAGCAGGGATATGAATGAGAGACACATCAAATTAAAAAAAAATAAAATACATTGCAATTACTTAAAGATGAAGAGACAAAGTGCAAGACAGGGGCAATAGACACCGCATTCACTAAACGTAATTGCCTGGACAGATTGTCTACTCCTGAAAGCAAGACAATACAATAAACGTAAGAAGGCACACAAGAAGCTCAAGCCAGACATATCAACGAAGATATTGGATATTCACGGATGTAGTTACGAGCAGACGAACGAAAGATGAAGAGAACTGAAAGCCCTCCATATTGTAATTTGTCTCCCAATTTTAGAATCCTTCTCTACGAATCTATCAGAACTTGTCCGGTAAAGGTTAAAACTATGTCGCATATTGATTTTAATAAATATTAGCGTTAGCATCTAATGCAGTGTTTCTCAAGCGGTGTGCCGCGGCACGCTAGTGTGCCGATGCGCCTATCAAAGTGTGCTGCAAAAATTTGATAAATTTACTACATAAAGTATATGTTTAGTGATCATGCAATAAAAACTGATCTCGCAGCTTGAATTCATTCAATAATAATTGGAGCTTTTAACTGCTTTGAACAAAAATAGATATACTTCAAAATTTCATGATTTTACAAAAGGCGCATAAACAACGTTCAAAAGCCATGGACGAAGCATAGTACTTCCACTTGGATCTAATTAAATTTCGAATTTCTTTTTTTTTCTTTGTTTATCAAATATATGTTCTAATTATTTTAATCACTTGAAAGACAATCGAACTGAGAGTTTTCTTTATTCTAAGGTACCCATAAATTAGTGTATTTAATTTAGTAGATATATATATATAAATATCACTGTAATTTTTTATTCAGGCGCGGGGTCAGATAAATGTGCCTCAAATTTTTTGGAAATTGAAAAGTGTGCCGTGAACATTAAAAGGTTGAGAAACACTGATCTAATGAATTGTAAAAGTACCAAAATAGTTTTCTATCGTTGTGTTTATACTACTTTCCAGTAATAACTGTGTAATATGTTTTCTATCGTTGTGTTTATACTACTTTCCAGTAATAGCTGTGTAATATGTTTTCTATCGTTGTGTTTTTACTACTTTCCAGTAGTAACTGTGTAATATGTTTTCTATCATTGTGTTTATACTACTTTCCAGTAATAATAATAATAATAATAAATTCTTTAAGCACCAAACACGGCGCATAAGGCAGAAACCAGTGCTCTCCAGGTTGTTCGTTGTGACGCCACTCCTCTTAGCTCTTGCACATTATTTAGGCCCAACGTTCTTCCTTCTCTTATTATTGTTCTTCTGAGTGTTTCTTTTGGTCTTCCTTTTTTCCTCTTACCCTCAGGAACCCAAGTGAGTGCCTGCAATGGTATTCTGTTGTTTTGCATTCGTAGGACATGACCAGTAATAAACTATGTTATATCCGTGTACAATGAAGATGGTCCTTAAAAACCAAAACCGAAACATAAACTATATAATCAGTGTCCTGTCTTTGTGTTACTACTACTTTCTAGTAATAAACTGTGTAGTAAGTGACCTGTCTATGTGTTACTACTACTTTCTAGTAATAAACTGTGTAGTAAGTGACCTGTCATTGTGTTACTACTACTTTCTAGTAATAAACTGTGTAGTAATTGACCTGTCTTTGTGTTACTACTACTTTCTAGTAATAATCTGTGCAGTAAGTGACCTGTCATTGTGTTACTACTACTACTACATTCCAGTAATAAACTGTGTAGTAAGTGACCTGTCATTGTGTTACTACTACTTTCCAGTAATAAACTGAGTAGTAATTGACCTGTCATTGTGTTACTACTACTTTCCAGTAACAAACTGTGTAGTAAGTGGCCTGTCATTGTGTTACTATTACTTTCCAGTAATAAACTGTGTAGTAATTGACCTGTCATTGTGTTACTTGTATTTTCTAGTAATAAACTTGCTATTTACATGCTGTCTTTACTTTTATGAACGCTTTCCAGTATCGAATACTGTAATCATGGTCGTCCCTTCGTGTAGCCGCCATTTGCTATAACACGAAATGCAGAAACAAGCAAGTTTCTCTATCTCAGCAAATATAAACTTGTTTAATCCATTATTCGGTTATAGGGCAACAATTTTTACTGTACATTCAGTTTACACAAAATATTCGCCACGATGCAGATCTGTATCAATGTGTGACATGTGCGTGTGCACGCTACTGTAAGTATCTAACAGTCTAGTGATCTTTTTCTGAGACCTAAGTCTGCCAAACATTGTGGAATGGGAAGGGGGCTAATTCCCAACAGACAAATGGTGAGAGATAGACAATGTCAACCGAGCAGCGAGTAAATGAAATGTTGGATAATAAAAGGTGAAGGATTTCAGATAAAGTGATAGGACAAAAATAACGGGCTTACAAGAGTAGCTGTATATTAATTATAGTCTGAAGTATATAAGCATTCTAAACAGCAGAGACAGAAAGGTTGACAGACAGTAAGGCAGACAGATATATTGGCGGAGCGACAGATAGACGTAGATGCGGACGGACGGATGGAGAGACAGGCAGTCAGGCAGACAGGTAGGAAGGTAGGTAGGTGGGTAGGTAAGTAGACAGATTAGATAGATAGATAGATAGATAGATAGATAGATAGATAGATAGATAGATAGATAGATAGATAGATAGATAGATAGATAGATAGATAGATAAGTAGATAGATAGATAGATAGATAGATAGATAGATAGATAGATAGATAGATAGATAGATAGATAGATAGATAGATAGATAGATAGATAGATAGATAGATAGATAGATAGATAGATAGATAGATAGATAGAACGAACTTTATTTTCAAAGGGTTAAGAATTGGGCGCGCAGACCCGTCTAACATTCTGCCCTTCCATTCTCACTATCTTGCATACTACGAGTATACCCTTTCATTCCCACATGTTACTTAAATAAGCATTAAATTAAAGGAATAAAACATTATAAAGGTTATATAACAGCATACAATGACATTACCCAATCATAATCAAAATAAAGTATTTGTTTAAGCAAACAAGAACGTAATGAAAAAACAAAACAAAACTCTAACTGTTACGCACATATTTTGGTGGCACGGATTACGCATACAAGTGGAAAATGTATTTATTTGTCTGATAAAAATATATTTATCTTTGAATGCACGTTTTTCGGTCTAAAGGGACAGAACTCAGATTAGGCGATGGGTATTCATTCTGTGAGTTACCGCTCCTGGTATCGTTCCTGAAAATCGAACTCAGCGGAGGAATCTAGATTTACTTTGATCTATTCTATGTTTGGTTAGGAATAGATTGTTATTGCTTCAGAATGTCTATGGCCCGAATCTATGTGTAGTTCTTGTCACTGTAGGACGAGTATGTCCTATAGCTTGATATCTTTGTATGTTTATGTCGAACTATTTTTCTTGTACTGTACTTTAGGGGTCAGGTGCTTTTCGGCGGATGAAGATACGTTAGGGAGTTCTTCGGTGATGAAGCCTATGGCGGGAGTCATGTCGTAGACCTGCCCAAAGTTTGTGATCTCTTTTTGATTATGGGAACGAAGATAGTTTCTTCTGGGATTGTTAAATCCATGAGTTCCCTAGTGTTCATTCCATAACGCCAGGAGAAGAGCGTTTGTGCTTGCTAGTGTATTCCTATGTCAAGATAAACGTACTTTTGCTGACTTCGTTCATTCCTAGGCTTTAGATGGGCAGACGTTTACATGAATCTACCTATGTCAGTATGTCAGAACGACATATTATCTAGCAGCACTGATTATGTTTCTATACAGCAATTATGAGGACAGATTATGCTGATGCTTGTGGAAACTTTGATATTCAAGAATTGAATCGTTATTGAAGCTTTGTCGTACATCGTTAGGGTGAGCGATGTTTACAAGACGAGAAGCCATTTTGGAATGCTATTTATTGTTGATCATTTACCAGAGAACAGGGATGCCCTTATTATCCGATGATGATCAAGAGATCACACTTATGAAAGGAAAATCTATTCTTGGGTGATTTAACATTCGCTCAGAAGATATTTGCTGAATGCTATTTAAAGAAATCTCCGCTAGGGTGCAAACTACACTTATGCTAAAGGAGGTTCTGTCCAGGAGTCACCGTAAACATTATTGATTAACTGACATGACTAGTCAGTAAGGCCTGATGAAGATTTGTTAAACATTATATATTAACTGACATGATCAGTCAGTAAGGCCGGATGAATATTTAGATGAGATATGGAACTCTGAACGTTTGTATACTGACGTTCCATTGTGTTTGTCCTCAACATGAATGCCAATTTATGATTGTACACCGTGGGTCAACAATATGCTATTGATGTCGACCTGTGTTCCTGTAACTGTACCCATTCTGTCAAGTGTATGCGTCAAATTAAACTATTGAAACGTCTACAGTGGTCTGCATAAGTAACTTCTAGATACGCATGAATGAGTGTTTGAACCTTCAGTCAACTCCACAGAACAGTCACACATTCGCGTATTGACATTTATTACAACACTCATTGTCAACACTGTATTCTTGTCAGGGCCTCATTGTGTCCCAGGACAAGGTGACATGTATACCTGACACTGTGCTCGGTTGTTTGAGTTGACTATTCAGTCCCAGTACATCTTTACAACGTACACTGATAAAACACAGTATACAGCATTCAAGAATAACAGCCTTTATCATTATCTATGTGACCACAAAAAAGGGGTTATCACTAACAAACAAACAAACAAATCCAAAACATCTATGCAGTAAATCAGACAATAATTCGAGTATGATCACATAGTTTGGAATCGGACTTCCTGAAATATTTGAAAATTCTGCTATTAAGTGAGTAGATACTCCGTGTTTTTCTTTGCTCTCCTTAACTCAAGAGCAGAATCAGGTAGAACCAACGAACGAACGTACGAACATTATCTTCAAATGGTTTAGAATTGTTCACGCACGCCTATCTAACATTCTGCCCATCCTTTCTCTCGTCTCCCATACTGAATTCATTTATCCTACACGTGCATTTTCAATATTATGTAAAAATAAATAAAAAATAAACAAAATCAATACAATAAAACAAAGTAAAATCCCAACATTGTAAAAGTATAACAGTTACACACATTTACATGACTTTATCATAATCAATAATGAACAAGGGCAGAATAATCCTTAAAAAATACACATCACATTAGAAAATGATTATTGAGAACATAACTAAATTAGGGTGGCATATAATCTGCACCCATGATGTATTTGAAAAGTCTGCGTATGAATGAATATGGACTAAGCATGCTTTTTATGTCGTGTGGAAGATAGTTCCACAGATGAGCAGCAGACAATGCTAAACTTTTCTTGAATAAGTCGAGCCTTGGCTTGGGCACGTGTAATATGTTTAAGCGTTGGCTGTGTCTTCCCTTGTATTTGAAAATAGGCCACAGGTACGTTGGAAAAATCCTCATAGGATTCTGTGAATGAATTTGGCTTTGTTGAAGAGGAAGCGCTTTCTTAGAGGTAATATGTTAAGATGTTTATGTAGATCTACTAAGTGTGTTAGTTGTTTGTCAGAAACTAGGCGCACTGCACGTTTTTGTAATGAATGGAGTCTCTTTGTGTTGGACATGGAGCAGCCATCCCAGATTGTGGAGCAATAGTCTAGGCGTGTTTGTATTTGGGATATATAGAACATCTTCCTTGTCTTCTCATCTAGAAAATGTTTGATCTTAGCTAACTGGTAAACTTTCTGTGCCATTTGGTCAGTGCTAGTACATGCGAATTCCAACTTAAATGTTGGTCAAATATGAGTCCTAGTGTTTTGTGTTCATTTACATTATCAATTAGTGAGGTGCCAATATAGAGCTGAAGTGTTGTTTTCTTTGAGTTTTGTAATTTTTGCCTAGTTGATATTATCATTCATTTTGTTTTAATGATATTTATTTGCAGACGATTTTTGTTTCTCCATTTGATAAGATTGTCTACATCAGTTTGTAGTAATACTTCTAGTGTGTTGCAACTTTTATCACTTGTGTAAATGTTACAGTCATCGGCAAATAGGTCGCAGGATGAGTGCTTGATGTGTAGTGGCAGGTCATTTATGTATACGGCAAAACGTAAGGGCCCTAGAATTGAACCCTGAGGAACTCCAGTATTGATCATGGTTGGACTTGACAAGGAATTATTGTAACACATTACTTGCTGTCTGTCGGAGAGGAATGATTTTAATATTGACACTAGTTTAAAGTTAACTTTCATTGTTTCTAATTTTCTTATTAAAATAACGTGATCTATCATATCGAATGCTTTTCTAAAGTGTACAAAGATTGCTCCACATATGTTATCGTTATTGATGTTGAGGTGCCAATTAACTATCATCTTAGTTAAGGCTGTGTGGGATGAATGCTGTTGTCTAAATCCTGACTGACTGTCAATTAGCAAGTTATTGCTATAGCACGTTTCACTAGCTTTGCCCAACTTCAAAATGCTATATCTCAGCGAATATATAACGCATATAAGTGAAATTTTGTGTGTGAATTTGAAATGGTATAGACCCTATGAATTAAATTTTTCATTAAAATGCGGCCATTGGTTTCAATTTTCGTTTCTTTGCGATATAATATAAAATCCTACTTGCCAACACACATCACACGCACACATATTGAAATGTCTACAGTAAATTATACGACCTCATTTGCACATTTTTGGTTTATCAAGCAATTGGCATGATTTTTGAGTGAAATTGCGTGAAATCGCACTTCTTGAACATAAAACAGTTTATATCCGGTGCAACGCACACATTGTCAATCAGAGGTGTGTCTACAAAAAATTATTGTGTGGTTAAGAAGGAAAAATGAGTCTGCGAGTACATTTTATGACATTACAGCAAATCACAAATAGGATTTTTAAGTATTTCTGCAATGAAGCTACTCGAGGAAAACTATATCATTCTATTTCAAACCCACAAAAGAGGACTATTCACGCCTTGGGGATAAGCAAACGATCATTGCACCGCTGGATAGCGACATCTGAAATGTCTAATTCCAGTGTTTTACACACGAAAATTAGGCCAAGAGTGGTGGATAATTTTGACAGAGAATTGATCCGCAGAGAAATTTGCAATATGTTTCAGAATAATGAGGCAGTGACTTTAAGGAAATTGAAAATTTGGTTAAGAAAGAATAATGACATTGATATTTCCAAATCTACGCTATGGAGGACTATTAGGAGTTTGGGATTCACTTTTAGAAAATATGTTGGTGGTAGAAACCTTATTTGTGAGAAGCCTCATATAGTTGCAATGAGAAGCAAATATTTACGCGAGGTCAGAGAAATGAGAAGAGATTGTTATGATTTTGTGTATATTTAGATGAAACTTGGATCAATGCGCACCACAGTAATGAACGAGAATGGCAATCATCTGATGGAACAACTAAGAGACTAGTACCAAGCAGCAAAGGACAGCGCCTAATAATTGCACATCCAGGAAGCAGCCATCACGGGCTTCTAAATAATACTGAACTCATATTTGTTTCAAAATCCACAGATAATAGGGATTACCATGCAGAGATGAATGGCAAGATATTTCAAGATTGGATTGTGAATCATGTACTTCCTTCCTTGGATAGACCGTGGTGTTTGATAATGGACAATGCCTCATATCACAACGTTGTGGCACCAGAAGATAAAGTTTCTAATTCACCAAGTATTAAAGATGTAATACAGATTTGGCTGACCATAAACAACATTCCATTCAACGAAATGTCCATGAACCTGAATTACTTGGAATTGTAAAAAAAGACACAGCATACAAAGATATTTCACATAGACAAGGCAATCCATGAACATGGTCACAGATGTTTAAGATTACCTCCTTACCATTCTCACTTAAACCCAATAGAATTAGTATGGGCTAAAATTACGGAACAGGTAGCAACAGAAAATAGAACGTTGAAATTAAAAGATGTTGAAACACTTATAAAAGCCGCCATCTCCAATATAGCCAGGGATTATTGGAAGAAAAGTGAGAACCATGTGTTACAAGAGGAAGAGGAATATTGGAAGAATGATGGTTTGTCCTTCATTCAGCCGAGATTGATTTTCAATTTCTCAGAGACATCTGATTATGATTCGGATGAAGTTTAATTTCTTTAAAGATGACCTTACCGTTATTTACAAGCACATTAGAGGAGCAACGTTCCATTATGATATTTATGAACCGCAAAGAGATGATACCCATTGAAATAATTAGATCAAGGAAGGTCCAGTTTAGTAGCGCATTAAATGTCAATGATAAACAATGTCACGAGTATTTCGCATGCAGATCATTTAAGAAATCATCTTCAACACGTATTTAATTGCAAACGTGATGGCCACATTATTGTAATAGTAGACACGCCTATGCCTAATCAATTCACAGAATCTGTGCAAGAAGTGGTAAAACTTCTTTTCTCGATACACAATAATTAGTATGCCGACAAAGATCAAAGGATTTCATCCGTTTATGGGAACTGGACAAGATGCACAGATATAAAGTATATATTTGTTGGGTCTAACCCAATATAACATCGTATGCAAAAAATGGCATTAATACGTTAGACGGTTCATCAGATAATTACATTTGTTTGAGGGCAAAGCTAGTGAAACGTGCTATAACTAAGTACTGTAGTGTTGTTTCAAGTGGTTTAGATAGCGATGATGAAAGAGAAATTGGTCTATAGTTACCGAGATTACTATTATCTGATGAACCAGGTTTGAAAAGGGGATATACTTTGGCGATTTTAAAGGCCGAAGGACAATAACTCTTAGCGAGACATTGATAATATATATAAGTTAGTGATTCACTAATAGCTGGTGCAGCATAACGCAGTATTCGATTGCTAATTCCATCAAGCCCTGATGAGTGATGAGCTGTTATCTTTAAGGCTAAAAAGATAATTATACACTTAATTAACTGTCATCAAGGGAATGTCGGGTGGAACTGAGTTTGCACATTTTTTCTCATAGAATGCTGAAAGTTTGTCCAAGTCACTAGTGGAAGGTGGTATTGTGAATTTCAGACTATCTATTTCTGCCTGAAATTTCTGACTTTTCTATCACACTGTAAGATGCATTGAGGCATAGATAGATAGATAGATAGATAGACAGACAGATAGATAGATAGATAGATAGATAGATAGATAGATAGATAGATAGATAGACAGACAGATAGATAGATAGATAGATAGATAGATAGATAGATAGATAGATAGATAGATAGATAGATAGATAGATAGATAGATAGATAGATAGATAGATAGATAGATAGATAGATAGATAGATAGATAGATAGATAGATAGATAGATAGATAGACATATAGATAGATAGATAGATAGATAGATAGATAGATAGATAGATAGATAGATAGATAGATGGATGGATGGATGGATGGATGGATGGATAGATAGATAGATAGATAGATAGATAGATAGATAGATAGACAGACAGACAGACAGACAGACAGACAGACAGACAGACAGATAGATAGATAGATAGATAGATGGATGGATGGATGGATGGACGGACGGACGGACGGACGGACGGACGGACGGACGGACAGACAGACAGACAGACAGACAGATAGATAGATAGATAGATAGATAGATAGATAGATAGACAGACAGACAGACAGACAGACAGACAGACAGACAGACAGACAGACAGATAGATAGACAGACAGACAGACAGACAGATAGATAGATAGATAGATAGATAGATAGATAGATAGATAGATAGACAGACAGATAGATAGACAGACAGACAGACAGACAGACAGACAGACAGACAGACAGACAGACAGACAGACGGACGGATGGACGGACGGACGGATGGACGGACGGACGGACGGACGGACGGACGGACAGACAGATAGATAGATAGATAGATAGATAGATAGATAGATAGATAGATAGATAGATAGATAGATAGATAGATAGATAGATAGATAGATAGATAGATAGATAAATAGATAGAGGTGGGTGGGTGGGTGGGTGGGTGGGTGGTTGGGTGGGTAGATAGATAGATAGATAGATAGATAGATAGATAGATAGATAGATAGATAGATAGATAGATAGATAGATAGATAGATAGATAGATAGATAGATAGATAGATAGAAACACCCGTCTCTGACGAATACGAAGGAATATCCGGGAGATACTAGCGTCATTTCTGGCAGAATGGTCGCTACTGAGTATGTTGTACTCGATTCTAATAGATGTTGAAGTTTATCACAAATTGCATGCTAAACATGATTCCACAAAATTAATCTTAAACTCGATTCTAAAGGGTGATCGAATAGTCACTTCCTGTTTTTAAATGTATATTTCCTCACTTGTATCCACTAGATGAGGATGAAACAAATGTCAAGATAGAGAACAGTAATTGCCATTGGACAAATAAGTTTTATTATTTTGTTTGTTTGCCTGTTCACAGAAATAAAATAAGCTAAATTCTAAAACGGCAAATTAACTGACGTTACAAGAGGCAGCAACAACTTCCGCCCGTTATCAAATCATGTGCTGAACAAACCGGATGTCAGTTGTATTGTTAATGTAACATTGCATTTCGTGTAATAAAAAGGCAGGGAATTTCTTTACTGTCAAGTTTGTTTCATTAAATTTGTTACATAGGGGTAATGAAGTAACAGCTTAAAAATATGAAATTTGTTTAAAAAAATTAAAATGATGTCTCGTTTTGGCGAGGCCGTTCTGTTCAACGTAGGTGTTTATATTAGGGCGCATGTTCAAATATAAAATGCCATTTGGTCTGATTGATGATTACTTACAATTATGAAAAGACTGCTCTATAACAAGATGCATGGAGGCATATCTGGAGTCATCCTTATATGATCACCAGCTAAGCACAATGCTACAATATACATACGTGGAAGTCAACCTCTGTCTGTGAGGCAAATTACAACCTCACTGTCTCTTGAAATCATCCACATACTTCCAGGAATTTCCCCTGTGGTGAAACTTGTTGAGAACCCAGCATTGCACATTAAGCTTGGAGAAGTCACTTGATCCCTATGCGTAATTCTTTGGCTTTGACTGGGTTGACTGCATGCAGAAGGATCTCACTGTGGACCCAATGATAGGCAGGGAAAGCTGAGAAGTGGCCAGAACCAGAGTACAGTTCTTAGCTCTGCATAGTTGGAGAGCCCCCTTGGATGGCGGGGAATGCACAGTATGCCACACACTTCTTACTCCTAGCTTGGGACCAGATGTGACGATCCTTTAAATGCAAGCCAAGCTGGAGAAACTTGAGCTAATGAATTCAACTCAACACGTTTCGGAATGGCAGAAAGGCCACAGGAAAAGCCTAGATCTACAGTGTAGATAATACCAAGGAGTCTTAAACTTGGTATTGGCTTCTAAAAGAGCGAAAAGCTCAGCAGCCCTAGTTCAACAACAACAACAACATCACATTGTAAGCAATCCACCTGCCAATGTTATCATGTCCATATCCGCTTCTCACTGTCTTTTCTCTACTAGTGTTGTTTGTTTCTTACTGAGGAAGAAGTTTTGGTCGTAGCGTAGGTCATTAAACTTATTTTGTTTACCCTGCCTTATAATTTGTAAGAGAAAGGACACTCTATACAGGGCGTTATAACAGGAGGTAATCTGATCAACAGATAAGGTCCACCCTTCGGGCAAGTGTTTCGGCTCTTGCATTTTCTTTACACTCTAAAAAGGGGAGGAGAGAGTTATGGTGGGGCCGCCTACCTGTGTCATGACTTCAAGTATTAGCCTCCTGCATTTGGAACTGAACTCACTCCACCTTGGTTGCGACTTTCAACTTCACTCATGGTTTTATCAACAGTGACTTTGTACTTCAAACTTGTTCACAAGTGTTTTAAATGTTAGGTTTCCGCCATCCGTACAGGTATCAAAATTATAAGAGAATAATTGTTATGTTTCTTTTAACAGACGGCTCTTGACTTTTGCTCTTTACTAGATGGAAATCCCCAAAGTTATCTACCGCAGATCTGTCTGTGGTATCTTTGGTTCACATTAGAAGATGATAGATTTGTGCGCTGCACTGTCGGAATCTCCCCACGAGTGTTTATTTGCCGTAAGCATTCCTAACTGTGGGAGAAGTGCATTCTTACTTGCTGGTAATAGTAGGCATCAAGAGTGTTTTTACTGTAAATACCGCACGTTTTCTCAATGGATTCGAACTGTGATGCTGACAAATTAAGGAGCTGAGAACAAAGGTGCAGCTGAAGGATAGAAGAGTGTTAGTTAAACTGAACAGAGAGAGAGAGAGAGAGAGAGAGAGAGAGAGAGAGAGAGAGAGAGAGAGAGAGAGAGAGAGAGAGAGATCGAACGAACGAACTCTATTTTCAAAGGGTTGAGAATTGGGCACACAGGCCCGTCTAACATCCTGCCCTTCCTTTCACTCACCTTTCATACTGAATTCATTTATTCTCATATGCATTTTACATATCAGTTTCAAGAAAATTCAACGTTCTAAAATAAAATAATAATATAGCTGTTGCTGCTAAAAACTTGTCGCAACTTATTCTGACAATGCATTCTGACTATAGTTAATTTTTTTTAATGCATGGGAAGGCACTCATGAAATTGTAGTCACTTTTATTTCTACAGTCGTCTAATCTTGATAGCTATCGTTAAGAAGTTGTCTTATCTTGATAGCTAGGGTTGCCGATAGCTGTGTGAACGATTTTGAGTCACGACCATATATGGAGCGCTCAGATCGTCAGTTCTTTGAAAAACAGTTGGCAATCGCAATGTTTCAAGATTCATTTCCTTTTAAGGTAATAGGTCTTAAGTCGAACATCGTAGAACATTCTTCGTTTCGTAAATTGGCCTGAGTTGTATTCGATTCGCGTGTTCTGCGCATGTCCCTTTTTGTGGCGTTGGTAAAACGATTTCCGCCCAGGTCAGTCTGTGCTGAGAAGCTGTGAAGGCGAGACGTAGCTATGTGCTAGTCTTCGCTTAGTTTATTCAGGAAGGAGTCCTCATGATTGTTGTTCCTATCTTGAGATGATATATCTCTGCGTTATTCCTAATGCCTGGAGGCATATGTGATTATTCATTTAATTCCTTATGAACAGGTAATTAAATCCCTTTTTTGGCTGAGTAACTTTATCGCCATCTTGTGATGTTGACTTTTGCTTAGCCTGCCTTATTCTAAAGTCTACGATATGACTAGTTTGCTCAGCTCACGATCCACTTAGATTGTCACGCATCGATTGATGCCTGTCCTACGGACTATTTGCTTCCTGAACTTTGTTGATGGATCTAGGTTTGATACCTTTGCTGTTTGCTGGACAATAGAGGACGATAACGTGGCGCTCAAAAGACATGCCTGTCTTGTTGAGGTCAAATCGAGGAGACCATCTTTAATCTCCTAGTTGATATCTTCTAGCTCTTATGGAAAGGGGGAAATTTACTACCTGACTACATGTACAGCGGGTTTACGATATCCTAAAAGGCAGATGATGCACATTATTTTAATGCTGTCTGCTGTGCCAGTTGAATTGTCTACATATGTAATAATGACTGTTTGATCGTACCTATGATGTACCTGCTTGTTTATGTCTACACACTTCGTCATTGTGGCGTTTATAATAAATTATACAAAACCGTCACTAGCTGTTGCAAGCATCATTGACTTTTCACATCGTGAGTTAACGTGACGTCATTGTGTGGATTGCCTTGGTCGTAATGCTCACTGTCTGTATACACATCTACATCACACTTAAACCAGACTACAGACACCAAGTTACTACGCCTCATCATCCCTGGTGTCTGAGGGTGGCACCCTACTCTGCAAAGGCCAGGATCATCATACCTTGAGAGAAGCAGATGAATTACAACACCCTCAACGTTGTGTGGCAAATGTGACATCCTCCACAGAACATTTATCAACACATATAATACCTACGCAACATTTGCTACGCTACAATAGCACACTCATATTAACATTAATTACTTATAAGCATGACATAACATATGTTGAAAAGTACAAACACCGTCACTAGAACCTACAGTTGAGATTATAAGAGAAGATAACACGATTAGGGGGGCACGTAATCAGAATTCAGAAAGTATTCAAAAAGTCTATGATTGTATGAATAGGGACTAAGGTTGTTTCTTAGGTTATGTGGAAGACAATTCCAAAGATGAGCAGCAGAGTACGCTAAGCTTTTCTTGAATAAGTCAAGCCTAGGCTTGGGCACTAGCAATCTGTTAAAGCTTAGACTGCGTCTTTCATTGTAATTGAACATTGGCCACAGATATGCTGGAGAGAAAGAGAGAGAGGGAGAGGGAGAGAGAGAGAGCGGGAAAGAGAAGGCATGTGTTCGTAGTAATGGGCAAGATAAGTGGAAATTAGTGATTTCGGAGAAAATGCAATACTCATCATCATCATCATCATGTGACGTATTCTTTCCAGAACGTTGTCTCCATTACAGCTGCTCTGAACGCATCACGATTCTGGGCAAATCGACCTGCATCAGCCAAAGACAAGTTCAGACTCTCTGTGATGTCCTGGGTCCACCGTCGTCTAGGTCGACCCCTTCCCCTTTTTCCAGGGACCATGCCTTCCATCACTGTTTTTTCCAGACTATTATGTCTTTTTATATGACCAAAAAATTTCAGCTTCCTTATTGCGATGGTATTTTAAAGCCAATGTTCCTGTACGTTTAGTGAGTGCAGTACTTCTCTGTTGGTCTTTTTTTCTGTCCAGGGTATTCTCAACATCCTTCTGTAGCATTTCATTTCGAATGATGTAACCTTTTTTGCAACTGTTTTATTGAGTGTCCAAGTCTCGCAGCCGTATGTTGCTACTGGGAATATACATGCTCTGATCAGTTGTAACTTTGTTTCTTTGCTTGTGCCTTGCCATAGGTTTTTCATCTGTATTAGCTTATGTGAAGCAATTGCAAGTCTTCTTTTAATTTCTACTACAATACTCAGTGAATTCATTTCAAAAACGTTTCTTCATGTAAAGTTAAGCGGTATGGAGGGGGTGGGGAGGGGGGGGGGGGGAGAGAAGGGGGGAGAAGAGGGTGGAATTGCGGTGATGGGATGGGGTTAAAGGTGAGACGGAATTCAAAGACGCGCATAATTCCTAATCCGTCTCTATTTTGTATGTCTTAATATTGTGCTTTTACATTACCAGACCTTACATATCTTTCGCGGGCAAAGGTGCCAGGTTCGAATCACGGTACCGACACGCTCCATCTACCCAGCTGTAAATGGGTACCTGACTTGGAGTTAGGGAAGGAAAGGCAGCGAGGAAGAGAACTGGTCACTCCACCGGTTGATACTGGACCTAGTGTGGTGAAGTCTCTAACACATCACTCCCCTACAGCAGTATCTGCTATGGGACTACCTTTATACATATCTTTGACCACAAGCCTTGACTTGTAATGTTCTATCATGGCAGTACATGACAGTATATAGAAGGGAATCCAACAGGGTCATGCGTTAGTTTGCACGTGACAAAACTAGGTTTTACCAAATTAAAATGCAGTATATTTCTTTACTGCGCTTTACAGTAGAATGTGAAATGTTTCCTAACTTTGATTGTGATGCCATAATATGAGGATGTCCTGTGTAGTCACTCGGGGTCTCTGATAAGACAAGCAAAAAACAGGACAACTGTTGCCTCTCATGTATGTCGTGCACGTCGACTAATATCATATTATGTATGAGGTTGGTACCTTCATCTAATAACACAAATTGCTACAGAAACTACCGTTGCCGGAGCATGTGAATACGTAGTGTAGGTTTCCCACAAGGAGAGAAGTTGTAGTTGGGACTCCATTCTCCGTCACAAACGGACAGAAAAATGGTGATGATACAAGGATGGCCAACGGCTATAACCTCCATGGCCGCACCTGACTATGTTTAACACCTTGAGGGCCGCACCAAACTATGTTTAACACATTGAGGACCGCGCCTGACTATATTTAACACCTTGAGGGCCGCACCTATTTTTAAATATTGATTACGTAACTTTAGAATCTAACTAACGTGTCATAGAGCATGAATAAGTAACAAATAACAAGCATCTAATTTGTTACAGTGGTCCAGTAAGCCTTCAAGTAAGATCACATCTGAACTATCTTTGCATCGAATGTCCTCCGCAAGAAATCCCCAACGTTTCCTGCCTCTTGTCTTGATGGTACACTCTGATAGACTATTTCTTGTCTATCTCTTGTCTTGATGGTACACTCTGATAGACTATTTCTTGTCTATCTCTTGTCTTGATGGTACACTCTGATCGACTATTTCTTGTCTATCTCTTGTCTTGATGGTACACTCTGATAGACTATTTCTTGTCTATCTCTTGTCTTGATGGTACACTCTGATCGACTATTTCTTGTCTATCTCCTTCATGTTATCTTGCCACGTCTGTCGCTGTCTTCCTCTTGAACGTTTCATCATCATTCCTTTTCGTTCCCTGTGGAACTCAGGGCAGAAACAGTTGCTCTCCATCGATTTCTATTCTGGGTTGTCTTATTCAGCTGTGCCCAAGTCATTCCAAATTCCCTAGCCTCCTCTTCTCCAAGTTCTTCTCCAAGTTCTCTTTGGCCTCCCCACTCTTCTCTTCCTCTGTGGGTTCCAGTCAAGGGCAATTCTGGCTCTTGCACGTTTGTATTACACTTTTCCCTTTACTTTAATTTTCAACATGATGTTATGTCCCTTTATATGCTCAAAACATTTTTATTTCTCTAATTTTGATCGCCCATTGAAGATCAAAGTCAATGGAATTAAGAAAAAAAAAAGAGCTCTTCAGTATTTTATGTAGAGCGAATCCTGTCATGTGTTTGTGAGTCATGGACGATGAGTAAGCAAGCAAAAATGAAAATTTAAAAAATTGTCTTTGTGAAGAAAACAGTAATTGAATCTCCGCCATTTTTTTTTCAGTCCTAGTTTTTCCTATGACTTCTTTATATGTTTTAATCATGTTTTTCTAAGATGCGCCTCATTCTTTTATGAATATTCCAAGCGTCTGAAATGAAGAGTATTATATATATATATATATATATATATATATATATATATATATATATATATATATATATATATATATATATATATATATATATATATATATATATATATATATATATATATATATATATATATATATATATATATAATTTTCTGATTAATTTTTCAACTGATTAATTTCTTTGACATTCTTCGCTGTTTTACGTTGTTAATTTCTTATTTATTCGGATGTTAATATCGCCCTCTTAAAGAATGTAGTTTTTACGATTCTCAATGTTTTGCTTTATTGTCAACGAAGCGAGTTAGATACTATAGAAGAATTAATGAAGCTTAGCAGAAGTGCCATTCAATTGGAAAAAAAAAGTTCTTGTATGTACAGGAGAAGCAAACTGCAAAATGTTTATAGATGGAGATCAGCAACATACAAATTCAAGATAAGTTGAAAACACGCAGAACCTGGCCGGCCGCGCAAAAGACGATGAGGGCCGTATGTCATCCGCGGGCCAGCAATTTGCAATTACAGCCATAATGCGTGCCCTTTCGATGGCTTAATTCCCCCATTACCTTTCGGGATGAAAGACTGCACTAGGTTCGTAGTATACACTCTAAACATTCACAAGCGATGCAGATACAGAGAAAAACATACTCAACTAGAATAGAAGAGGTCATCCAAGATCTCAGGTAGAAAACTGTGACAAGAAGAGATCAAGTCAGATCCAGAGGTCAGACTGTGCTTTGAAAGTGTTTTTCCTGTGGATTAAACACATAGAGAGGGAGAGAAAGAGAGAGAAATGGAGAGAGGGATAGAGTGACATAATAGAAGTCTGAAACATTTTGAACAAATTAGGTTGGCTTTCAAAAGACAAAGCAAATTGGGAAATTTGTCAATGCGATAGAGTGAGTGAGAGAGAGAGAGAGTGAGAGAGAGAGAGAGATGAGGGGGCGGAGGCGAGATATAGAGACTCAGAAAGACAGAGAGACCAACAGAGATACACACACACTCACACAGAGAGAGAGAGCGAGAGAGAGAGCGAGGGAGTGATAACGAGAGAGAGAGAGAGAGAGACACGGAGAAATAGAGAGCGGGAGAGAGTGACAGAATAGAAGTCTGAAACACGTGGAACAAATCAGGATGGCTTTCAAAAGACAAAGTAAATTGGCAAATTTGTCAGTGCGAGAGAGAGTGAGATATTGGGGGGGGGGAAGATATAGAGACTCAGAAAGACCGACAGAGATACACACACACACACTCAGAGATAGAGAGAACGAGAGAGAGCGAGAACGAGAAAGAGTAATAATGAGAGAGAGAGACATATAGGGAGATAGAGGGGGAGACATACAGGGAGAGAGAGGGGGAGACATACAGGGAGAGAGGGGGAGACATATAGGGAGATAGAGGGGGAGACATACAGGGAGAGAGAGGGGGAGACATACAGGGAGAGAGAGGGGGGAGACATACAGAGAGAGAGGGGGGAGACATACAGGGAGAGAGAGGGGGAGACATACAGGGAGAGAGAGAGAGAGAGACATACAGGGAGAGAGAGAGAGAGAAAGAGCGAAAAGAAATCTGAAACACATGGAACAAATTAGGTTGGCTCACAGAAAATCGGGGGTAAATGAAGGAAATTTGTTGATGCCGAACGCGAGTTAGGAAAAAGAAAAAAAAAATATGAATAAAATGATTGAATTAACGACTTGTTGCCGACTATAAAACATCAATTGGAAGAAAATTTCAGGCCCCTGAGATGTTGATATAACCTGCAGGATAATGAGACGTTCGTTTAGTGTTGTTAATTCGTTCTGGAAAAAGTGAACGCTAACCGAAAAAGCGGAAAACCAATTTCCCATAAGATTTAATAGAAATAAAATTAATTCGTTACCGAGGTCCAAAAAGCTGTATAAAACTAAGTAAAAAGTGATTCATTTATTTTTAAATGGCCGATTGTGCTCTGATATAACCAACGGACTTAAGTCTAGGTTGAAAGAAACATTCCTCGCCACAAGGAGGCAAAACCCGCAATAAAAAAAAAAGAGATCAAATACAGCCATATTTTGATGCCCTAATGATCATTCATCAGATGTGCTTGATTACGTTATTTCTGGAAACGGGACTTCTAATTTTATTGGGGCATTTTTCCAGGGGTACGCTTCTCAAGAAGTTGAGACACGCTGGACTATAGAGCGCATTAGATGCTGTTCTGGTTTCCCAGCCGAGGGTGTAATGTTAATGTGTTATGCGGTGCTTCTCCATTTGCTCAACCTGAAGGTTCGACCACACGGGAAACACTGAAGCTGCTAATAACGCAACCAGGGTTCGCACATTTTATATCATTTACACTGTAGATCGCACGTTGCTCCCAACCATGCCAGATGTTTTGAAACACGGGACAAGTTTCTCTGTTGGCAGATGTTTTAATAATGATATACACAGATGAGCTAACAGTCAGGAAAATGGGGTCGACGGTTGGCTGACCAGGAATCAAAGAGTTTAATGCTCAGGAAACAGGAAGTATGTTGGTAGTTATTTTATGATAGGGCTTTGATATGAATTTCGTCGTTTATATAGATAAGGCATCTCATCAAGGTGCGATTCACTTTTCTTTACCTTACTACATTAACATTTTTATGTCTGTCACCTACCTACCCACCTACCTACATACCTACCTATCTACCTACATACCTACCTACCTATCGTTCGTTCGTTCTACCTACCTACCTGTCTGTCTGTCTATCTATCTATCTATCTATCTATCTATCTATCTATCTATCTATCTATCTATCTATCTATCTATCTATCTATCTATCTATCTATCTATCTATCTATCTATCTATCTATCTATCTATCTATCTATCTATCTATCTATCTATCTATCTATCTATCTATCTATCTATCTATCTATCTATCTATCTATCTATCTATCTATCTGTCTATCTATCTATCTATCTATCTATCTATCTATCTATCTATCTATCTATCTATCTATCTATCTATCTATCTATCTATCTATCTATCTATCTATCTATCTATCTATCTATCTGTGACAGCGCCATCTTGAGGTCTGTCGTTCTAGGCGCTGGCCCCATCTGGGCAGTCATATTGTCTATGTGGTTTAGTGCCTTTTGATCACGTTATCTTCGAGCAGATTTATTACAAGGCCATAATATATGCCTACATATTAGTTGTGTTTTTGCTCTAGTTGTGTAAATCTGTGTTTTCATGCATTCTGGAGCAATAATCGCGTGTGTTATCTGTGTGGCGCAGATTAATACGCGAGCGCGCAGTAAATTGAGTGGTTAGGCCAGGGCTTATAAAAAGGGGTAGCAAGCGGCGAAACCGGTCTATGTTTGAGAGAGCCGCCCAGTGAGAACAGACTAAGAAGACACACAAGAGCCAAGCTGTAAATGCCTTGAGCACACAGTCTATGAACACTGACTGGGTGTTTGTTGGATTGTTTGTTTGGTGTTCGGTTCTGTTCGGTAGAATTAAATGTTGATCTGCATAAGGCTTTGGGTTGCTTGAATTGTTAAGTCTGCTGCTGAGAGGGTTGCAAGCAACCAATAATTGCAACCCCTGTCAAACGATCCTTTATAAATTTTCTTAGTGCACGGGTCTTGGGTGTGAGGTACCCCTAGCGCCCCTGTCACAAGTGGCGTCGTCGACAGGATTGACAGACAGCACGCAGTGAAGCAACTCTTCAGCAATCAGAGCAGCAACAGCCGAAACAGTAGAACACCCAGTTCAGTGCAAGGCGAGGGACGGGATCATCCAGTTTGTCAAGATTTCTAGTCAACTCTACTAGCAACAAGATGGCGGCACGCAACACACGCGCTGCTAGTAGAACTGATAACGAAGATGTGGCTGAGGTGGATGACCCTGTAGCAGGGCTGGATCGTCAACCAGAACGAGTGCAGTACATCGTGGTACCTACTCACAAGAGAGTGCGGTGCTTTGGGGAGCGCACGGGTCCTACGGCCGAGGAATATGTCAGAGAGGTGAGAGCTGCCTGGAGAGTAGGGATGATGAGTAAAGAGGACCAGGCAGATGTTATTCTTGACAGTGTGACCCCAAGTGTCCACAGGGAGCTGAGGATTCAGGCTGATGATGATGACCCAGAATCGATGCTACATTCCATTCTTAGGGTGTATGGGGAGCGTCGGAGCATCCCAGAAGTAATGGCCGCGTTCTACTCTACCCGGCAAGGTGCAAGGGAGTCTCTTTGGGAATTCTCCCATCGCATTCACGAGGTGTTTGAAAGTGCTGTAAGGGCACAAAAGCAGAACAACGTCACTCCTTTGGCGCCATCCTTTCTTCGTGACCAGTTTGCTGCTTGTCTGAGAGATGACCTACTAAGAAAGCTTGCAAAGGAAATGATCATCAAGGAGCCAACAGCATCGTTCACGTCGGTGAGGGACTATGCCCTACGGTTTTTGGAGACTGAGCCCACTTCTGGGGCTGGTGTTGCCAGTGTCGAAGCAGCTTTGGGGGCTGGTGTTGCCAGTGTTGAAGTGGCAAGAACAGAGACTGTGTCAGATACGCATGCATTAAACGCAGAAGTAGAGCGGCTGAGAGCACAGGTGGCTCAATTAGAGGCTAAAATTGATGCGATGTCTCAGGAGCAGGGGAGACGTACCAGGACAGTTCGTTGTTTTAGATGCAGAGAACTAGGCCACGTACAGAATCGATGTCCACAGGCGTTAAACTAGACCCCTCTGCGGCTGGGAGTCAGGTTACAGAAGGGGAGCAAAATGGCTCAAAGATAAAGAGGGTTGGTGGTCGACCGGAGTGTGAGGTGCTTATTGCAGGGAAGAAAGTCAAAGGCGGCCAGGGATGTAAGGGTAGCAGGAGGCGACCCAGGGCACCAAGGAAGCCTAGGAAAATAAGATGCTTCAACTGTGGAGACCTTTCGAACCACATGGCAGCCAAGTGTCCCCAGGGCCCGCTTCCTAAGCGATGTTTCCATTGTAGGTCCCCGGACCATTTGATATCGGTTTGCCCATCAAAGAGCGCCCTCTCTAAGCGTACCAACACATCTACATTGCCGTCACAGTGCAAGCCAAGAGATGGCCGTGGCAACTGTCACCATAAGGGCGCCAGGAAAAGTGGTCGACATTTAGAGGAGGAGACTCATCTAAAACTCGTTGAAGGACACGTTTCCAGGCTACGAGGGGCGCACGTAAGAGCAGAGCCACCGTTGCAGAGTTTTGCAGCAGTCCGGAAAGAGAGATGTGACAAGCTGTCGTGTTCTACTCCACTACAGGTCGGAGAATTGGTGAAGAAGAGAATGCACGACGCTGAGAGATCCGAGATTCGTGATATGTGGTCAGAAGACGAGTACGTTGTAGTTCGTGCTCCCACAATGACAGGGGGTCCATATATCATCCAACGAACGGACAGAGCGAGTCCGAGCATTAGAGTCACCGGCAATGACCTGAGACGAAGTGAAGGAAAAGGTGATCCTCCAGATTTGGAGAATACGACTGGGGAGCCTGATTTAGTGTAGTTGTCGGGACGACAACAAAATCAGGCGGGGAATATGTGACAGCGCCATCTTGAGGTCTGTCGTTCTAGGCGCTGGCCCCATCTGGGCAGTCATATTGTCTATGTGGTTTAGTGCCTTTTGATCACGTTATCTTCGAGCAGATTTATTACAAGGCCATAATATATGCCTACATATTAGTTGTGTTTTTGCTCTAGTTGTGTAAATCTGTGTTTTCATGCATTCTGGAGCAATAATCGCGTGTGTTATCTGTGTGGCGCAGATTAATACGCGAGCGCGCAGTAAATTGAGTGGTTAGGCCAGGGCTTATAAAAAGGGGTAGCAAGCGGCGAAACCGGTCTATGTTTGAGAGAGCCGCCCAGTGAGAACAGACTAAGAAGACACACAAGAGCCAAGCTGTAAATGCCTTGAGCACACAGTCTATGAACACTGACTGGGTGTTTGTTGGATTGTTTGTTTGGTGTTCGGTTCTGTTCGGTAGAATTAAATGTTGATCTGCATAAGGCTTTGGGTTGCTTGAATTGTTAAGTCTGCTGCTGAGAGGGTTGCAAGCAACCAATAATTGCAACCCCTGTCAAACGATCCTTTATAAATTTTCTTAGTGCACGGGTCTTGGGTGTGAGGTACCCCTAGCGCCCCTGTCACAAGTGGCGTCGTCGGCAGGATTGACAGACAGCACGCAGTGAAGCAACTCTTCAGCAATCAGAGCAGCAACAGCCGAAACAGTAGAACACCCAGTTCAGTGCAAGGCGAGGGACGGGATCATCCAGTTTGTCAAGATTTCTAGTCAACTCTACTAGCAACAAGATGGCGGCACGCAACACACGCGCTGCTAGTAGAACTGATAACGAAGATGTGGCTGAGGTGGATGACCCTGTGGTAGGGCTGGATCGTCAACAAGAACGAGTGCAGTACATCGTGGTACCTACTCACAAGAGAGTGCGGTGCTTTGGGGAGCGCACGGGTCCTACGGCCGAGGAATATGTCAGAGAGGTGAGAGCTGCCTGGAGAGTAGGGATGATGAGTAAAGAGGACCAGGCAGATGTTATTCTTGACAGTGTGACCCCAAGTGTCCGTAGGGAGCTGAGGATTCAGGCTGATGATGATGACCCAGAATCGATGCTACATTCCATTCTTAGGGTGTATGGGGAGCGTCGGAGCATCCCAGAAGTAATGGCCGCGTTCTACTCTACCCGGCAAGGTGCAAGGGAGTCTCTTTGGGAATTCTCCCATCGCATTCACGAGGTGTTTGAAAGTGCTGTAAGGGCACAAAAGCAGAACAACGTCACTCCTTTGGCGCCATCCTTTCTTCGTGACCAGTTTGCTGCTTGTCTGAGAGATGACCTACTAAGAAAGCTTGCAAAGGAAATGATCATCAAGGAGCCAACAGCATCGTTCACGTCGGTGAGGGACTATGCCCTACGGTTTTTGGAGACTGAGCCCACTTCTGGGGCTGGTGTTGCCAGTGTCGAAGCAGCTTTGGGGGCTGGTGTTGCCAGTGTTGAAGTGGCAAGAACAGAGACTGTGTCAGATACGCATGCATTAAACGCAGAAGTAGAGCGGCTGAGAGCACAGGTGGCTCAATTAGAGGCTAAAATTGATGCGATGTCTCAGGAGCAGGGGAGACGTACCAGGACAGTTCGTTGTTTTAGATGCAGAGAACTAGGCCACGTACAGAATCGATGTCCACAGGCGTTAAACTAGACCCCTCTGCGGCTGGGAGTCAGGTTACAGAAGGGGAGCAAAATGGCTCAAAGATAAAGAGGGTTGGTGGTCGACCGGAGTGTGAGGTGCTTATTGCAGGGAAGAAAGTCAAAGGCGGCCAGGGATGTAAGGGTAGCAGGAGGCGACCCAGGGCACCAAGGAAGCCTAGGAAAATAAGATGCTTCAACTGTGGAGACCTTTTGACCTTCGAACCACATGGCAGCCAAGTGTCCCCAGGGCCCGCTTCCTAAGCGATGTTTCCATTGTAGGTCCCCGGACCATTTGATATCGGTTTGCCCATCAAAGAGCGCCCTCTCTAAGCGTACCAACACATCTACATTGCCGTCACAGTGCAAGCCAAGAGATGGCCGTGGCAACTGTCACCATAAGGGCGCCAGGAAAAGTGGTCGACATTTAGAGGAGGAGACTCATCTAAAACTCGTTGAAGGACACGTTTCCAGGCTACGAGGGGCGCACGTAAGAGCAGAGCCACCGTTGCAGAGTTTTGCAGCAGTCCGGAAAGAGAGATGTGACAAGCTGTCGTGTTCTACTCCACTACAGGTCGGAGAATTGGTGAAGAAGAGAATGCACGACGCTGAGAGATCCGAGATTCGTGATATGTGGTCAGAAGACGAGTACGTTGTAGTTCGTGCTCCCACAATGACAGGGGGTCCATATATCATCCAACGAACGGACAGAGCGAGTCCGAGCATTAGAGTCACCGGCAATGACCTGAGACGAAGTGAAGGAAAAGGTGATCCTCCAGATTTGGAGAATACGACTGGGGAGCCTGATTTAGTGTAGTTGTCGGGACGACAACAAAATCAGGCGGGGAATATGTGACAGCGCCATCTTGAGGTCTGTCGTTCTAGGCGCTGGCCCCATCTGGGCAGTCATATTGTCTATGTGGTTTAGTGCCTTTTGATCACGTTATCTTCGAGCAGATTTATTACAAGGCCATAATATATGCCTACATATTAGTTGTGTTTTTGCTCTAGTTGTGTAAATCTGTGTTTTCATGCATTCTGGAGCAATAATCGCGTGTGTTATCTGTGTGGCGCAGATTAATACGCGAGCGCGCAGTAAATTGAGTGGTTAGGCCAGGGCTTATAAAAAGGGGTAGCAAGCGGCGAAACCGGTCTATGTTTGAGAGAGCCGCCCAGTGAGAACAGACTAAGAAGACACACAAGAGCCAAGCTGTAAATGCCTTGAGCACACAGTCTATGAACACTGACTGGGTGTTTGTTGGATTGTTTGTTTGGTGTTCGGTTCTGTTCGGTAGAATTAAATGTTGATCTGCATAAGGCTTTGGGTTGCTTGAATTGTTAAGTCTGCTGCTGAGAGGGTTGCAAGCAACCAATAATTGCAACCCCTGTCAAACGATCCTTTATAAATTTTCTTAGTGCACGGGTCTTGGGTGTGAGGTACCCCTAGCGCCCCTGTCACATATCTATCTATCTATCTATCTATCTATCTATCTATCTATCTATCTATCTATCTATCTATCTATCTATCTATCTATCTATCTATCTATCTATCTATCTATCTATCTATCTATCTATCTATCTATCTATCTATCTATCTATCTATCTATCTATCTATCTATCTATCTATCTATCTATCTATCTATCTATCTATCTATCTATCTATCTATCTATCTATCTATCTATCTATCTATCTATCTATCTTTTAATGTTTATTTTTATTTTTATTTATTTTATTTTTACATTCATTATTATTATTATTATTCTTTTTTAATGTTAAAAACGTACTTTAATTATGATGATTATTGCAAATGTAATATTACTTTTATAATGATAAATGCCTTAATTATGCTTATAGTAAATGTGAGGATGAAAGGATATAGTATATATGATGAGAGAGAGAGGAAGGGCAGAATGTCAGACGGGCCTGCGTGCCCAATTCTTAACCCTTTGAAAATAAAGTTCGTTCGTTCTATCTATCTATCTATCTATCTATCTATCTATCTATCTATCTATCTATCTATCTATCTATCTATCTATCTATCTATCTATCTATCTATCTATCTATCTATCTATCTATCTATCTATCTATCTATCTATCTATCTATCTATCTATCTATCTATCTATCTATCTATCTATCTATCTATCTATCTATCTATCTATCTATCTATCTATCTATCTATCTATCTATCTATCTATCTATCTATCTATCTATCTATCTATCTATCTATCGATCTATCTATCTATCTATCTATCTATCTATCTATCTATCTATCTATCTATCTATCTATCTATCTATCTATCTATCTATCTATCTATCTATCCCCCTATCCATCCACCCAACCACCTATCCATCCATACATTCGTCCATCTGTCTGCTCGGATGTAGAGAGGTTTTATGACGACTCACATGTTGGCAAAAGAAGAAGAAAATAATGGATTTCACAGCACTGAGAAATCAAAAAGAAAACA
Source organism: Oreohelix idahoensis (assembly GCA_024509875.1). Lineage (NCBI taxonomy): Eukaryota > Metazoa > Mollusca > Gastropoda > Stylommatophora > Oreohelicidae > Oreohelix > Oreohelix idahoensis. Next base: position 38,117 of record JAMPIV010003276.1, on the reverse strand, counting down.
AATCCAACAAAAATAAGTATTTCACCTCAAACGTCAGAGCAACCCTAATGTAAAACTATCAAAACACGGAGATTAAAAAAAACATTCACAAAGCTGCACACTGTCATAAACGGGTGACTGATTTGAATAGAGGGATTCAAATAGCTGACAGGATCGCGATTATTTGTAAAAAGGACCAGACAAGTGGAAGTGGAAAAAGAGGCAAAACACTTTGCCGTTGTATAGTGCACACACTGGTTGCAAGAATGGGGTGCGTCCTATGGAAGTTAGAACTGAAAATAGAACTAGTGAAGAAGAAAAAAATTTGCTAAATATTTTGACCATATAAAAAGACATAACACCTTGCAGATGATTATAATAGAAGGCTGAGTTGAAGACAAACGCGCATGAGGAAGACAGCGCTATAAGTGGGAAGATAACATCAAGAGATGGACAGGAAAGAGTCTATCAGAGTGCACCACCAAGACAAGAGACAGAAGATGTTGGAGATCCATTACAGCCAACCTTCGTTGTGCACATAGCAGCTGATGATGAGTACTTATATTGCGGAAATCTGCTCAGAGCAATACAAGGCAGTCTTTCTTCTGGAGTACCCAGGGTAAAAGAAATACAGAAGGAAATTTGGGAAAAACTTGAAACGGGTAAAGTAGGCATTGAATGAGCTTGAACAGCCAGCAGAGAACACGAGAACTTGACGTGAATTAGATAAAGTCTTGTACTCCACAACAACTACAACAACAATTACTACTACTACTACCACAAATACTACTACTACTACTACTGCTACTACTATAACTACTAAAACTACTAGTACTATTAATGCTAATTCTGCTACTATAAGGTCTTTTACTATTATTACTACTTTCACTACTTCTACTACTGCTACTACTACTACTTTTACTACTACTACTACTACTTTTACTACTACTACTACTACTACTACTACTACTACTACTACTACTACTACTACTTTTACTACTACTACTACTACTACTACTACTACTACTACTACTACTACTACTTTTACTACTACTACTACTACTTTTATTACTACTACTACTACTACTACTACTACTACTTTTACTACTACTTTTATTACTACTACTACTTTTACTACTACTACTACTACTACTACTACTACTACTACTACTACTACTACTTTTACTACTACTACTACTACTACTACTACTTTTACTACTTTTTATTACGTCCTACTATACTACTTTTACTACTATTACTACGATTTACTTACTACTTACTACTACTACATCCAATATTATTACTACTAGCATTACTCACCTCCATAACCAATACTACTTTTACTTCCACTGTGCTACACTATTACTACGATGATTACTCCACCAATACTGGTGCTACAAGTGATACTACTGCACATCCGCCGCTGCTCTTACTTCCTTGTCCCCTTTGTCGTGTAGTTATCTGCCTTTGTGTCTGTTCCTCTCCTTGTTTACTTTCTTGAAAAGAATAGTTGGACGGACGCAGCTGATGTTCAAAGATGTGGTGCAAGAGAGACATTAGGGCACTGGACGTAAATCCAGCAACTTGGGAGGATGAAGCTGCAGATTGCACCAAGTGGCGATGCTCTCTACGGTGCCACTACATATTGTGCGAAAAGAAGCTTTCACGGCAAGCAGACGAGAGGAGAAAACGTCAAAAGGAGCACCAGGAAAATATGTACCTGAGGGCTGTCACCTCAGGTGTGCATTCCCATAGTCAGTTACGACTGAAGGGGCTTTTATTATTATTACTTCCTTGAGCTGATCATTTTTTGTCTCTTCCTTTTCCCCATCATTTTCTTAGATTTCCTTTTATATTCCTTCTCCTATTATTGCTTTCCTAATTCCCTCAAGTAATTTTGTATTTATTTTTACAACACTTATACCAAGCAAAGTAAGAAATTACCTCCGCTTAACATAAGAGGCGGGACTTATCGTCAGCTGGAAATTTCATTAACCCTTAGTTATTTCCAAATTAATCTTGCTCGAATCAAAAACCTAGCGCGTAGCGGTTCACAAGGGTTAACAGTGTTATCAGGAGAAAAAAAAATCAGATACGCTTGTATTTAAGAAGCAGACTGTGGGAGGAACAATAAACAGCGTTTAACAAGCCTGGGGAAACGCTTCGGGAGCAGACGTAGGAACGAGGTTGTCCTGGTTTTTCATGGTAGGATATTAGAGACGTCTGGTTCAGTTTACGGGAAAGTAAAATTCAGTTACACAAATATCTTGTGCAATGCAAGAGAAACGCTGTATTTATCATAAGGGTAATATATTAACAACAACAATAACAAGAAGCCAGAAAATCTGGAGGCAAGTTTTGAAATTCTGAAAATGTCAGGAATTGGTTTGTCGCACACAAAAGATGTTTTAATTCCACTGAATAATTTTGAATCAGGAAATCGGAAAGAGATCAGATTATACTCAAAAGTAGGGCTGTACGAATACACGACATGTACAGATTCTAGCCTCACAATGCAGTTGTTGTTGTTGTTTTTTTTTTTTTTTTCTCTCATTTTTCTCATCCGATACCCCCAGTAACTATACGGAGGGCAGTTATGCATTGTAGAGTTAGAGAACTCATATATATATATAACAGATAGAGAGTTAGAGAACTCATATATATATATATATATATATATATATATATATATATATATATATATATATATATATATATATATATATATATATATATATATATATATATATATATATATATATATATATATATATATATAACAGCCGGACCACTGTACCCTCCGACATATAGTACAAAGCCACCACAAATTTGTGGTTGTGCATTAGGCTAGCAAGAACAGCTATGCTTTGGACCCCTGAAGGAAAACGAAAGAGAGGCCGACCAAAAACAACCTGGCGGAGGACTGTGGAGGCTGAGATGCAAAGAATGAACCAGAGTTGGGGCACTGTACGAAGGATGGCCACCGACCGAGCAAAGTGGAATCAATTTGTTGTTGCCCTACAAGACGCCACTAGGCGTGATGGCCACTGACTGCTTTGACGGTCGGTGGCTAAGGATCAAAGAAGAGGAAGAAGATTAGGCTAGCAACTCATCATGTGACACAAATTTGTGGTTGTGCATTAGGCTAGCAAATCATCATGTCAAACAAATACCGAAACCACCGATTGAAGAGCACGTGAATGCTTGGTGCAGGCGTCCTTTAAGAGGAGGGGGGAGGGGGGGGGGCAGATGTAGGGGTCGCTACATGTTCCGTAAGAAGCGAAAAAGGCGGAGGAAGAAGAAGAAAATGAAGAGATCATGGCTGTGAGATTTACTTATTGTGTGTAAGGCACTTCCAGCAAAAACCCGTAGCAACAGAGAATAAATTAGTTGAAAGCCTGGAGCTGATTGCCTCCTACAGGACGATGACTTGCAGATATGCCGTTAGAGTCGAGTGATCCACATAGAGACAAAAGCTGAAGACAAATAATCTGACAGCGCAAACTTTTCAGTCAATGTAAATCACCTTATGAGAAACTAAGAACCAGGAATCCAGACCTCCAGGACGACTCAGAGTCTGCTGGGAGGACAATCTTTGAAAGACCGAGGGCTAGATTGGAACCAGGCCTGAAGGTAGACAGCCGATAGAATAGTATGGCGCTCCCCCTCCAAACCTCTACACCCCACGGTAGAAGAAGGATGACTAAGTAAAAATAAGGTAAAGGATCCCGTTACACGCCCATTAAGGCATATTTGGAATATGGTGTTAGGCCCATATTTTCGTGACCGTCGGCACACTAGGGGTGATGTGGTCAGCATCACGCCGGCCGCATTAACCTTCCCAGAGTTGCTCTAGTACCCATTTGGGGCTGGGTCGACCCAGAAGCCATTTGTGGCCTAAAAATATCGCACCTCATCTGGGGATCGAACCATAGACCACTGCGCTAGGGAGCCAGTAAGTAAGTATGTAAATAAATGACTGAGCTGGAGATGGATAGGACAACACACTTAACAATCCTGTTAATAGCATTTTACCAGGCAGTCCTTCTTCTGGAATCCACAGGACAAGAAAAGTAGAGAGAGAGGAATGAAGACATTAGAGACAGACATGACAGGAATGAATAAGACATGGAGACAGACATGACAGGAATGAATAAGACATAGAAACATCTTGAGCTGATGGCACAGGACAGGAAGACTTGGCATACGTTTGCTGTAAGGCCTGGGGCGTTGAAAGCTGATGATGCTGTTGATGATGATGAAATTACTAAACAAATGCAGTTTCTTTATATATTTGTTAAAGTTGTTCCCTGCTTACGTAACAGCAACATTCTTTTAACGCTGGTACAGATGGCAGGAAAGTGCGCAAAAAGCATGTCGGATTATCTTGTCAGGTTATTTCAAACTTAAGATGAAGAGCTCAAAGTAAACTGCGGAATTTGCTAATCCGCACAGACAACATTAAAAGCTAACGAAGACAAGTTTAATTAATCATGGATGGTTGAAAGAAATTTAAAAAAAAAAAAAAATTAAAAAATCGGGACGAAAGAACACTTTCCCAAACACTGCAGCAAGATTATGTTTGTGAACAAATGTTTGTAAAATGTTATACACAAATATGAAGCAACACAAGGAAAATCTGGCTGGACAGATGGGCAAACGCGCCGACTGGCCGAAATGTCTTTGATGAAATGTTCTGCCCAAAAGATAACGACAACATAAACAGACTCAGCAGGAGGAATCAAAGTCTTATCTTTCAGTTTCGAACAGGACACGCCAGAGTCAATAGTCATCTAAACCGTATCAACTCTCAGCACCTACCCATGTGTAGACACTGCTCTCATGAAACAACCAGACACCTCCCAATAGAGTGTCCATCACTGTAACATATGAAAATAGTGCAGCAGTAATCATCCACTTTTGCCCCTCCCCATCTAGAGTATACTTTTGCTACATGAACGAAGGATTCACCAGTTTAATTAACACGAGGGCCATCTGGCAATCAAGCCCTATGTGAAACAGAGAGCGAAGCGCGGAGCATGGCGTAATAGATTCTTTGATCAGGGAAACACACGATATTCAGTGAGACGGACCTTGGATTGTAAAACTTTCAAGTGAAAATTGCATAGCTGATTTTCGGCAAGGCGGAGATGATGAAAGTCAAGAGGTGGTAAAATTACCTTTGATTCAAGAAATCGAACGGCAAATTGGCTCGGGTCTGGCAGTGGTGTGACTTTCGCATTAAAGAACGATAGTACGGAACATATCAATATATACCATGTCTCTCCGATAGCCATGATCAGTTGCCAGAAACCTATCTGAATTCACTAGCTCGTTATCTTAAGATTTCTAGTACAGAGTGAAAATTAATAGATTCCGTGGAGTGTTTCATTTTTCTCATTGCGGTAATTATATACTAGATTTGAAGTGATTTAGTGTGTTTAAAGTTTTCAATATATATTTCACTGAGATTTTCTGTGCTAATTAAATAACTTATAGCTAACTTTCCAGCTGTAAAGTAAATTTAATTACTCGCTATTTTTCCAGTAAGAGATGTTTTAAATTGACTAGTACATACATTAAATAACTGTCTACTGACGGCATATATTATTTACTTCTATCCATTTTTATGTAATATTTTTAAATGACTAGTGTTCATATCACGCGTTAACAGAATGATAGGATAAGCTAGACACGCGTGTTTTAAATCTAATTTATAACAGAGTGGTGTAGAGGTCCTATTTTTAACACGTGTTAGATATGATATTGATAATTTGGTTAAATGTGTATATGTTCTTTTCCTAAAATATAGGCTGATCAAACCTGAGTACTAGCGGCTTGTTTTCTTATGGCCATATGAACTTATGATCATACGAACTTATAATATTATAAGCATCCAAGAATATTTAATATTGATGAGCTTCTTGCTGTGACCTGTGCGGTCCAATTTTCCCGAGAGAAACCAGAATAGAACCATTGAATTATAATATTAACTGGGCCAGAACTATTACCAGATTTACTTATATCAATCTCATCAGCCAGCTGTGGTGAAATATATTGTCAGCAACATTTGTGTAACTTAACCTAGCGTCTCAGCCACCTGAGGCTAAACAACATAGGAACTATATATATGTTCTATTCATCCTACGTCGGCGATCACCACGCATGAACCTTACTCCAACCAACTGAAGGCATAGATAACTTATTGTATCCAGGACAAATTTAACACCGACTCTAGCGACTCCGGTGAAATTTGCAGTCAGCAACAACGGAGAGTCTGGGGCTGGATTTGGCAAACTTAAATTTGACACTAAATATATATATATTCTAATGGTAAAGAACTTCATTACGCGAATGGTTGCAAAGGAACAAAAATGTCAGAAATGTTCTTCAAAACGAACTCCAACAAGTAGTGTTTAACTGGTCACTTACTGGCAGCACACAAGTCTGTGATGACTGTACATATATTTTATTTAACGTGACACATACGGAGTGGAACAAGACGATCATAGTTACAGGTGCAAAAAGGTCATACGTCAAAATGTTGATAATTACTTTTCAAGTTCATGAAGATTCTCTAACAATTAAGTCCTCTTATTCAAGTGACTAAGGATCACTTTCTCTACCATATCATATGTATTGCAGTCAAGTCCGTTGACCTTCTTTCAAGGACGTAACTTATGGCCAACGGATTCATTCTCAAGGAGCAATACTTCTTATCATACTTGTAACAATTCCAGACTTTTTCCATACGATATTTATGTAGCATATATAAAATCCAGACAAAGTCATACACGACAATACAATCAGGTTAGAGTCTTCTGTTGACTAACCTCTCCCAAAATCCATGCCATGACTTTGGCATTGGCGAAACGGCATATTAAAACATGTGAAGCATACAAAATCAATTAACTTCGTTTCCTCGTAGGTATCCTCCCTCTACGGTAATTCAAACAAGGCAATCGACTCCGTTTGTCCATTCTAGGAATGACATACTACGATGGATTCCCGCTAGACCATAACTAGGAGCGGCCTGATACTTCAATTAAAAATCAATAAACATTCAATGTGAAATGGGGCGACACTTACATGATACTTCCACTATTGGCTTCGACATGAAGACCAATATATATATCAATAGAAATAATGGCTTCCACAAACTTGCCACGAATACAAGAAATATTCCACGGACATCAACATGGTCCGTACTGCCCCATACAAAACATGACGTCAGAATCCCCAAACTAGGTTACCCGTGCGTCCAAAGCAACTCACACTGCATTGTGCACGTCAGTGCGTGAATCAATCGAACGCACAAATAATATAACTATATTAAGACTGGTGCGTACATTTGGCAGGACCGAAGACTACCCCCTTAGGTAATAAATGTACGTAACAGCTACCTTATTACCTCCCCTTAAAAAAATTAATTCTATTAATTTTTTTGAACTTAGTACCCGAGAGAGATGAGTCAAAACTACAACAAGATATGAAATGCATAAAGTTATATCATATTAAGAAAAGAATATTAAACGGAAATCAATATAACTAGATGATAGTATGCATTAAAGCACACATCCACAATCGACCTACTTTGGAACGATGTGGTAATATTCGAAGTAAAAACAAGTTGAAAATGAAAAATGAAAAAACCATAAAAAAAAAGATGATAATAAAATTCAACTAAGTTTTCAAAAAAAAAATTTGAAACATATGATTTCAAAAATGAAAATGAACAGCAACACTGATGATAATCAATGACAAGAGAATCAATAAAAACAGAAAAATTGAAAATACAATGTGCAAAAATGAAGCAATGCAAAATTAAACACTTTAAGAATCAACACCCTTAATGTTTTCTAACACTAGTACGGTTGACTAGTGATCTAACAGTGAGATATCATAACTAAGACCCGTGAATGCAGGTATTACGTGACAACTAAGAAAGTTAGTATGTGTGTGATCCATAATTAATTAAATAGATTAAATTGAATTATTCTACTTAATATATTTCTTAATTACCAACAAATAACCAGTTACTAATATATTCTAAGTAATTCCAATATCACTCATTGTCAATGTTCAGTTACAACTAGTTAGTAATCGACGAGACGATGTTCTCAATGTTCCATACACGATAAAATATATTCTCGAACACGATATGTAGTGTAATATGTTCCATAGGAATAACAAATGTATATTTGTCGCTCTTAACAATGTTTCCATACTAATAAAAAGTTACTGTAGTACCAATGTTCCCGTACTAATAAAATGTTACTCTAATACCACTGTTCCCGTTCTAATAAAACGTTACTATAGTATCAATGTTCCCGTACTAATAAAACGTTACTACACAAGAAGTAATGTTATAATCTATAAGTAAGTATATCCTGAAAGTTATACTTATACGAATACTTCAGTTATATAAACAGTATTTATAGATGTACAATCAATGATAATGTACAAAGTTATTCATGTTATCGGTGAGGATGTTTCAACATCTGGAAGTGGTTTAGTTTCGACAAGTTCGCTTGGGCATCTCGACAAACAGTCTGCGAACACATTCTTCACTCCAGGAATAGCTCGTATTTCAAAATTGAATGGTTGAAGCGCTATAGCGTAACGCGCTGACTTCGATGATTTAACGTTCTTCGTGTTCAGTGCGGTAAGAGCTTTTTGGTCAGATTCCACCACAAAGTGTGAGCCGAGGAGGTAACGTTCCAGTTTTGTGATTGCCCATACTAATGCGAGGAGCTCTTTATCCAGAACGGAGTATTTGAGTTCGCTCTCCGTAAGTTTTCTGGACACGTACATCACCGGAAATAAGGTGCCGTTATATTCCTGCATCAAAACTGCAGCAATAGCGTAAGAAGATGCATCACTGCTAAGAATGAAAGTGAGATTTTTGTTAGGCAACCTCAAAAAAGGTTCATTTGAAAAAAATCGTTTTATATAGTCTAACGCCGTTTGGTGATCCTGCGATCACTTTATTACATTAGATGTGCCTTTCTTCAGTAGAGACGAAAAAGGTGCAGTTATAGTAGACAAATGAGGGATGAATTTTGAATAGAACTGTATTAGTCATAAAAGAGACCTAACTGGTTTTTTTGTCTTAGGTGCTGAGATGTTTAAAATTTTAGAGACGTTACTGTCTTCTGTATACATGAAACCATGACCTATGCGGTGACCCAGAAATGAGATGTCATGAAAACCGACAAAAGCCTTTGAAGGTTTCGCTGTTAAGTTATAATCCCGTAAGGTAGAAAGTAAAGCTTTTAATCCATGAATATGTTCATCCCAAGAGTCACTGAAAAGACAGATGTCATCTATATAAGTAATGACATCGGGACGATGAGACAATATGCGGCGCATCATGCGTACAAAGGTAGCTGGCGCATTCATTAGTCCGAATGGCATAAAATTCCATAGGAAAAGTTCATGAGAACTAGAAAAAGAACAAATAACTATTACAAGAAAGAGATGATGACTGCATAGGCTGAGTCATCAAAGAATGTGAAATCAAAATCCACTATCAGTGAGTTAATATCTGCGTGACGCAGAATCAGGTACCAATTGTAAATGAAGAGAATGGTGGTGAAAATACACACCATTGTCCCGCTCGATAGCCATGCGAGCATCTCTATTGGTCCTAAAAGTAACCACGGCGTCACCATACCTGTTATTGGTATGAGGTAACAGACGCACGAACCTAACGTCTGCCGTGTGGTTGAGAAAATCTCCTAGTGCTTGCCAACTAGTTCGCTGTGGCAGATTTTGCACAAGGATGGTGCGAGAAGATGCACCTCGACCAATATAAGTGGTACCGTAGTCATAAGAATGGGAGTAAGGTTGATGAGTAACCTTATTCCTTTGATTATAATATTCATTATTTCCACATGTAGAGTTATTGTTCTTAAATGTCCCATAATTGTGTACTTGAGTATGACTATTTACGTCAGACAAAGGAGCAGGTGCACGGCATGTCGTAAACACCTGTTTGCTGGGTAAAGTGCAAAATTTGCTGACTAGCTTATTGTTTTTACTTTTATTATCGGAGTTACAACAAGTATTTTTATTAGGAACATCTCTTCCCTTTTTCTCAAACCTAACCTTTTTCTTTAGATCAGTTGCCGGAAGATCTATCCGCCAGGATTTGTTTTCAGAACTGGCCTTATTATTCTGCCGAGGGAAGGTATATGTCCCACGGAATGACCTACTAGTCTTCACAGGTTGCGTTGAAACCTTAATATCCTTCTTAAGAATGGATGCATGTCGTAAAGGTTGTAACGAATTAGCCACAGTGGCGTAATGAACAATGGTATCATTTTCACTACTAGATTCCGAGATCTTATCATTACAAAACAGTTTAGCAATATGTGTATGTGAAACAAATCTAGGAATAGTAGTAAATGCATAGGCATCATGTATATTCTGCTTTTCCCAATCAGCAATCTGCTGTGGGGTACACTCTTTAATACCATGTATGCGACCAAGTATTACATCACAAATTGGATTCGGAAGGAGACATGCCTGGATCTTTCCTGAAAAAAATGGTGTATTAAGGTCAATAATAGCCGTGGGAAATGTTTCAACGGTGCCACCAGAAGTCACACACTTGACAACCCTGCCCGTGGCACAACTTGGGTTGATCAGCGAAGTCCGGACGCCCACAGTACTACAACCTGAGTCAAATAGGAGAGAGCATGAAATGTTGTTGACAAATCCCTTGTTAAACTTAAGAGAGCCCTGTCCCTGGTGTACTGACGCAGCAGTGGCCGTACAGACTGCAGGTAGACTAGGCAAGGTATGTCCGCAACGCAGCGTCGTGATCGCCTTAGGCTGGAAAAGAGTCGAGCATTCTGGACAGTCTTTCACCTGGGTACAATCAAGAGAACAAGACATAGCATTGTGAGTTTCAGCTACTTTACCCTGTTCAATGTTAGCCTGAGTATCACTTAAAGCGACATTAGAATGTCTACCCATATTACTCGACGATCTATCTCTACGACGCGATCGATTTTGATTATTTGCATTAAAATTGCCATAATTGTCGTTTCTGCTTGAGTTAAAATTTGGATGAGTCCGATAATTTGTATAATTAAAGTTATGATGTTCTTTAAAATTTTTATTCCAAGAATCTTGTCTGTTTTGCGGACCCTGAGATCTTGATCTCCAGTTTTGTTTATTATAATGTCCTTGATTATTTTTAAAATTATTATTACCAAAATCTCGCGATCTGTGAGCTTGGTTCCAAGAAACATTAAATGGAGCAGATTGTTGAAATTGCTTCCCCTTGTAAAAGTTATCATTGTTAAAATTGTAATTATTTCCCTTATTGACATACCTGTCAGCACTAAAGGAACGATTTCGTGAAAAATTGTTTTGTTGTGCTGCAAAAGCAACAGGCAATTCACTCTTAATCTGTGCATTACTTAGATCCATGGTTGGGTGAGCAGTGCAGACATTTTTAGCATGTTCTTCTAAGTCTTTCATAGATAAAGGTTTCCGTTCGTGTAAAAATGCGAGAAATGTAGGATTTACAGACGATAGTACCTTATCGCGCATCAGTAAATCGAAGAGACCTTCATACGATTTTTCAATTTTGGATAATTCGATCCATCTTTCTAGGGTTAGTCGTATTTGTGACAGAAAATCACTGAAATTTCTGCTTGATTGCGGTAGCAATGTACGAAATCTTAATCGGTATTCATCTTCTGTCATTTGAAATTTCTTCAGAAGTGCGGCTCTAAGAGCATTATAATCATTCTTCTCATTAATACTGGTAGTATGATAAACTGCTAAAGCATCCCCAGTAAGTAACCTGGATAAATATGTGCAATATAGTGTTTTTATCCACGTTATAAGACCTACAAGTGGCCTCAAATCTATCTAGGAAAAATATTACGTCATCCGACGGGGGATTAAATTTAGGTAATTTAAGGTGAATTTCCTTAAAATGATCATGTCTGGATGAAGTTTGGCTTTCAAAAGTTCTCTGAGAATTAGCTTCCTGAGTTAACCTAAGTCTCTCATATTCTGACTCTGCTAATTTTAGTTCATGCTGTCGTTTTTTATCATTCTCTTCCATCTCAAGCTGAAGTCGTTTTGTATTTTGTTCAGCTATTAATCTTCTTTCTTCCATTTCCTTTTGTTTAACTTCCATTTCCTTTTGTTTAACTTCCATCTCAATTTTAAGTCTTTCTTCAGCCTCCCTTTGCTTCTGTTCTGCCTCTCGCTGAAATCGTTTCTCTTCTAATTCAGCGGCTTGTTCAGCTATTAATCTTCTTTCTTCCATTTCCTTTTGTTTAACTTCCATTTCCTTTTGTTTAACTTCCATCTCAATTTTAAGTCTTTCTTCAGCCTCCCTTTGCTTCTGTTCTGCCTCTCGCTGAAATCGTTTCTCTTCTAATTCAGCGGCTAATCTCATTTTTTCTCATTCTCCTCCGCCTCAAATTTCAAATTTTGTAATCTTAAAGTTTCTAGCTTTCTCTGTTCGGCTTCTATTTCTTGAGCTTTCTTATATTCTGCAAGTGCAAATGCTTTGCTTCATCAGGAGCCATCTGAAGAGCTTTTGCTTGCTTAATGAAATAATCTAGTGAATACATTATGCTTTATAAGTAGTCACAATACTCTAGATTTATAAAATGATAATTAATCAATGTAAATTAATTAACCTTGTTACTATAACAAGTGTTCTTCGTTCCTGTCCTAGAACGGTATATTTTGTTATCATACAATTACGAAATATGTTAATAATCAATACAGTAATTTATGTAATGAAATGTCATGAAATCAACAACGTGAAAGACAATAGAAACATTACCGACAAGACACGATAATCAAAGACGAGTGAACACAATCGTAGAAATCAACAAAAACAGAAATGTGTAACTAAAATAGAATGTCGTAAAAATTTACGATGATAACTACGATCAGATACTCAACAGGACAATTGACAACACAGTGTAAAAACATAGGTTTTGTAAAAAACTGAAGGACAGGAAAGGTGAGACGAACGCATAATACAAACAAAATTCATCATAAAACTAAATACGAGTAAAAATAACTACCAAAAACAACAAGTAAACGTGACGAAACAGCTAAACAGATACTATCATAAGGAACAATTAGCGATCGGAACTTCGGCAAGGTTTCTAGCCTTGTACCGGAATTATCGCTCAATTGAAACTTACAAGTTGAGCCCTACAGAACGTCTGACGAAGAGCCCGAATTGGCTTCGAGATGGATCTCGTTCGTCAGATCAACCTCCCTACCTCCCACGACGAATGTACAACATATAACATATAACATGGAAAATGTAAAGATGGACATAACTATAGAAGGCACAGCTAAAAGTAATAAAATGTACAACGAAAGCACGTTATACTCATCTCGCGTGTGCCGGGAAAAAACAATGTGCCTCGTCTCCGTGGATGTACGTTTGAGGATAAAATACTTCGCTCTGCGTATATAACAACAGCTCGCATGTAATAATGACGAATAGGTGATCCCAAGGCAGTCAGTCACTGTAAAACTTGACGTGGAGGTTGATTGATGACCTTGAGCATTTGGTAACCGTAAGTTGATTCTGATTCATCATCACACTAGGTTCCAAGTTTGAGATGTTGTCGCCTTGAAAGTTCAAATCTTCTTTTCAACCGATACTTGGATTGAGTACGTTCCTGTGAAATTATTTATTTCCAGACCACACTGGCATACCATTTACTGTTGGATGTTCATTCTAATGGTAAAGAACTTCATTACGCGAATGGTTGCAAAGGAACAAAAATGTCAGAAATGTTCTTCAAAACGAACTCCAACAAGTAGTGTTTAACTGGTCACTTACTGGCAGCACACAAGTCTGTGATGACTGTACATATATTTTATTTAACGTGACACATACGGAGTGGAACAAGACGATCATAGTTACAGGTGCAAAAAGGTCATACGTCAAAATGTTGATAATTACTTTTCAAGTTCATGAAGATTCTCTAACAATTAAGTCCTCTTATTCAAGTGACTAAGGATCACTTTCTCTACCATATCATATGTATTGCAGTCAAGTCCGTTGACCTTCTTTCAAGGACGTAACTTATGGCCAACGGATTCATTCTCAAGGAGCAATACTTCTTATCATACTTGTAACAATTCCAGACTTTTTCCATACGATATTTATGTAGCATATATATAATCCAGACAAAGTCATACACGACAATACAATCAGGTTAGAGTCTTCTGTTGACTAACCTCTCCCAAAATCCATGCCATGACTTTGGCATTGGCGAAACGGCATATTAAAACATGTGAAGCATACAAAATCAATTAACTTCGTTTCCTCGTAGGTATCCTCCCTCTACGGTAATTCAAACAAGGCAATCGACTCCGTTTGTCCATTCTAGGAATGACATACTACGATGGATTCCCGCTAGACCAAAGTGTATCTGAAAGTGGTCACTGCGTGTATGTGAATTGAATGAGCAGAGAAAGAAACTTATGTCTTTTGTTAACATCATATATTTATATGGTTTCTTCTTTCTTTTTTTTATCTCAATAATCTGATTAGTCACGGGATAGTTTACATTAGGAACCTATTCTTTTCCCATACTGACTATTTCATAACTTATTGTTAAGCTTTGATCTTTTGGGTTAATTAACCTCTATTGGGATCGTCCTTTCTTTTCCTTTACCAGAGGGGAGAACCTATTTGATTAATTTTCATTTTGTCTGTAAACCATAATCTAGTGATGAGTATGCTTATTGTTGTGATCTTTTATTGATAATAAACTTTATTAAACCTTTAGTTATCGTGTCGGTCGACCCCTATCTATTATATGTGATCCATAGTTTGTTTTCACGTTCGTGAGTATTTGTCACAGAATTGTGTGCATGTGAGTGCAGTGTAACTTGTATTTTCGTACAAGGAGAGAAAGTGCATCTGATTTAAATATCGTCGTCCAGATAAGATAAATTATTCTATCCAGAGACTGTCCTTTCTCTTACACGATCACCTCGTGATAAAAACTATATCTTACCCCTTACTTTCACATTGTCATCACTATCACCTCTGCTCAGACAGGGCTATAAACATCTATTACCTATATGATAAATCATAGACGACAATCACTCACAAATGCCAGGAAAAAACTATTACAGATACCTCTGACAGTCACCAACTCACTATATGGAACCTTGAAACAACTGCAGAAAACCTGCACTTTTCTAAGAATGGCATTGGGCTGCCAAAAGTAAACATGCTCAGCAGCTATGGGATATCGACAACAACAACAACAACATACACAAATATGAGACAAATAATAAAATTTAAAAAAAAAACTAGTAATGTGTTACGGGATAACGACATATTCAACAAGCTTAAGATATTAACTACCGATGGGTGTAACTGTGGCACAGGTACTGCTGAAACTCTGCTTTCAAAGATGCCTAACATATGAGGAATAGAGACAGCACATACGTCCGTCACCAGGACCATTCCTGAAAAAATCTCTATGGAGATACAAATAGCCTCAAGCTGGCCACTATTTTCTTTGAAAATATTCAAGCTGACGTCGGAGAGTGTACGGAGAAGAAGAAGAAGAAGAAGAAGAAGAAGAAGAAGAAGAAGAAGAAGAAGAAGAAGAAGAAGAAGAAGAGGAAGGAGAAAACATGACAACAGCAAGAGTTGTAAAGCTGTATTAGGAAGAACCCCAAGAACTTTAGCCGTGCAGGATTTACAACAAATGAAAGTTCAGCAGCAGCAATAGGGCGAATTACGCTAAACACTAGCTGAAGAAAGAACAACATGGAGGTAGCAGTAAAACAGTATGGATGCGAGTCATAGGCAATGACTACAACCCACAAAAGCCAGATCCAAACCTCAGAAATGAGGTATCTGAGCAAAGGTGGTTGAAGTAACATGGTCCGCAACCAGATGATACGGCAAGGCCTAAAATCCCACCCCCTGCAGACCCAAGTAGAACAGTCCCAACTAAGATGGGAGAAGATCGGCTACCCCGACAAGTATAGGGAACTGAGAGCCAGGGATCCAGACCTCAAGGACGACCCAGAGTCCGCTGGGACGACAACATTAGACAATCTTTGAAGGACCAAGGACTAGAATGGAACCAGGCCATTAGGAAGACAGCCGATAGGATAGTCTGGCGCTCTCTTTTCCAAACCTCTATACCAGTGCTCTCCAGGTTGTTCGTTGTGACGCCACTCCTCTTAGCTCTTGCACATTATTTAGGCCCAACGTTCTTCCTTCTCTTATTATTGTTCTTCGAAGTGTTTCTTTTGGTCTTCCTTTTTTCCTCTTACCCTCAGGAACCCAAGTGAGCGCCTGTAGTGGTATTCTGTTGTTTTGCATTCGTAGGACATGACCGATATATGACCATCGTCTTTTCCTTATATAGTCGGAGACATATTTCTGCCTAGAATCTTCTCTTATTTGTCGATTAGTTTTGAATTCTTTCCAACTGATGTTCATGAGTTTTCTAAGACATTTGTTCTCGAATGTATTCAGCTTGTTCTCCAATGAGAATATTATTAGTCCGCGTAAAACACTAAAATGTATTCATAAAATGAACAAATGATCTCAGAAAATATAAAACTCTGAAAGGCTTAGCTAGAAATGGGAATTTAAGATATAAACAATGTCATCAAAATTGTCAAAGAAATCCCCGGCCAATTCCTGAACTGTACAAATGGGACTACCGAGCAGTTCTTTAATTCAGACACGATTAGTGGTCAGGGAATTCCCGAACGATCGAATACACGTATTTCGGAAGTTGCGTTGGTGACAGAAAGTAGCTTTGGATTGTGATTAGGGAAGGAGGGTGCGAGGAAGACTAATGCACAGTTGACTTCCATATTCTTTTTTCTTCATCATTTAGCTTTCTGTCTAAACTGCTTTATTCATGGGTTATTCCGTAGGCCTTCACCTTGCTTACCCTGCCGCTTCCAGAACACGTCATCATGATCATCACACTTCTTTGCGCTCCCTGCGGATCATGGATCCATTTCTGTAGTAGGTGTAAAGGCTGGAAGCCTGCACCAAACATTCACATGCTTTTACAGTGGTGGTTTCTGCAGCTATTTGTTTTACATGATGAAGTTACCAGCCTCATCCACAACATTGTGTTAGTTGCCTTGTACGACATGCTTGCGGGTGTAGGAGTTCTAGTTTTTATTTGTCTCTTCAGCGAACCCCAGAAACTACATGGAACGTGTGTATAAAATACTGTCGTCTAAAGATCTCATGAAATATAAAACTGTGAAAGGCTTAGCTAGATGTGGGAATTTCAGATGTAAACCGTGTCATCAAATTTGTCAAAGAAATTCCCCGGCCAATTCCTGAACTGTACAAATGGGACTATCGAGCAGTTCGTTAATCCGGGTATGATTACTGGTCAGGGAATTCCCGACCGATCGGATAAGAACTTTGTCTGAAGTTGCGTTAGTGAGAGAAATTATCTTCGGATTGTTAGGAAAGGGGGAGGGGGCGACAAAGATAATGCACAGCTGACTTAGATAATCGTTTTCTTTACATTTCAGGTCCCTAGAGAACAATGGCCTCCAACATTTGTTACGTCACGCCTTCTTGTTCGGTGCCAAACATTGAAGGGTGAACCCAGTGCTGGATTAACCATTAAGCACAATAACAACGCACTAAGGGCGCAAAGGGAAAAGGGAGAACCATATACTTTTTTTTACCCTAGCTATCATGCCCTTAACTCTCAACTCTTTCACTGCCACACTCGACTTTAGTCGAATTTTTTTGTAATCGTTCTTATCTGCCGTGTTCGACTTTAATCAGAATTGTTTAAAGAAAACGTTGTCTTTGGAATGGTGAGTGACTAAAGTTTACAAGTTTGAAGGTGTCAGACGCAGACCTAGAGTTCAGTATGTTTGATTGTCTTACCAACGTTTTTCTGCATGAATTTCAGTGGGGTCTGGCCTGGAAGAAAACTTGAATGTTCAATCTCGTATTTCACTTTCAGCACTTACAAGGTCAAGGCAGTCACATACCAGATACTGCCGTAGAGGACTTCACTGGTGTTATTCGGTCTACCTCTGTTATTCTGCTAATTCTAGAGCATGGACTGCCTTGTAATGCTGAGCAATTGGGGTTTCCAACTGCTTGTCCTATCAGTAGGCAGCATCCTCTTCTCCCCTCTTGATCCACTGGCACTTGTCTGGTTTATACCATCAGCCTGAACAGATGAGCCATGGGAAACACCAGGAGAGAGGTTTACAGACAAATGGCTGGTCCTGATACTAATGACGACATCAGCCATCTTTCAAAGAGGGATCAGAGCACCATTTTTCGGCTCAGATCGCAACATATACCACTCAACAGTCACGTCAACAGAATCCAACCACAACACTCTCCAGAGTGCCAGCTATGTAACTACCACTACGAAACTAATGACCACCACCTCTTTGAGTGCCCAGCACTTGATGATGTTAAGAAAATGCCCCCTTCCTCCCTGGCCAGATAAGTGGAGTAATCTTGCCAGGAGAAAGAAATCAACTTGCGAAAACATACAGATATCAACTACCTGGCATTGTTTGGCCGGAGGGAGAGAGACCAAGCGCCGCTGGATCAACAACAACACCATCAGGTCGACATTACTGTCCTTATCACAGTCGTTCTACTACTACTACTACTACTACTTAGTCGCTCCTCTTCTACGCTGGGGTGTAGAGGCTTGCCTGAGAGAGCGCCATACTTACCCTATCGGGTGTCTTCTTCATGGCCTGGTTCCAATCTAGTCCTTGGTCCTTTAGAGATTGTCTAGACTTGTCGTCCCAGTGAACTGCAGGTCATTCTGAAGGTCTGGATCCCTGGCTCTTGGTTTTCCATATTTGTCCTGGTTGCCGATAGCCTCCCATTTTGCAGACATGGCCACACCATCGTCGTTGGGACTGTTCTACTTGGGCCTGCGGGTGCTGGGGTTATATGCCATGAGGTATTGTCTAGTTGCGGACCATGTATGTCTCTTCTTGTTATTTCAACCGTCTTCTTTGGATACCTCGTTCCTGAGGTGTGGAGCTAGCTTTTGTGGGTTGTAGTCATTGCCTGTGACTCGCATCATAGCATTTCAATTCTTCAATTCTACGCAAGCATCCATTTATAAAAGTCTATGACGTCTTAGATATTATTTTACTGCTGTCTATGTTTCACAGCCATACGATAGAACTACGCTGACAACAGTCTACATGATTCAGATATTACAACGATCTTTTGGTGATAATATTGTTGACGTGAGTCAGCTTCCAGCAATGTGGATCTTGGAAAAAAGAGGGGGTGTAATAGTGCATATTGTTATTGTTATACGCAATCGACATCATTGCACTCCGGGTAAACCCATAGATGCTCAGTATCCCTCAGTATATGTCGAAGGTGTGAATGCTAACTGTTCCTGTAGCTCGCTGGTTGTTGACACGACGGATGCATCCTCTCATATGTCCATCTCTACTAGCCTTACGTTTGATGCCAAATTCCAACAGTCTTAGCCTTGATGATTCATCTATTGCAGTGTCATTCTCTAACAGGCGATCATTAATTGTTCTCAGTATATCTCCCTTATCCATATCTAATGTCCCCACTATGGGTGCTCTTGATGCCAGTCTGTCAGCTCTTTCATTACCACATACCCCAGCATGACCAGCACAGTATACCCACACCAGCTTTCGTAGACTGGAAGCTTCTATGAATGTTTTCCATTCATGCCGCAACCAACCACTTTGAACCTTCCGAAGCATGGACTGAGAGTCTGACACAATGATGGCCTTTGTTAATGAAGTTTCAGTTAGCCACCTTAAGGCTGCAGTAACAGCCTAACCTACTTATGATGGACGTTGTTATCAAGTTAGCCACCGCTTAAGTTCGGCTGCAGAGAACAGCCCGACCTCCATTTGCTCATAGATGGAACAGTGGTTATCTGTGTAAGCGCACTACAGCTATGTTCGGCATCAAGGGGGGGGGTGGGGGGGGAATTCAATTCAAAAAGAACATTCTAACAACGTTCCCGTGCACCCGTCAAGTACTTCCCGAAGTGCTTATAGACATAGATACATACATACATTTTTCAGACTATCCATCATGCCAAGTTTAATCCTCACTAGCCAGACCAATTAGTCTAAATGAGTATCTATTCCAGAGAACCAACATTTAATTAATATGCATTTAGTCAAAAAAGAAACATTTACTAAAACGTTCCAGACTATTCTATTGACGATAATGGCAGTCACGCAAATACTTCCCGAAGGCTCTAAGACATCATGAAACTTTAATGTGCAATATAGCATATACCAGTTATAGGTCGCAATCCAAATTTTAAAGCGTCAGATTTGGGGGAAATTATGGGGGGGGGGGGAGGTAAATGATAACCTGGAACCTTACAAAGTAAAAGATCCACATTAATTTCCCTAAATGCGAAATAAAAAATGTACTTCCGAAATTCTATTTTATTTATTTCTAGAAAGTGAAGAGAAATGATTTTAGAAGGAAGCGCCATATAATAGCACATCCCCAACCAAGGAATTCTCTGGCCGGTAAATTTCACATTCCATGTTCATAGATAGCATAATGTCAGGGTCCAGTTTCGTCGTATATAACCCCAGGAGCTTTTAAGATCAACATTAGTAACTCTGAGCCTCTAACGCTCTACTATATATGCATATAGTGTGTTTGTGTGAGTGCGTGTAATTTTAAGCGGCAGATGGGGGGAAAGGAGGGGGGGGGGGAGGTGAAATGATGAACCTTACAAAGAAAAGATCACATTCCTGTCTCGCTCAGTTCTCTTACTTACTTACTTTGCAACTAGCAACACGTTCCTCTTCTACCATGATTGGCGAATACTGTAGAGGTTTGGAAAACAATGTGAGCGCCTAGTCTGATATTTCCCTATGTTAAAAATCATTATTTTTTCACAGTACGCTGTCTTACATAATCCATGTTCCATAAGTTGAATCGACTGAATACCTAAGTATGCGTATTAATTTTGCACGTATCTCCAATCTTAGGTCCAATTGCACATCGCACTTTCCTAGAAACTAGAGTATTCGGTCCTCATCTATCTAGTTTCTCACTATCTTGCGTTTTCATGTAATCAATGTTTTAATGTACAATAAACCTACATCTGGATTTCTAGTCTAAGTGGGCCGAGGAGCCGCGCTGGTTAATGGCTTCGCGCGGAATTTTATTTTGTAACTGGCGACCAGACTTGTGTTCATCTTTTTGTAGATTTCCATTATACGTATTTTCCTGTAGATCCTCTGATGTATCGGGGCGACTAACGGCGTTTTAAGAAATGTTTACGTGCCACGTGGGGGAGTGCCGTTTGACTGAAATAAGCCATGTTGACGGCTCCTCATGTGAACCAAACCCTCTGTCAGGTATTAAGGGAAGGAGCGAAGCTCCTGACCCCGGTTGGGAAGTCTGAAGTCCCAGGTTCCCCAGTCTTTTTATGACATGTCAACGTGTATCGGCCTAGCTTTAAGGGGGCTGTGTATGAAGCCCAATAGTGCCTAGGATCTTAATCCATATGCCTGAAAAAAAACTGCGTTGCTGGGGCAATTGTGTCAATGTCTAGTCATGTCAAAATCGCACTGCCTGACGTAAAAAAAAAAAAAAGCAAATGACGCTCAGTGTTCGGCCTGTTGTGATACTAGCCAGTTTTGGATGTACCGTTTACCGGTGGACTGGGCCTGCCTTATGTGATTCGCGTATTCCATGGCGCCGTAACATGTCAAAATGCTTACAGTCCGTAGCGCGCCTACAGTCCTCCTTTTTCAACTGCAGTTCACGAATTTAATTTTCGTAGCCAGCGTTTCCATTGCGAATACGAAACAGTACATTTGATCCTGGGGACACCACAATTTTAAACGCCGGTGGGAGAGGTCTAGTCTGAAATTTCCCTAGTTTAAAATCTTTATTTTTTTTCACAGTAGCCTAAAGATCTACCAAATCAACCTGTAAGGGTGATCGACCACGTAGAGATTCGAGATCGTGGCTGATTACCGTCTACCCCTTGCGATTAAATTGCACTAACAACCCTGTCAATGCTATAATTATTGCCTGTCAGCTCTATCAGTCAATCTAACCTGAATGTCTCGCCCTGACATTTTACACCTTGCGCAAATTAAATGTTACAATAAACCACTATTTTAGTAGCTAAGTCCATAAAAAAAACTTCCGAAAAGATTTTTTATTTGTTGTCCACAAATAGGTAGTGGCTGTGCCTCCTCTCAAATTAGTTTTACGTGAGTTTCATTATACATTTTCCCTGTTCCCTGATTGTTCCCCCCTCTCACCAGGACTAACGCCCACTTGAGACTTCCGCGTGTCACGTGGGAGTGACGTGTTACTTCTTTCTGAGAACTCATTGACCTCATCAACCAATCACGTTCGCGTTAAGAGTGGCGCTAAGGAAAAGAGTACTTTTATCTGGGGATAGAGCGGCCATAAATTATCTTCTTATAAGCGGATAGTGCCCCAAACTAGGTCAACGACGGATTAATAATGGCATTTAAACCCGTTGCCACCGTTTATCACAACCCCCATAAAATGTATGAAAACCTACTCGACAAGATTTTAACTAATAACAAAGACTTGATAAATCGCGCTCACGGATAATTAGACACCAGTGGGACCAACAAACCTAATTCCAGTGCTGTGAACTACACTCGAATGAAGCTTAGGTGTGAACCCCCATTCCTTTATACACTGCGTTTCCTGAAGGGGGGGGGGACAAGGCACCGGGGTGTACGTTACGAAAAGAAACTCTTCCTCAGGGAGAAGAAATGGGAAAACAGTAGAGAAAAGAATGAGAACTCATTTAAATATATTTAAAAAAAAATATAAATCCTTGTTGACACTCTGGTACAAATGTATGGAATACTGCAAGAGTCGTATTTGATATTTACCAGCTACGAGGTACAATCGAATTTATGATACATGTGCAAAATTGCGTGGAAACTTGTGGTAGCTGCAGAAATCGTAACCAGAAATGGTGCGGTGTTCAGTGAAGCATAATCAATGTTAAAATGGCATGTGTCTGTTTTTAAAGAAACAAATATAGTTTGTTTTATTGTTAATAGAGTGACGTATTATGCAGTCATCAAGCTTTGTTATTCCGAATAATGGAAACAGATTTGGAAATAAACTGAATTCGCTTCCGTGATGGCGTTTCTCCATTCTGGAATTTAACTGACGTGTATTAACAAAACAGAAATCCATGGCAGGCATTATTTGCAGAATTATGTTCTACATGGAACAAATACTGAATGAATTAGGGTATCTTTTCTTATACACTGGCAACTGCATTTGGGTTGTCCTTGGAATGTAACCAATAACCCAAGACAAAATGTAAAAATAAAACAACACTTTATCTAAAAACATTCCAATTCCAACTTTTTTGATATACATAAAGCAAAAATGAAAAAAAAAAAAATTGTAATGGATGGGGTTTCATAAATAAACAATATACTGGAATGATGGCCGGCGCCGGCTTGGTCATGTCCGCCACATGAAAGATGATTGCTTCCCCCCAAAATATTTGATATTGACAACTGGCAGATGGCAACAGAACAGCGGGCAACCGTAGCAGAGGTTCAAAGATGTATGCAAAGAGATATGAAGGCATTGGACATAAATCCAGCAGCCTGGGAGGATGAAGCTGCCGATCGCACCAAGGGACGATGCTTTTTAAGGTGCCACCTCAGATTTTTTGTGTGTGTGATAATATAGCAGTTTTCCCTCGTTTTAGCGAGGCGCGCCTCTCTCAACATAGACACAAGGTCCGTCGGTTACATTAGGGTGCATGTCGACAAGAACCTTTCATAACAAGCATAAAATGAAAGAACACGCCAAAAGAAACGCTAGTGTCATCCTTTATGTCCTAGTTTCTTTTCTGTTGTCTAGTGCCACCCTTTATGTTGTCTAGTGCCATCCTTTATGTCCTAGTTTCTTTTCTGTTGTCTAGTGCCACCCTTTATGTCCTAGTTTCTTTTCTGTTGTCTAGTGTCATCCTTTATGTCCTAGTTTCTTTTCTGTTGTCTAGTGTCATCCTTTATGTCCTAGTTTCTTTTCTGTTGTCTAGTGCCATCCTTTATGTCCTAGTTTCTTTTCTGTTGTCTAGTGCCATCCTTTATGTCCTAGTTTCTTTTCTGTTGTCTAGTGCCACCCTTTATGTCCTAGTTTCTTTTCTGTTGTCTAGTGCCACCCTTTATGTCCTAGTTTCTTTTCTGTTGTCTAGTGCCATCCTTTATGTCCTAGTTTCTTTTCTGTTGTCTAGTGTCATCCTTTATGTCCTAGTTTCTTTTCTGTTGTCTAGTGCCATCCTTTATGTCCTAGTTTCTTTTCTGTTGTCTAGTGCCATCCTTTATGTCCTAGTTTCTTTTCTGTTGTCTAGTGCCACCCTTTATGTCCTAGTTTCTTTTCTGTTGTCTAGTGTCATCCTTTATGTCCTAGTTTCTTTTCTGTTGTCTAGTGTCATCCTTTATGTCCTAGTTTCTTTTCTGTTGTCTAGTGTCATCCTTTATGTCCTAGTTTCTTTTCTGTTGTCCTAGTTTCTTTTCTGTTGTCTAGTGTCATCCTTTATTAACCTAGTTTCTTTTTCGGTTGTCTAGTGCCAAAACCCTTTTTGTCCTAGTTTCTTTTAAAAGTTGTCTTGTGCATCCCATGTCCTAGTTTCTTTTCTGTTGTATGTCACCTTTATGTCCTAGTTTTCTTTTCTGTTGTTTTTAGTCCATCCTTTAGTCTAGTTTCAGTGCCATCCATTTATGGGTCCTAGTTTCTTTCTGTTGTCTAGTGCTCTCTTTATGTCCTTGTTTCTTTTCTGTTGTCTAGTGCACCCTTTATGTCCTAGTTTCGTTTCTGTTGTCTTAGTGTCATCCTTTATGTCATATGTTGTCTAAAAAAAAAAAGTGTCAAACTTTATGTCAACAAAATTAAAACAATTTAATAATACCAAGATAAAAAAAGCAGCTGAGGGCGATAACCTCAGAGGCTCATTTCTGTAGTCAGTTGTGACTGAGTGGGTTACTGCTGCCGGGATCTCCAACAATCACAAAATAACAAAAAAAAACCCCTTGCATTAAAATAAGCGACCCAAACTCAGAACGCTCGATAATCAACAAAACCAATAATAACAACAACAATAAAAAACAAAACAAAACAAAACAAAAAACCCAACAACAATAAAACAACACTATATTACAACAACCAAATTAACAACAACAACCAATAATAACAACAATAATAACAACAACCAATAATAACAACAAACAATAATTACAACAACCAATAATTACAACAACCAATAATAACAACAACAATAATAACAACAAACAATAATAACAACAACCAATAATAACAACAACAATAATAACAACAAACAATAATTACAACAACTCACAACAACATAAAACAAAAACAAAAATACAACAACCAACCAAACAAAACAAAACACAAAAATAACAACAACTACAACAATAATCAAAAAAATAACCAACAAAAAAACAACTTCTTTTTTCACCAATAATAACAACAACCAATAATAACAACAACCAATAATAACAACAACCAATAATAACAACAAACAATAATAACAACAACCAATAATAACAACAAGCAATAATAACAACAAACAATAATAACAACAAACAATAATAACAACAAATACTACCCTACAACATAATAACACAACCAATAATACAACAACAAACAAAAATAACAAAACCAAAACAACAACAAAAAAACAACAAAATTTCCTTCACATAACCCCCAATAAACATATAATATAATAACAAACAACTTAACAACAACAATAATAACAAAAAATTAATAACAATTACATAATACAAAAACAATAATAACAAAACCAATAAACAACAAAAAAACACACTACCAAAATAACAACAACAATAATACAACAAAAAAAATTACAAAACAATAATAACAACAACAAAAATAACAAAATAAACACCAAATAACAAAAATAAAAAACCAAAATAAAACAACAAAATAAAACAAAAATAAAAAAACCAATAAAACAACAAACATCTCACAAAAACAAAATAACAATAACAATAAAACAATCAAACCATATTAAACCCATAAAAAAATAAAAAAACATAACAACAAATAAATAACAACAATATAACAACAACAACAATAATAAACAAACAAAATAACAAAACCAAATACACAACAACAAACAATAATAACAACAACCAATAATAACAACAACCAATAATAACAACAACCAATAATAACAACAACAATAATAACAACAACCAATAATAACAACAACCAATAATAACAACAACCAATAATAACAACAACCAATAATAACAACAACCAATAATAACAACAACAATAATAACAACAACCAATAATAACAACAACCAATAATAACAACAACAATAATAACAACAACCAATAAATCAACTACCATCAACATACAAATAATAATAACACAACCAATAAAAACTAACAACCCAAAAAAAGAGGAACCAACAACCAATAATGTAAACAACCCACGGAACTCCGAAGAATTTTTGTGGAATTAACAACAACCAATAATTACTTAGCACACACAATAAACAAAAACCAATATTACACAAGGTAACCAATTATAAAATATTATCAGTAAGTTTCCGTAGGGGAGTGACTGTGTTAGGCCCCACGTAAACTCCGAAGAATTTTGTGGCATTTCATACTAGGTCTAGCACCCGAGAGGTGGAGACTTCCATTTTTTACTAGGTCTAGCACCGAGAGGTGGGAGTGAAGTGTTAGAGACTTCATTATACTAGGTCCAGCACCGAGAGGTAGGATGACCAGATGCCTTCCTCGCTGACTTTTCCTTCCATAACTCAAGTACGAAGTCAGAAGCCAATTTACAGCTGGGTAGACTGAAGCGTATCGATACCGTGAATCGAACCCGGAGCCTTTACTGCGAAAGAACAGCGCTTTAACCACACTGCCAATCCGACGCTCAGCTCATACAGTGGGAAAAATGAATGACACAAAGAAAATAAATCTTATGCGTTTTACAATTGTTTCATTCATTCATTTTCTTTTGTCGCTACCTTTGGAGCCCACTACATGTGGGCCCCTTATAAGAAGTCTGCACAAATCGTTCACATGCTCTTGCGGTAGGGGTTTATGTAGCACTGTGTATTACATGGTGATGCTGCTAGCCCTCGGCACACCCGGGAGTCACACGGAGCCGTTTTAGAATTACTCACAATTATTCTATATGTGTGCAGACGCCATCACCTCCCAGCTGTGACATTCACGAAACATTTCTTTCTGACAGAAACTATGTGGTCTAAGAGCTGCACTCGTCGAGGCAGTTTGGGGATTTTACCATCACACGAAAGTGAATCGTTTGGCAGATTAAATATGCTGGTTAAAATGCTGCTTCGGATAGAACGGGATCTGGTTCAGGACTAGAGTATTACTTGCTTTGGGGCGTGGTCCGGGACAATTTGGTGCAGCGGGATTTGGCGGTTGAGGTAAAAGATAAACAACGTTATTTTGTTTATGGTAGTGATTTGCGTGGGGATAGAAAATGAAAACTAAAAGAAAGAAAATCTTGAGGGAAATAATAAAAGTAAGTTGGTAATCAAATAAGAGAAATAATAAAAGTAAGTTGGTAATCAAATAAGAGAAATAATAAAAGTAAGTTGGTAATCAAATAAGAGAAGTAATAAAAGTAAGTTGGTAATCAAATAAGAGAAGTAATAAAAGTAAGTTGGTAATCAAATAAGAGAAGTAATAAAAGTAAGTTGGTAATCAAATAAGAGAAATAATAAAAGTAAGTTGGTAATCAAATAAGAGAAATAATAAAAGTAAGTTGGTAATCAAATAAGAGAAGTAATAAAAGTAAGTTGGTAATCAAATAAGAGAAATAATAAAAAGTAAGTTGGTAATCAAATAAGAGAAATAATAAAAGTAAGTTGGTAATCAAATAAGAGAAATAATAAAAGTAAGTTGGTAATCAAATAAGAGAAATAATAAAAGTAAGTTGGTAATCAAATAAGAGAAATAATAAAAGTAAGTTGGTAATCAAATAAGAGAAATAATAAAAGTAAGTTGGTAATCAAATAAGAGAAATAATAAAAGTAAGTTGGTAATCAAATAAGAGAAATAATAAAAGTAAGTTGGTAATCAAATAAGAGAAATAATAAAAGTAAGTTGGCAATCAAATAAGAGAAGTAATAAAAGTAAGTTGGCAATCAAATAAGAGAAATAATAAAAGTAAGTTGGCAATCAAATAAGAGAAGTAATAAAAGTAAGTTGGTAATCAAATAAGAGAAGTAATAAAAGTAAGTTGGTAATCAAATAAGAGAAGTAATAAAAGTAAGTTGGTAATCAAATAAGAGAAGTAATAAAAGTAAGTTGGTAATCAAATAAGAGAAGTAATAAAAGTAAGTTGGCAATCAAATAAGAGAAGTAATAAAAGTAAGTTGGTAATCAAATAAGAGAAATAATAAAAGTAAGTTGGCAATCAAATAAGAGAAATAATAAAAGTAAGTTGGTAATCAAATAAGAGAAATAATAAAAAAAAGTTGGTAATCAAATAAGAGAAATAACAAAAGTAAGTTGGCAATCAAATAAGTAAGTTGGTAATCAAATAAAAGAAATAATAAAAGTAAGTTGGTAATCAAATAAGAGAAGTAATAAAAGTAAGTTGGCAATCAAATAAGAGAAGTAATAAAAGTAAGTTGGTAATCAAATAAGAGAAATAATAAAAGTAAGTTGGTAATCAAATAAGAGAAGTAATAAAAGTAAGTTGGTAATCAAATAAGAGAAATAATAAAAGTAAGTTGGTAATCAAATAAGAGAAATAATAAAAGTAAGTTGGTAATCAAATAAGAGAAATAATAAAAGTAAGTTGGTAATCAAATAAGAGAAATAATAAAAGTAAGTTGGTAATCAAATAAGAGAAGTAATAAAAGTAAGTTGGTAATCAAATAAGAGAAATAACAAAAGTAAGTTGGTAATCAAATAAGAGAAGTAATAAAAGTAAGTTGGTAATCAAATAAGAGAAGTAATAAAAGTAAGTTGGTAATCAAATAAGAGAAATAATAAAAGTAAGTTGGTAATCAAATAAGAGAAATAATAAAAGTAAGTTGGTAATCAAATAAGAGAAGTAATAAAAGTAAGTTGGTAATCAAATAAGAGAAGTAATAAAAGCAAGTTGGTAATCAAATAAGAGAAATAATAAAAGTAAGTTGGTAATCAAATAAGAGAAGTAATAAAAGTAAGTTGGTAATCAAATAAGAGAAATAATAAAAGTAAGTTGGTGATCAAATAAGAGAAATAATAAAAGTAAGTTGGTAATCAAATAAGAGAAATAATAAAAGTAAGTTGGTAATCAAATAAGAGAAATAATAAAAGTAAGTTGGCAATCAAATAAGAGAAATAAATTGTGAAATGTGTGGGTGAAAACAAGCAATAAATAATTGGAATAAGAAAGTCAGAAAGTGGATTTTGATAATAGGATCAATAGGATTAAGTAATGGTAAACAAGCTTTTAATTAATGGTTAAAAAATTTTCAACTGTCTCATGCGTTTTAATAAGACTGTACGATATTAATAATTGTGGATAATGCATTTAATTGCTACCATTCGCTTACTGACAACGTGCTTTTTAACAGAGACAGTTTAACATTAGACTAACTTGGTGGTCGTCTAGGGCACCCAAGTACGCGAACAACAGCCTTACTTCCTTATCATTTATTCTATATTACACTCTTCTTCAATATAATTATAATTGTCTTTTTGTTTAAATAACTTACATTTTTACATTTATCAATCAATACCATTTAGCTCCCCGGCAACTACAGGCTCAGGTTCTTTCTGTATCTTCCTCATCATTTTCCCGTATCCTCAGTTCTCTTCTCCGTATTTTTGTGCCTAAAATTACCTATGGATTCCAGAACAAAGACTACCTTGTAATGCTATCAACTGGTTTCCTCAGTGTGTGTCCTATCCATCGCCAGCACCTAATTTTCATCTGTTGTTCCTCTGACAGTTGTCTGGGTCTTATCTTCAGCTCCACGTTAGTGATTTTGTCATACCATTGAAATCCTTCTATTCTACGCAAGCATCCATTCACAGAAGTCTGTCGTTTTTGTTGCTCTCCATGTTTCACAGCCATACAACAATAGGACTGAATGGACATTTCAGTTGAAGATTATTTTTGTGTTGGACTTGTTGTTTATTGAAGATTTTGTCGCTTTTTACAGATTGCATGGTAGGTTACAGTGTTACTTATCTTTGCCGCATTATCCGGCCCCCAGTAACACAGAAGGTTAACACACATCATCATCATGTTTCTATGGGCGCCTTACGGAGCACAGGACAACCACTTCAGCAAGTCCTGTAGCAAGTCCACAAAAATCATTGACATTCTCTTGTAGCGGTGGTTTCTGTAGCAATTTGTTTGACATGATGAGGTTGTCAGACCCCCCATGTACAACCACATATAAGTCAGGTTGTCAGACCCCCATGTACAATCACATGTAAGTCAGGTTGTCAGACCCCCATGTACAACCACATATAACTCAGGTTGTCAGACGCCCATGTACAACTACATATAAGTCAGGTTGTCAGACCCCCATGTACAACCACATGTAAGTCAGGTTGTCAGACCCCCATGTACAACCACATATAAGTCAGGTTGTCAGACCCCCATGTACAACCACATATAAGTCAGGTTGTCAGGCCCCATGTACAACCACATATAGGTCGTCTTGTTTGACATGATGAGGTTGTCAGACCCCCATGTACAACCACATGTAAGTCAGGTTGTCAGTCCCCCATGTACAACCACATGTAAGTCAGGTTGTCAGGCATGTCTGTGGGGGCAGTGGTTCTATTCTGTCTTCGTCTCTTCAGGGACCCCCATGTACAACCACAAATAACTCAGGTTGTCCTTTACAGGGACATGTAAGTCCAGGTTTTCATTGGCTGTCTGTGGGGGGCAGTTTTCTATTCTGTCAATTTTTTCTCTTCAGTAGGACCCCCGCTTTCTGAACTAAACGTAGGGTTAAAACACAAACATTGTATAACATATCTTAACAGGGTTACAATTGGAACCAAACTTACCAAAGCACGTGTACAAACTGCCTATTGATCAGAAAAAAGAGGAATTGTCAAAATTTGAATCGTATGAATCTCTTTTCCGCTCTCATGCACAGGAAACCTGTTTTCAAGACTAATACAAGTGCTCATTTATAAACCCTCGTTCGTTGCACGAGATTCAACTCTCGCCCCCTCCTCGTGTAGTGTGAGTAGATTGCTATAATGAAGATAAACCCTCTGTCAAATCTTAAGTTAGAGTGGAGGGCAACAAGTAACAAAAAATAAAAATAAATATAAAAATATTTTATATATGAGAGAATATAGATAAAATAAGTTCAGGCGTTGAGAGGACAACGCATCAAAATAAAAAAATAAAAACAGAGATGCACTCAATGAATTGGGTATTCATCATTATTATTTTCTGTTTTAATTCTCATGAAGCAGGAACCACTACTGCAACTGAATTCATGGCAAGAAACCTGCATGAATGTATTGATGTACTCTTGCAGCTAGTAGCTAGTATGGAGGTATATCTAGAGTAATCCTTATATGTACTACCAACTAAGCACAATGCTATAGTATACAGATGTGGACGTGAACCTCTGTATGTGAGGCTAATTACACCCTCATTGGCTATTGAAATCATCCACACACTTCCATGGAATTCCCCGTGTGGTGAAACATGTTGAGAACCCAACATTGCACACTAAGCTTAGAGGAGTCACTCGAGCCCCAGACGTAACTCTGGCTTCTACCTGGTTGGCCCGCTTGCAGGATGATCTCACTATGGACCTAATGATTGGCAAGGGGAGGTGAGAAGTGGATCTGTGTAGGACGTGACAATTCCTTTGGAGAACACAGAACCAGAGCACGGTATTTTAGCTCTGCATATTTGTAGAGCCCCCTTGGATGGCGGGGAATGTACAGAATACTAAGCACTTCTTCCTCCTAGCTTGGAACAAGATGTGATGATCCTTTAAATACAAGCCAAGCTGGAGAAACTGGAGCTCAATGACTTCAACTCAACACTTTTAGGAATGGCTGAAGAGCCACAGGAAAAGCTTGGATCTCACCAAGGAGCCATAAACTTGGTATTGGCTGCGTGAAGCTCAACAGCCCTTGTTAAACAACAACAACGACAACAATAACAACACAACAACAACGACAACATGAACAACACAACAACAACTCTTGCAGCAGTAGTTTTTTTAACAGTTTGTTTTACATGATGAAGTTGCCAGCCCCATGCACAATATATGTTAGTGTCACAGAACGGTTTCATGAGTGTGAATGATGATAGTGAGTGGTGTTAATGGTCACTGAACAGTTTCATGAGTGTGAATGATGATAGTGATTGGTGTTAATGGTCACATAACGGTTTCATGAGTGTGAATGATGATAGTGATTGGTGTTAATGGTCACATAACGGTTTCATGAGTGTGAATGATGATAGTGATTGGTGTTAATGGTCACAGAACAGTTTCATGAGTGTGAATGATGATAGTGATTGGTGTTAATGGTCACAGAACAGTTTCATGAGTGTGAATGATGATAGTGATTGGTGTTAATGGTCACAGAACAGTTTCATGAGTGTGAATGATGATAGTGATTGGTGTTAATGGTCACAGAACAGTTTCATGAGTGTGAATGATGATAGTGATTGGTGTTAATGGTCACAAAACAGTTTCATGAGTGTGAATGATGATAGTGATTGGTGTTAATGGTCACAGAACAGTTTCATGAGTGTGAATGATGATAGTGATTGGTGTTAATGGTCACAGAACAGTTTCATGAGTGTGAATGATGATAGTGATTGGTATTAATGGTCACAGAACAGTTTCATGAGTGTGAATTATGATAGTGATTGGTGTTAATGGTCACAGAACAGTTTCATGAGTGTGAATGATGATAGTGATTGGTGTTAATGGTCACAGAACAGTTTCATGAGTGTGAATGATGATAGTGATTGGTGTTAATGGTCACAAAACAGTTACATGAGTGTGAATGATGATAGTGATTGGTGTTAATGGTCACTGAACAGTTTCATGAGTGTGAATGATGATAGTGATTGGTGTTAATGGTCACAGAACAGTCTCATGAGTGTGAATGATGATAGTGATTGGTGTTAATGGTCACAGAACAGCTTCTTGAGTGTGAATGATGATAGTGATTGGTGTTAATGGTCACAGAACAGTTTCATGAGTGTGAATGATGATAGTGATTGGTATTAATGGTCACAGAACAGTTTTATGAGTGTGAATGATGATAGTGATTGGTGTTAATGGTCACAGATGTGGTAAAGTGGGATGTTATAAATATTTATAGGGGACTTATTGTACTGACTGAGATCAGCTGTGAAGGTATCTGTATCTAATAAGGGTAGTGTATTACAGATGACCTTACTTGCTACCACATATTTATACCTCAGTCAGAATTATACTGGAATATTGTGATGACTACGTTGAATGTCTAGGGTATGTATATGATAAAGTGTAAGTCACAACAACAACAGACAGATAAACAATTTAATTTATTCTACCACACGTGACAACACTGTGACACTCACACACATTTAACACTCTATAAGACTATTCTTAAATGAGGCACTGGTAAATTTTCAAATATAAATATGTATTAATTACTGTCACTAATATATATGTGTCCTGATTCAAATACAAAGTGAACCAGGAATCACAATCAATTTTAATTACAAGTTATATGTACAGAATTTATCAATATGAATCTTGTAGTGACATATTTTATTAATATTATCCTATGTGTCAGTTGTGTAGTAGTAATATGAGGTAATACTGGTTTTGTTTTTTTCAAGCTATGTTGTTATTTGTCATCATGACTTCAAGTGTTTGTTTCTGTTGGAACTAGTATTGGAGATGTTCTCAGTTCCGTTCATTAAAACAATTAATTTCCCCTCTTATTTTTATACAATGTCAGTTTAAGATGGGGTTACATAATGTTGAGCTCCGCTGGCCACATAGGCTTATCTTTCGTGATGGCGGCAGGAAAAGACTCCTCTGCTCGATTGCTCCCCTGTGTTCTGGATACACCTCACTGTTTACTATATGGACCAAGGAGTATGCTGTCCGCCTCTGGATTCAGCAAAGCTCTGACCAGGTGCTGCTCAATAACTTTAGGACCACAGTCCCTGAAACAAGAAGGTTGTACCTCCTACTTCAGAACTAATTTATACTCTATTTCTACACTGAGCACAATACATAACAAACACTGAGTTCAGAACGGTAGGCCAACTGCTATCTTCATCTGAAACAATTTTCACCAGTATATTCCTCCCTAATGGTTACTACGCCTCTGCAATTCCAGCATTATTTCTTTCTAGTCAATAAAATAGGTGTCAGTGTACTGTTTGGCAATTCCATGTAGTTTTACTTTCCTCCGACACCTTCTGTTCAGGCTGGAGCACTATATAGGCTTTACCTCATGTTCGCTACTGAACCACACATATATACAGACATAAATTATCAATTTACATTCAATTTTCATTAAAAAGATATCAAATATTTCAAGCTTACCACAATTCATGGAAATAATACAGAATTACGTTGACTGGCAATGAATATAGCACAATTTCGATCTGCCGATGTCCCAGGCTTTTATTTAGAAAAATATGCACTGGTGCTCAACGCACTGGTTCTGTAGTAAGTTTATTTGAACATGTGGTGGTGACCTGACGCCTCTGATTGACTATATTCGCGGGTCTAACCAATCGTGCCATGTTTACCCAATCGTTTGAAAAAAAGTACTCCTACTCCCGTTTCCCCTGACAACAAAAGATAGTATTTATAGCCCGACTAATCGTGTTTAGCCTTACATTTACTTTCCGCCAATCAAATAGGAGGTAACATGTCAGCCTATTTCCCGTATAATGGTGTGTTGAAAATCTGCCACTGAGCGATTCTGATTTGGGTGTTGTCTGACATCCCTCACTATTTCTTTTGGCTATAATTTGTTATTTCCTAGACTATTTGCGTAACGTTTAACATATTATTTGTCAGCAAGTCCTAAGGAACCCAAATATATAGATTTAATGGGGATAAGGGGCTGCGTTCAAAATATGCATTTTCTACTACCGTAAACCAGTATAATGTCATATTTCCTAATAAGAATTTTTCAGGTTTTTTAAAACTAACTCTCGTATGGGTAGTGTTGTTTATCACTGTCGATTTGAAAAAAAGCTAGTGCATGTGGCCTTACACGCGTGATGGTAGTAATTGTGTATCGCGCGACTGTGGTAGTATTGCATGCGTTCCGGCTTTCAGCCCCTCAATTTCTTTCTATCTTTAGTCCATCTGTCTTTCGTTTATGGTAACGTAGTGTATAAAATGACATGAATGGAATTTTAAATCTAGGTCAGCTGCGTATCTCAAGGTTTTTCTTAGAAAGGCAGTACACGTTTT
Organism: Oreohelix idahoensis; assembly: GCA_024509875.1. Taxonomy (NCBI): domain Eukaryota; kingdom Metazoa; phylum Mollusca; class Gastropoda; order Stylommatophora; family Oreohelicidae; genus Oreohelix; species Oreohelix idahoensis. The sequence continues at coordinate 2,603 of JAMPIV010003276.1, read as the reverse complement.
ATCGTAGAAAGTGGGTATTGAAGCAGTAGGCTTTTACTATCAACGTGAAACGTTACAATTTGCGGACGAAGTAGAAAACAAGGGGGATTTCGAGTACAGTCATTGTGACAGCACTGTTCTTTACCATTCTTCTTTCCTTTTATTGAAGTTATTTGTTAGGCTTTACATTTACGTTTTAATTTATATATGTGGATTAGAATTTCTCACGACAACAGAACAGTTTCATGAGTGTGAGTGATGATAGTGATTGGTGTTAATGGTCACAGAACAGTTTCATGAGTGTGAATGATGATAGTGATTGGTTTTAATGGTCACTGAACAGTTTCATGAGTGTGAATGATGATAGTGATTGGTGTTAATGGTCACAGAACAGTTTCATGAGTGTGAATGATGATAGTGATTGGTATTAATGGTCACAGAACAGTTTCATGAGTGTGAATGATGATAGTGATTGGTGTTAATGGTCACAGAACAGTTTCATGAGTGTGAATGATGATAGTGATTGGTGTTAATGGTCACAGAACAGTTTCATGAGTGTGAATGATGATAGTGATTGGTGTTAATGGTCACAGAACAGTTTCATGAGTGTGAATGATGATAGTGATTGGTGTTAATGGTCACTGAACAGTTTCATGAGTGTGAATGATGATAGTGACTGGTGTTAATGGTCACAGAACAGTTTCATGAGTGTGAATGATGATAGTGATTGGTGTTAATGGTCACAGAACAGTTTCATGAGTGTGAATGATGATAGTGATTGGTGTTAATGGTCACTGAACTGTTTCATGAGTGTGAATGATGATAGTGATTGGTGTTAATGGTCACAGAACAGTTTCATGAGTGTGAATGATGATAGTGATTGGTGTTAATGGTCACAGAACAGTTTCATGAGTGTGAATGATGATAGTGATTGGTGTTAATGGTCACAGAACAGTTTCATGAGTGTGAATGATGATAGTGATTGGTGTTAATGGTCACTGAACTGTTTCATGAGTGTGAATGATGATAGTGATTGGTGTTAATGGTCACTGAACTGTTTCATGAGTGTGAATGATGATAGTGATTGGTGTTAATGGTCACTGAACTGATGTTGTCGACACTTTTTTAAGTGTAACTCAGGTATTGAGTTCATGTCTTACTATATGTCAGACATTTGTGTGACTTGTGCGTGCGCTGGGTGAAAGCGTGTTTGATGACTACAAGTCTGTGGTGACTGAGATATTCTGTGTTTGGCAGCCGAGCTGTGAGCTCGTATTTTGTGACTGTGTGAATCCATGGCCGTGATTAGTATAATTATGATGTGATAGGTCCTATCGAATTATTTCTTAATGGCGATGATTTTCTCGCCTAGAGGCGTTCCTGTTGGAACCATTTATGTATGTACGTGGAGAACAAGAAACCATATATGTATGTTCGTGGAGAACATTATAAGGTGACGCACTTCCCACCTTGGAGCTACTGAGAAGTAAGGCGACGCGTTTTCCCGCCTTGTAGCTATATTGGAATAAGTTCAGGCGAAATGAAGTCTTGCCTGGAAGAGCAGTTGATATAATTTATGTGGCGATGTTCATGCCGCCAATCACATATATAATAAGTGATATACACCTGGATGGTGGATTATTAGTGCGATGGTGTTTTTCCGCACATAGAGACGTTTGATGGATTATTGTGTGCGAAGAGTGTATGCCGCACAACGGACATTCTGTGTACTGTCATTGTGTGTCCGTAGAGTCAATGTATGAATACTGTAGTTTGTTATTTCCTACAGGCAATGTTAGCCTCAGTATTATGTCGGTGCGCTTGCCAATATAAATGATATTCAGGAATTGTGGAGTCATGCCAATAAATGTAAAGGAACTGTAAGCAGGGGCGTTCGTGTTACTTCATACCCCTAGCGTCGTTCATCACCCACACACGTCCCACCCCATCATCATATATAGTTCTTTACATTTAGTCACGTCATACGACTTTCCCGAGTGGCATGTAATTATATTCTTTCCCTGTCTCCGTTGGGAGGATGACATGTTTGTTTAGATAAAATTTTGCCTCGTTTTGGCGAGGCGCGTCCCGTTCAACCTATCCGGCTATATTAGGGCGTATGTCCAAATATAAAAGACCTTTATTATCTATCTATAACTGCCATCTATTATATAATATGAAAACATGATTCTTACGCACACGATCTGTCCACTTAGACATTGCAAATCTCTTTCACAACATACGAGTCCCTTAGGACGCTAAGTATACAATGGCCCGTTGTTAAACCAAGTCACGTCATCCTCCCAACCACACGTAGAAACATTACGCACCGATGCTTTTGTGTGCACCAAAAACTTTCAAATACAAGTTCCTACCTATCGCGCAAAAAGGATCACAACAAAAGAAAAAAGAACAGACAGATATAAAACAGAAAAACGCAAACAGCTAATAGAATAAGATATTTAATTTAATAGACATTCGTGTTTAGTGCAGATAGCCAGCGACTTATTAAAAAAAAAAGAGGGGGTTAAAATAAAGATGTTTGAAGAATTTTGGAAATAATTAGAGACCGCTTAAAAATAAAAACAGGTAGACTAAACGACAAGAAGCTCTCACGGGCAAAG